>JAGFNQ010000630.1:275702-381404 GCA_024364735.1 Boesenbergia rotunda
CACCCAATGCGATTGTGGCGGGGTTGGAGCAGAGGTTCTGTCAGCAGTGTAGCAGGTCATTTTTTGACGATTACTGGTTTTATAGTTTCTCTTTCTGACTTTGCATCTAAATAGATGATCTTGATTCGCTTGTGAACTGATAAAACCCTTTTTCTTATGCTTGGTCATATACAGCGGAGTTAAAATTTGCGTTTTTTGGTTGTCTTCGTGTTAGATCTGCGACTAGCCATATTGGTAGACCTCATTTTTGATGTTATCTTATGGGCGATCACTATGATAGTTTTGATTTCACTTTGGAATTCGTTTCTGTTCATATACGTCCCTTTTGATTCAAGAATATGAATATATTACTTTATGAGAGGGTTTTTCGTGGTTTCGAGTTGAGTTTTTTTAGCAGAAGTTTTAGATGGTTTGATAGATCTCAACGATACAGGGCATACTATTACTGACCCTTGGGTCGATTGCTAGCCTTACACCTGATTGTAATCGCTTTCTTTAGCATCATAGATGACGCTCGAATAGGAAATATCCGTCTACCCATCTGCAAGTTTGCAATTTTAGCTTCCAGGCCGGTCTTTTTTTTAATGCCTTTTGCTTGCTTCACTGCTATTGTAGTTGTTCATTCATAGGATTTTCGCTTTTCCCTTTTGCCGGTCAATCTTCTCAATGAATGCTTATAGCAAAATTTCTGAAGTGTTTGATAGTTATGTTTGTGTTTCATCCTTTGCAACACTTACACGCTTGCATTTTTATGTTTCTAAATTATGGCCTAAGTGCGGATGTATACTTATATCCCTTGTACTCTCTCAACCTATTGTTTTGATTCGATGTTTCCTGTCTAACATAGGTTTTCTTGTTGTCTGAGCATGCTCATCCAACACTTCAAACTCATCGGAATGCAGTTGAAAGTTGACAGCTTGTGGTTTTACCCATGTGTGCTTCACTATGAGGGTTCTAGTATAGTTGTCTATGCAATTAACGTCACATTAGGTTGAAGTCTACCTCCACAAAATCAGTCAACATCTTACTTTGCCCATTCCTATTACTACTACTATCATATCAGATGCAATTTGATGTCTAGTCTATATAAACATCAGGAATCTGTCACAGTAGTCACATTTTTAAAAATACATATTATTATATAAATAACTACACTATGGAAATATAATCATGAATAATTTCATGTGCAAGATACTACCACATGTTATAGCAAGTAGACTTATACAGAGGAAATATATTATGTAATCTTGCCTCTACACTACACCTGATCATCGCAATGACCAATTAGACCTAATGAAAACCAAACAGATTGGATCCTCAACATCTTCAGATCTGTATACTGAGATAACTGCTCTAGCCCAGCTATACCTCAGCCTAGATTCCCAGGATTATTGAACAGAGAAGTTCGTATGTATTGAAACTGAGTTGCATTGGAAGGAGACATAACTGAAGGCATACACTTACAAGACCACATAAGATAATGAATCTTTGATCAATTTTCTTGACTTGTTTCTTCCCTTCTATCTGCAAGGAGACCTGTTCCTAACACAAGATACATCACCACATATTGCTTGATTAAATCCCAAAAATTTTCCTAACCCTACAATTTGCATTGTCATTTTAGATTTATTTGGTTGTCTTTTTTGAATCTAGCTATCACCTAATTCTAATAGTCTAAATTGCCTCCTCCTTGGCTTATGTCATGCTACTACCCCAATGAACGTTACATGTATACTTTATCACCTCGTTAGTGTTAGACGATCAACTTTTCCTATGAAGTGTGAAGGTAAATTCTCCACATCTGAATTCATTTGCTAGTAATTCAGTTCTCCTATTGTAATACTCGTCCAATTCCACTTTCAATCCAAACTCCAATCATAATAAAATGGATTCACTATGATTTTCTTATGCTCTCAATTTTGCTTTCTAACTCTAGTATTAAAAAGTTATTATTGGATAAATGTATTTAAATGCCATTTCTCAACCTCATTATATAAATGTGTGTGCAACATGTGTATTGGTTTCCAACTTTCTTTGGTGTAACCCAGAAATTTTCTTGTGCTTTATGTCCTGTTGGCACTAGGGTGTCCTGTTGGCACTAGGGGCGAGCATCTTCGGTTTATAATTTAGTCAGGAAAATCTAAACAAACCAAAATATGTCTATTAGAATATAAATGAATCCGATACCGAGTAAAGTTATTAAAAAAATCCTTTTGAAAATAATAATAAATTGTTATTATTTAGGGTTAATGTTGATTAGGGAACATAAAAATTAAATAAGGGCTTCTGCAAAACTATCTGTGTTCGGCCGCATCTACATATTGCTGTAACTGTAGTTGATGTTTGTCCCATTGCTAGTTTAATCTGAAAATGCTTCCTTGTCCTCACAGGTTTCATCAGTTATCTGAATTTGACCAAGGAAAGCGCAGCTGTCGCAGACGTCTAGCAGGACATAATGAGCGCCGGAGGAAGCCACCTGTGCTTTTCCCATCACGCTTGGGCTGTCTTCCTCCGATTGCACACGGTCACCAGCACCTCCTGAGTCATTTTCATGTTTCCATTTCTTTGTTTATACTGCATTTCCTATGTTATCAGTATTTGTTTTTTTTTCCCTGCTGCATTTACGGTGAAAACCAGTATGGTCTGTTATACAGAACAATCTAGGAGATTGAGAAGCTTTCCAGTGGATTTCAGCTACCCAATTTTCTCAAGCAATTCAAGAGGTGTCTTGCCACCTCCAAGGTCTGGTCTGGTGGTTTCTAATGAATGGAATGAAGGTTTAGATGCTCCACCCATTGCACCTGCTTTGCATGGTACTGCACCTCCGTGTTTTCAGGGATCTTCTGCAGGGTCATTTGGCTCTCCGGCGGAATTTCCACCTGGTGAATATGTTATAGAAGTCTCGGACTCGAGCTGTGCTCTCTCTCTTCTGTCAACTCATGCATGGGATAGACACTCCACCAACAATTTTCCTTCAGAATTTCCAGCAAGCAGCAACTTGGATGGTTCCCCAATGTCTCATTCCAGCGTCACCACTGATCGTGGCCTCAACTCCTGGGGCTTCGGAGGTCATAGAGACCGGACTATCACACATGAGATCCATGATGAAATGCCATTAGCAGGGGCAACTGGAGCTAATGGCGCTCACTTCTCAGGTCAGCTAGAGTTTGCTTTGCATGAAAATGATCAGTGCCTTGACCATGGTTCCAGTAGCGCATATGATAATTCAGGCCCGAACATGCATTAGTCTCTTTAGTTTAGAACTGGTCATGGTTTTTTTGATGAAATCTGGGTGATGTAGCATGTATGGATGCCAGATGCCTTTGTTTGATGGCTAGCATCATGCATCTGAACCATGAATTGCTTCTTCTCCAAAAATCCATGTTATGTTACTAGACATTGATATCTATATGTATGAAACCTGTGTTCTATTTCACCTAGATTGATCCAGGTTAGGAATTTTGTTCTGTTGTTTTTGGCTTGAAAATTCGATTATCCACGGATTTGTTATGTTAATGATGAACTGATGGATCACATTCATTAATTGAGAGAAGCCTTGAAAGGTTTGGGCTTCTGACAAATAATAATTGATGTCACAATGCATGAGCAACTGCAAAAGTTCATTCGAGTACTTGAAGATGTTTTAGATTTTCTATTTGCCAAAGAGGTTTGGACGACGACGACTATAACAACAAAAAAAAAACTATCTTCTATTATTAGCAAGCTACTGTTTGTTCATCTTCAAGAAATAGGATTAGTTTCCTAATCAGGAATTTGTCTCTGGTAGATCATATAACTGCTTGCGGTTAAATTTATGCCTTTTGAGTTTATATTGTTGTCTTTAAGATTTTTTGATACTTCAATTAGCAGTAATCAGTCATCAAAAAGAGGCTTGATGTATAGTTATGATCAATTCTTGTTGTATATGTATCCATTAGCAGATGTGACATAAAATTATGGGAAATAATTTACACAATGAAAGTGAATGTCTCAGTGAAAAATGTGATCATCAATCGGCGGTATATTTTATCGTCGATCGGACACCACCGGCGGTCTCCGATTGTCACCCCGAATCTGTCGGCAACGGTGAATCTTAGGGGGACGATGAACTTGTCAGAATCGTCGGCAACGGTGAATCTGTCGAAATTGACGGTGAATGATGCGAGATCGCAATTGTAGCGATCTTCGACGAGTTCATTGTGCCTTCCATGGTATAGTTTGATTTTGGGCAGTGGTCTTCGGCCGTTGACGGTGTTCGATCGATGATCATATATCGGATGTGTCATCGATTGATGGTCAAATTTTTTACTAAGGTATTTATCTTGATTGTGTGTATCATTATTCTAAAATTATTTAAGATTAAAATATATCATCTCGCTGTTTTGGTTAAAAAAATATTATATGTTTTTGAGAGTTTAAGGTGAATATTTGAGCTGTTTTTTTTCGAGTTGAAAATTATCATGAAAGCATTCTCTTATAGCCAAAACCAATGATCCAATGTTCGTAGAATCGCGATCCTACACAGGATCGATTGGGGTCAGGATCGGATCGGTCAGGATCGGATCGTAAAATCGTACGATCCTAACAAAAACTCTTAAAATGAAAGAATATATAATTTTTATTAACACTATAATGATGATAATATACAATTTTTATTAACACTATAATGATAATAATCACGTTCAACTTCAAGAATATTCTATTGATTACAAGATGATCCAATTTAATTGTCAACCTATTAGATAATAGACATCTAAAAACGTATCATTTTAGGAAAAAGATATAACATAATATTATTAATCAAAAACTAACTAAAAATAATTAAATAGATGTTTAAATAATCTTAAAACCCTTAGGAAAAAGATATAACATAATATTATTAATCAAAAACTAACTAAAAATAATTAAATAGATGTTTAAATAATCTTAAAACCCTAACACTAACTCTGTAAAAGATAAAAAAATAATAATAAAAAAGACTAATAATCTTCTGAGCTTCTGAAAATACTTTAAATAATATTTTTTGGGATTCAATCTTAAAACTAACCTGTAGATCTTTGAACGAGTTTCAATTTGATATATTATAGGTCACGTGGTTCAATCCGAGTCAAAAATTATGACCTCTTGAAGCTTTCACCGATCCTGCTCCGATTCTGTCCGATCCTATACGATTCTGTCCGATTCTGTCCGATCCTACCGATCCTGCTGCGATCCTGCTACGAAAAACGATTCTGCGCGATTCTGGATCGATTTCTGGCGTAGGATCGTAGGATCGTACGATCCTACGATCCAGAATCGCGATTTTGCAAACTATGCAATGATCTAAAATAAAACATTTTAGCAAAAATAAAATTATATTAAAAATATTCTTAGATGATATGATGTTGGGAGTTGAAAATCGAGAGACCAAAATGTCTCAAGAAATATCATTTTGTCTAGAAAGTAATATTAAAAAGTTTTATAGCGTTTTCTTGTGGAAAAAAACATTTTTAGTTAAAATGGCCCAAATGCCATTTTGACAAGGACTTTATACCACACTCCACAGGGTAAGTGTGAGGTTACTAGTAGAACATTTAGAGGGTGTTTGATTTGTTTCATTTTTCATTTTTATTTTTTAGAAAATTATATTATCTCGTTTTTTGAAAAATAATTTTTTTTCATTCTCCCGTTTTTCAGAAAACGTTTATGTTTTTTTCTGAAAAATAAAGTTGGAAAATGTAAACCAAACATGTTTTTCAGAAAATCATATTTTCTACGTAAAAATAGACTGAAAAATGAAAATGAAAATGAAAAACAGACTGAAAAATACAAATTAAACGTACCTTTAATTTTTTTTTTTGGAGTTGGAAGTTGACTTCAATTGATATATATTTCTTCCTAAATGATTTATATTAGATTACAATTTATCGGTTATTTTGATTCAAACACGAGGCACTCTTATGAGTCCAACGGTAAAACATTTTCATAAATAATCAGGCATTTCAGAATAGGGATGGCAATGGGGAGGGTCGGGGATGGGTTTGCCGTCCTCATATTCGTCCCCAAAGTAAATATCCATCCCCGAATCCGTCCCTATCCCCGTCTCTACTTAATCGGGGAATCCCCGCCTCAGAACCCATGGGGAGCAAATCTCCATCCCCGTCCCCATCCCCACTTGAAATATCCATCCCTATTTAAAATATCCATATCCTAAAAAAAAAAAATCGAATCGAAGCCGGTCTCTTCCATATCCTCAAAAAAATTTCAAAGGCGATTTGGCTAAGAATGAAGAGTGCGGAGCAAAAGGAGAGCTTGTCCGGCGAGTGGCGAGTGGCGGCTGGGAGACGAGACAGAGAATCGAAAACTTGTGAGAGACGGCGAAAATTTGTTGGAGGCGGCGAGTGAGCGACGATTCATTACTCATTAGGGTTTTCACACATCTTTAATATTAATATTATTGAATTATTTTAATAATTATTAATATTTTATTATTATTAAAGATATCGGGGCGGATTCGGGGATGGGATAGCATCCCCATATCCGCCTCAATCTGTTTCGGGATTTTTAAAAATCCCCGAATCCAAATCCAAATCCGATAATACCTCCTCAAACCGGCCCCGTTTCGGATTTTCCCCGTGGATATCTAAATCCGTATGGAAAATTGTCATCCCTATTTCAGAATCCATTTTTAACTCTAGTGCACGATAAATTTGATTTTTAAATTTATTTTAATAATCAATAAAAAAAATTATAAAGATTACTTTTTAACCATGGTGCACGATAATTTTTTTAAAATATTTTTAAAATATTTTTTAAAAAATAAAAATAAAAATAGATCAATTAAACACAGTTATATGGGGTTGATCCCGACCCAGCTTACGGGTAGCTTGACCATCTAGGCCAGCTAGCCTGGCGCCACGAAAGTCCAGTAGAGGGGCCCACGAAGACCTCACCCGGGGACTTTCTGAGCTAGGGACCCTCCCGAACCACTGACAGACCGACCCTGGGGGAGATCGGGCAGGTCGATCCCGGGCACCTACTGACTCGGCCACCGAGTCTAGGTTCCCGACCCAGGGCTAAGTCGGGAAGGTCAATCCTCAGCACCCCGTAGATCTGACAACCAGTAGACCCGAGAGATGGCAAAGCAGATATAGTTCGGCCAACCCCCGACTTATGGCGTACCCTGTGTCACTCAGCTATATTACACCCGACCCGGGTCGTGCCACTCAGACCCGCCGGTCGTCCATCAATCTCCGAACCAGTATTTCCATGTGCTGCCGCCCATCAAGACACCTGGGGTATGACCATGACGTGGGGGGCGATGCGCGCCTTACCCATTCATGACACATCAATATCCCACCAACTCGGTACGATTGTACTATCCGAGCAACTCGCGCCATGCCGCGGCACTAGGTGCTCTCCTACAAGCTGACAAACACCATACCCCTGTCTCATTGACACAGACAGGGGTTGTTAACTCCCCTGGCTATATAATCTCCTCTCCTCCTCATTCCGCAGGTATGCGCAATCACACGCTCCTCTACTATTCTTCCTGTTGCTTTCATATATTTCCTGCGGATACTGACTTGACAGTCGGAGGGCCTGACCGGGGAAATTACCCAACGAGTTTGCTAACGGTCATTTTCTCACAGGTCCGAGCCAGGTCGGCGCCAGGTCGGAACCAGGTCGGCAGCTCGTGGCACTCGGGAGACCATCTGACCTTTGGGACTTCCACCTCGCTTCGCGACAGAATCAAATTTGGCGCTAGAAGGAGGACACACTTAGCCTGATCGGAAGTGTACGATGGAAGTGCCCAACCGGGTCATGATGACTGTGACGCCCGAGGAGTACGAGCTCTTACGAGCTGCTCGGGCCTAGAGGGCCTCCCAACAGCTATCGCAAGCCGGTAGCTCGGCAGCTCGATATCCTGGGCCGTCGGCCCATGACCCCTCAGGAGAGCGGGGTGTTGGAACTTGGATGGCTAGAGGGGGGGGTGAATATAGCCAGATACTTGAAACTTAGCACTTTTCAAATTTCTGCACTCAGAGGGTTAGTAGCACAGCGGAAGCATTACAAAAACAGAGTATGCCAAATCTAAACCCTAAGCTAAGCACAAAACACAAGAACGCTAACAAAGAGGATTTACAAGGTTCGGGGATAACTTGCCCCTACTCCTTGGCGTGCCCGTGAGATGGGCGATCCCTTGATCGTCGGCAGATCAAACCCCGAAAAATCCGGATAGAATGCAACCTCCTTCTCGGTGGAGTAACATCTCCACAGGGTTTCAAGATAAATGAATATTAAGTACAGGAAACACAAGAAGAAGCCTTACTGAGCACTTAGCACCACAAGAACACAAGCAAACTTCTCACCAAGCTCCACTCAGCACAGATCTCACGCAAGAACTCTCTTCTTCGTGTCTTCTTACTGATGGACTCGCCAAGCTCCTTGTTTCTCTTCCAAGTGCTCAAGTATCACAAGGTTGCTCAAGATTCACAGTAGAGTTGCTCAAAAGATAGATCAGAGTAATCGCACAAGCACAAGTGTTCTTCCAAAGCTTTCAATGTGGAGAACTCTTCTACTAAGCTCCTTCTCCACTTCCACGACTTATCCTGCTTCCAGGTCACACGCTCCTCTGCAGCAGCTCCCAACTGCTCACCTGCAACAGCTAGCTACCTCAGACCTCCTCTGGACTTACTGAATCCCCTCCAGTCGAGCCTCAGGTCATCATCTCTTCAGCCGTTGTAGCTCACGCCAGAGAACGTTGCAACCTGCGGAAGCACACGGCCAAACCTGCTTTCGCTAAAGCCTTTGTTTGACTTCCCTTGGATGATCCCTGAGTCACCTGCACACTTAGCAGCTCATTAGGGCAGCAAATCAACAGAAGATCAAAACATCAAAACATATCAGTGGTGATCAGAAGTGTATCAGGAGGAATCAGAGTGCGATCAGACGCGATCAGAGCATCTGACAGCGCATTTGAATTAAAGTGATCGGTCACCGGACTGATCCACTGCTTTGCTGGGATTCCCAGCTTTCGCGGCCACACGGGCCTGATCGGTCACCAGACCGATCAGGCTGTGACTTGATCGGTCAGCAGACCGATCAGGAGGCTCCCAGACCGATCAGGCTCCAGCCTGATCGGTTATAAGGAGAACTCCGTGACAATTGATCGTTCACCAGAACGATCTGAACAGTGTTCCAGATCGGTCACCAGACCGATCAGGAGCCAAGCAGTAAGGTTCCCAAAACCCACTGTATGCTCCCTAATCGGTCACCAGACCGATCAGGAGCCAAGCAGTGAGTGAACTGTATGCTCCCTGATCGGTCACCAGACCGATCAGGAGTCGATCAGTAGGCCAACAAGGTCACTGTGTGCTCCCTGATCGGTCATCAAACCGATCAGTTATCGCTGGATTGGTCACCAGACCGATCCACGAGGGAACACCGTGCCAACTTCCCTGATCGGTCACCAGACCGATCCAGGCAAGGCCAAATCCACTCCAAGTCACGAGAACAAGCCTTCTGCCCCTTCTCTGACTCGTGCTTGGTCCCTCGGACCAAGACTCCATGCCCAGCTTCACTCACCGGGACTTCAGTCAACCTGGCTTCACTATCACTAGGACCCGGCTTCACTCACTGGGATTTCCAATCACCTAACCCTCCGAGTTAGGATTTTCACACTTAGCCCTCCAAGCTAGGACTTTCTCACACCCAACCCTCCAGGTCAGGAATTTCCACACCTAGCCCTCCAAGCTAGGACTTTTCCACACCTAACCCTCCAGGTTAGGACTTTTCACACCTAGCCCTCCAAGCTAGGATTTTTCCACACCTAACCCTCCAAGTTAGGACCTTTCACACCTAGCCCTCCAAGCTAGGATTTTTCCACACCTAACCCTCCAGGTTAGGAATTTACACACCTAGTCCTCCAAGCAAGGATTTTCTATCAAACCTAGTCCCACTAGGTATGCCTAGTCCACGACCAGGACTTAATCCCAATCATCTCATCAACCTAAACTAAAATCGATGTCAACACCAAAACAATAATCAGGGTCAGACTGCATCAACACGGGGACGAGTTGCCCCACCAGAAGGAGGCTTGGTCCCCTTCCCCACCGCTCCCGGTCAGGGTTGGGAGGACAAGGGCGAGCCCATGCCAACGGAGGTATCCTCATCCAGTCGAGCGCATGGACCTCGACCTGAAAAGGGGAGGGCTCCGGCTTTCATGTCGTCGCCGACCCCGATGCGCAGCCCCTTCTCTTCATGGATCCTAGAGGATCCGGTTCCCAAGCATCTCCGGTTCTTCACCATCCCTAAGTATGCCGGAGCCACCGACCCAGAGGAGCACCTTATTGACGCCGGGCAGAATATAGATTATTCTGGGGCGAGAAGTTTCAGAGGGATTTACGAGAAAAAAAATAAGAAAGTAATAACGAAATAAGGAGTAGCCAAAACTGGGCTTAAACCTTATTGAGAAAAACAAGAGCGAGAAGAGAAAAATAGAGATATAGCCGTAACGTGGCTTAAGCGAAGCAAATTGATTCAATATCTAAAAAACTTGTCCTAAACATCATCTAAGCATGAGTTTATATAGCACTCATATCCCTAAAAAAATTCTAAACCAACCAGACTTAGTCTCCTAAAATTTAGGAACAAATTTAACCAACAAAACTTAGTTTCCTAAGATTTAGGAACAAACTAAACAAAAATATATAACCAATTAAAAAAACCCAACAAGACTTGGTTTCCTAAGATTTAGGAACAAACTAAATAAAAATATATAACTAATTAAAAACCCCTAAATATATAAATCTGAATATTATTTTGGATCCCCTCCTGCATCAGTCTCCCAGAGTTGAAGAGAACTCGTCCTCGAGTTCGGCATCTCCCTAATTGATGCTTTTGTGTAAAGGTGAACTCCTGCAAGTAATTTACCCACTTAGCGTGTCGACTACTCAACTTATGTTGACCGTTGATATACTTTAAAGCCTCATGATCTGTGAATAAGATAAATTCCTTCTGCACGAGATAATGGCGCCAATGCTTTAAGGATTGCACAATAGCATAGAATTCCAGGTCATATGTAGAATAATTTTTCTTGACACCAGATAGTTTCTCACTGAAGAAGGCAATAGGGCGTCCTGATTGACTTAGAACACTACCAATGCCAATGCTAGATGCGTCACAGTTTACTTCAAACAGTTTGTCGAAATCTGGAAGTGCTAGAACAGGTGCTTCGGTCATCTTTTGTTTCACCAGCTGAAAACTAGTCATAGCTGCTTCACTCCACTTGAACTCACGCTCCTTGAGGCACTCAGTTATAGGAGCAATTAAGGTACTAAAGTTTTGAATGAACCGACGATAGAAAGAGGCCAATCCATGGAAACTTCGGACGTTATGAATGGTTTTTGGCTGTGACCACTCTAAGATTGCCTCTATCTTTGATGGATCTGCACAGATACCCTCAGTAGACACTATAAATCCAAGAAAAGAAATTGTAGTCGAGAAAAAAGAACACTTCCTTTTGTTGACGAACAAGGATTCCACCTTTAGCTTCTCAAAAACAGTTCAGAGGTGATCAAGGTGTAAAGCCCTCGTCGGACTATAAATAAGGATGTCGTCAAAGTATACAACTATGAATCTTCCCAGGAAAGGCTGCAAGACCTGATGCATGAATCTCATGAACGTGCTGGGGGCATTGGACAATCCAAAAGGCATGACCATCCACTCGTACAACCCATGTCGTGTCTTGAAGGCCGTCTTCCATTCATCTCCTGGCTTGATTCGAATCTGGTGGTATCCACTCTTCACTGTGATTTTGTTGATAGCTTGGCTATCAACACACATGCGTCATGAACCGTCTTTCTTTGGTACAAGTAGGGCAGGGACTGCACAGGGGCTCATACTCTCGCGAATATAGCTTTGTCTCAATAGCTCCATAACTTGTCGTTGTAGCTCTTCGGCATACTTAGGGTTAAGACGGTATGTCGGTCGGTTAGGCAAGCTTGACCCCGTCAAGATCAATCTGGTGTTGAATATCTCTCATAGGGGAAAGTCCTGGAGGAAGGTCTTCGACCATCAACTCAGAGAAGTCTGATAAGAGTTGTTGCACTTCAGCTGGTAGATCCGAGTCCGGGTCTATTACATTGCTTTTGAAAGGAAGCAAAGCATAGACTACATCTCTATGTTTCACCTCATTCAAAAATCTGGACATAGAAAGTAGTGTAGAATTATTGATTACCAAATTTGAAGGGGTTCCTTCTCGTCGGGGAGCCAATACGATGTTCCTCCCTTTGATGTTGAGGGTGTATGTGTTCTTCCGCCCATCATGAATGACGCTGCGATCATATTGCCACGGTCGTCCCAACAATACGTGACATGCGTCCATTGACATAACATCACACCATGTTCGATCATAATACTTGCTGCCAATAGAAAAAGATAAAAGACATCTCCTATCTATGGTTACCTCACTGCCTTTACTTAGTCATGATAACTTGTAGGGTTTTGGATGACAATCTATCTTCAAATGTAGCTTTTGAACAGCTTCTTCGGATACAATATTTTCACAGCTTCCACTATCAATGATCATCTTGCAAACTTTGTCTGCAACCGTGCACGTCGTGTGAAAGATGTTGGTTCTCAGCCAATCATCTTCAGATTCATCCTTAGGGACCAGTAGGCTCTTGCGTACGACGAGAGTCTCATGACCATCGCCATAAAGAACCTCGTCATCAATATCGTCATCATAAATCGGCTCATCAATCTGTTCGAGTTCATCCTCTATGTCTTCCTCAACTAGCAGAGTCTTGTTTTTTTGATCTGGGGATCTTTTACACTCCGAAGCTCGATGCCCCAGTTCACCACATCGAAAACACTTGATAGTGGTCTTAGGGTTACCTTGTGGTGGTTGCTGAGAAGGGCGCGACTCTTAAGGGCGAACAACTTCAGTGTTTTGATCGCTCCTAGTCGTCGGTCTTCGATTTAGTTGTTTTTCAACTGTCAAGGCTCGCTGATAGGCCTCTGAAATGGTCCAGAGTCAGTGAAGGCTCAGGGTGTCTTGTAAGGGTTGACGGAATCCCCCTAAATATCGCTCTACCATCTGCTCCTCGATCTCGGACAAATTATTCCGAGCAATAAGCTGATAGAATTCCTCTGTATAGTCGTCAACGGTTTTAGCTCCTTGCCTCAAGGTATGGAGTCATTGATACAATGTTTGGGTGTAGCCGAAGGGAAGAAATTGCGTTCTCATTAGTTTCTTCATTTTTTCCCAATAAGTGATTTTGGATTTACCTTGTCTCTTCTGTGATCGTCGAAGTTGCTCTCACCTTGCTGAAGCTCGACCTTTTAACTTGATAACGACCAACTTTACTTTGATGTGATCAGGTACTTCTTTATATTCAAAAAACCTCTCTACTTTGTTGATCCAATCAACGAAGCCTTCCGCTTGTAATGTGCCAAAAAAATCAGGAAGATCCACTCGGAAACCAAAGTCTCCAAATCGTTCCTCTCGACCATGGTGTTCCCGATATGTAGCACGATGATGATACGAGTTCTCGAAAGGAGACTTAGAGTTACCATAAGAGATCTCACGATCTTCAAGATCCTGCGTTGCCAAACGCTGGGTTAATTCCGCAACTTGCTTCTGTAAATCCTCAATTATCATTATATCTTGGATACTACGATCACGGTGTTGGGCTTCCTCAATCGGAACCTGCCTGTTGTGACCACGACCACGTCCACGATGACCCTCCATTGGATCGTAATGAGCTCTGATACCAACTAACGCCGGGCAGAATATAGATTATTCTGGGGCGAGAAGTTTTAGAGGGATTTACGAGAAAAAAATAAGAAAGTAATAATGAAATAAGGAGTAGCCAAAACTTGGCTTAAACCTTATTGAGAAAAACAAGAGCGAGAAGAGAAAAATAGAGATATAGCCGTAACGTGGCTTAAGCGAAGCAAATTGATTCAATATCTAAAAAACTTGTCCTAAACTTCATCTAAGCATGAGTTTATATAGCACTCATATCCCTAAAAAAACTCTAAACCAACCAGACTTAGTCTCCTAAAATTTAGGAACAAATTTAACCAACAAAACTTAGTTTCCTAAGATTTAGGAACAAACTAAACAAAAATATATAACCAATTAAAAAAACCCAACAAGACTTGGTTTCCTAAGATTTAGGAACAAACTAAATAAAAATATATAACTAATTAAAAAACCCTAAATATATAAATCTAAATATTATTTTGGATCCCCTCCTACATCACTTATGAAGTTCGTAAGTGCCGCCCTGCTCCACTAGTATCCTGAGAGCGTGAATGCAGAGCATTCTTGACAACGCTCTCGGGACCTGCTCAACGATGGTTTGGGCAACTCCCCAACGGGTCGATAGCTAGCTTCGGAGGACTCAGGAGGACATTCCTCCAGCACTTAGCCAGCATCCGGAGGCACCACAGGACACGTATCAACCTGTTCGCCCTAAAGCAGGGCCCGAAGGAGTCGCTTCGGGCCTACATCAAGAGATTTAACGGGGTGGCACTAGACGTGCCAATCACCACACCCGAGGAATTGATCAGCGCACTCTCCCAAGGGTTGTAGGAGGGAGATTTTTTCCGCTCGCTTATCAGGAAACCACCAAAGGACTTCGACAGCCTGCTGGGAAAGGCTGTCAAATATATCAATGTGAAAGAGAGGCAGGCCGCTCGAAAGAAGGAGTCGGTCAGCACGCCATTCCCGAGTCCCGCGCGGTCTAGCCGATCGCCGGGCGGGCCCATTCGCAGGCCACGGGGGTCCACCAACCGAGCGGAGACAGAACACCGACAAGTGCAACAAGTGGCTCAGGGGTGTCTGTCGACCCGCTGGAGACCCCACTGCGCGTTTCATCATAGCCACACCCACGACACGGGAGAATGCCGACAGATTGGCAAGAGCCGAGCTTCCTCCGCCACACAACGACAAGACATGCAAGTCTCCCCCAGGCGTGGCCCAGGTCGAGGAAGTTAAACCCTCACCCCCGCCGCTGAAGAACCCGGGCGAGATCTCCCGCTCGCGCGTAGCTTGTTCCCGGTCGGGGAGCAAATCGAGTTAAACGAAATGGACGAGCGGCAGGCCAATCAACAAAACGCCATCCGAGGAGGAGTGCACGTGATTTCAGGCGAGCTAGCCCCTGGAGGCTCCCGCCCAACAGGTTATTAAAATAGTTGTATTCTGTAACCCCACAAGAATAGTGGAAGACCTGCCTTCTCGGATAATCAGCTAGCGTCCCAAACTCTTGCCCTCGCGAGTTATAAGTGGGCATGCTCCCATGCACCCCTCGTCTCGGCTCCCAGTCGGGACACGTGGCGGCCCACGCTCCCTGGGTATGACCCGACCGAGTGTCCAGACTCTCACTCTCGCGAGTTATAAGTGGGCATGCTCCCACGCACCCCTCGGCTCGGCTCCCAGTCGGACGTGTGGCGACCCACGCTCCCTGGGTATGACCCAACCAAGTGTCCAGAGTCTCGCTCTCGCAAATTATAAGTGGGCATGCTCCCACGTACCCCTCGGTTCGGCTCCCAGTCGAACGCGTGGCGGCCCACGCCCCTTGGGTATGACCCGACCGAGTGTCCAGACTCTCGCTCTCGTGAGTTATAAGTGGGCATTCTCCCACGCACCCCTCGGCTCGGCTCCCAGTCGGACGCGTGGCGGCCCACGCTCCCTGGGTATGACCCGACCGAGTGTCCAGACTCTCACTCTCGCGAGTTATAAGTGGGCATGCTCCCACGCACCCGTTGGCTCGGCTCCCAGTCCGGACGCGTGGCGGTCCACACTCCCTGGGTATGACCCGATCGGGTGTCCAGACTCTCGCTCTCGCGAGTTATAATTGGGCATGCTCCCACGCACCCTTCGGCTCGGTTCCCAGTCGGACGCGTGGCGGCCCACGCCCCCTGGGTATGACCCGACCGAGTGTCTAGACTCTCGCTCTCGCGCGTTATAAGTGGGCATGCTCCCACGCACCCCTCAGCTTGGCTCCTAGTTAGAAGTGTGGCGGCCCACGCTCCCTCAGTATGACGCGACCGAGTATCCAGACTCTCGCTCTCGCGAGTTATAAGTGGGCATGCTCCCACGCACCCCTCGGCTCTGCTCCCAGTCGGACGCATGGCGGCCCACGCTCCCTGGGCATGACCCGACCGAGTGCCCAGACTCTCCCGCCCACGCACCCCTCGGCTTGGCTCCCAGTCGGACGCGTGACGACCCACACTCCTTGGGCATGACCCGACTGAGTGTCTAGACTCTCGCTCTCGCGAGTTATAAGTGGGCATGTGATAACCATCATTTTGTTGATTATTTTCGGCTCTAAAATCCATGTTTGATCCACATTTTATATGCTTAAGTTTGCAATTTTATTAGGTTTCATGTATTCCCTTCATTTTGGCTTTTAATTCTAATCTTTGTATATTTGAGATATTTTTGGCACTAATTTGAATATCATTTTGTAGGCTTAAATTGATCATGGACCTAGATCAAATTGGGTCAGACTTGAGTCAGGATTGGATCCAGATCAAAAGGATCAAGCATCGGATTAATAGGAGCCGTCCATTCCAGAGAGCGGCTAGATCTGAGCCATCGGTCAACTTCTGGTCGATCCGAGTCCAAGATAGAATTAATCATGACCAGAGATCAAGATCTGAAAATTTCAGCCAAATCAGAAGTGATCTGACCGTTGGATCGAGCTCAGGATGTTCTAGACCATCCATTCAAGAACAGGAAAGATCTGGACCATCCGCCACTGATCTGGTCAATCTGAGCTGGGGATAGGTAGATCAGGGCCATTGATTGGGATCTGTGGAGTTTGGTTCAGATCGGAAGAGATCCGACCGTTGGATGAAGTCAGATTGATCTCAGCCGTCTGTTGCTGCCATCCTATGATTGAACCCAAAAGCTGGGTTAACTCAAGCTGAGCTCTGGCTGGGCTGAACTGACCTAAGGCTGGACTGAGCCAATTGCTGGCTGAGGTTGACTGAACCCAAAGGGGCTGAGCTGAATCCAAGCTGGAATGGACTGCTGACTGAACCGAACTGCTTGGCTTGATTGAACTCAAGCTCTGTTGACTGAACCCTCGGCTGAATCAAACACGAGTTGGCTTGGCTGACCGAACTCACGCGCAGATCAAAAAGGGGCAGCATCGCGAGAGCTAGGTTATCGATCGGCAGAGGGGATCACACACAAGCGACTCCATCTTCCGCCATCGCCACCGGCCATTGCACGAAGCTAGGGCTAGGGGGTTCCGAATCCTAGCTGGTTGGAGCGCCATCCACCTTCATCCTCCCGCCATCACACGAGCTAGGGTCCGGGGTTCGAGCCCTAGTCGATCATCTCCCTCACCACAGCTTTCTCTTTCGGGGTTCGGAGAGAAAACGATCAACCATCCTTCACCCGAAGCCGGCGATCAAATTTTTACTGCATTTCTTTCTTCTATTTTTCTTTACAGCAATTCGTCCAAGTTCTTACAGTTTTTGTCAGCAGTTTCTTCCTAGCTTTCATTTACATGCAATTTCTTCATTTTCGGCATAGTTCTTCACCGCAATTTCCCTTCGTAGCAGCTTTGTTTCTTTGCAACAATTTCTTCTTCACAGTCGTTCTTCAGATCCAGTGGCCGATTTCCAGCAATTCGTCAGTTGTTCTCATCAGCACTCTTTCATCAGTTCTTCATTAGCTCCTCTCATCAATTACGGCAGCAGATCATCAGATTTATAGCACTATCTTCCCAGCTCATTTTCATCAGGCAGCATTTGCTTCTCAGCCACAGCCGAGTTTGGTAGCTATGTTCCACTTCCAGCAGCTTTCATCAGCTTGGTTGATTGAATTGTGTTGATAATTGAATGTTATTGTTAATTGAAGAATGTTATGTGTTTGATTTTTGAATTCTTGTATTGATGGATCTTCCATAATTCAAATGACACTTACTTTTGTCATTTTAATTCATGCCCATATAGTGTTTGGTTAAATGCTTGTTAGAATAATTTCTTTCAATTGTGATGTTTCCTAGTGCTTAACTCTTGGTTTGTGTTGCTCTTCTTATTGTTTTAAGTTTTACGTCTTCGTTTACATGCAATTAATCTAGGTTAGGTTAGATTTCTTTAATGTTGTAAGTTTTGTTCAATGTTTAGTTTTGTCAATTTCAAGTTGTCTTTTCTTTTCTGCAAATGTAGTTAGGTTAATTTAGATTTCATTACTTGCATTGTCTTGCTTTAATTAGAACTAGATTTCATACCTGCTTTGTCATTTCTTTTCGTAGTATAATCGTTCAAATCCAAAACCCAGTTTCATATCCAAAACCCAAAAGCAATAAGATTCAACCATGAGAATTATCATGCATCAACTACATTCGTTGGGAGACGACTCGAGTTACTCTATGCTACATTAGTTTAGAGGAATTCGGTACTTAAATTGTATTTGAAACCGTAACACGACAAAAACGGTTGTCAGCATGCTCCCACGCACCCCTCAGGTCAGCTCCCAATCGGACGCGTGGCGACTCACGCTCCCTGGGCATAACCCGACCAAGTGTCCAGACTCTCGCTCTCGCGAGTTATAAGTGGGCATGCTCCCACGCACCCCTCGGCTCAACTCCCAGTCCGAACGCGTGGCGGCCCACGCTCCATGGGTATGACCCGACCGAGCGTCCAAACTCTCGCTCTCGTGAGTTATAAGTGGGCATGCTCCCACTCACCCCTCGACTCGGCTCGGCTCCCAGTCGGACGCGTGGCGACCCACGCTCCCTGGGCATGACCCTACCAACTGTCTAGACTCTCGCTCTCGCGAGTTATAAGTGGGCATGCTCCCACTCACCCCTCAGCTCGGCTCCCAGTCGGACGCGTGGCGGCCCACGCTCCCTGGATCTGACCCGACCGAGTGTTTAGACTCTCGCTCCACGTGAGTTATAAGTGGGCATGCTCTCACGTACCCCTCCGCTCGACCCCCGTTTGGGGCCAGCGCGCAAGCACTCAGTAACTGAGCAGGTAACATCAGGCTTCATCGAACAGCAGGGCGACTGTTGTCCCCTAAGCGAAAGTCGATCCTAAATAGCTAAGTCCCCCGAGTGGTCGCACCACTCGAGGACCCTTCCTTAGCAAAAACTCAAGCAAGGTCGGGGCACTTGGGCTAGTCCCGGTGATGGCTTACCCGAGCCGACCTCGTCAAAAGAAAGGGCGAATTTGAGCATTTGCCCGAACCCCCAACACTTGAGCACAAAACACACAAGCATAGAAATGAAAAAGGTTTGCATTCGAAATAGTCTTATTACAAAGACGAGGCTCGGTCTCTAGCATAAAAGAGAGAAAAGGGGGAACGCAACCTCCCCAACAACTGCTCGCTGAACTCCCCAGAATTGAGACGCTCAAACCCTATGGGAGTCCCGCTGAGCTGCCTTATAAGCCTGGAGTTCCTTTAGCTCCCTCTGGACCGCCTTCATCTCCGCCTCCTGGGCGGCGTACTGCCTCCTGAGCTGGATAAGATCTCCCGAGCAGACGCTCAGCTCCTCCTCCTTGGTCGTCAGATCGGCGCGGAGGCTGACTGATACACTTCCAGGAGCTCTGCCTTGGCCTTGGCCAGCTTAGCTCGAGCCCAGCTCTCAAGGTCCCAGGCCTTGTGTTCCGTATACTCCAGGCAGGTGGCTCAATGTCGCGCCTGGGCAACCATAGCATTGGCTGAGTCCAGTTCCGCTTGGATCTCTTCAAGATGCGCCTCCGAGTGGGGCGCACAGTCTTGAAGGGTCATGTTCTCGGCCCGCAGCCTGTTCAGGGTCTCCCTGTTGGACAGCAGTTGCGCATGACGGAGCTGAGTCTCCAGTCTCTCTGCCGGGGATTCTGCTTGTCGCAAAGCCCGAGTATAGCTTCTAAAATAGACAGCTAGGTCATAGACTGAGCCAAAGAGCTACAGACAAGAAACAAGTATTAAGATCAAGACAGGAATGAGCAAGCGCAAGTAAAAAGAGAAACGAACTGACTGTTCTCCGAGAGAAAGGCATTAGCTCTGCTTGTCGGGCCCCGATAATCGGCCTCCCGAAAGCCTTGGTAAAAATGGTCGCCAAGCGGACCATACAGATGGACCTCTCGAGCCGACTCGCGTGCCTCGGCGTCTGGCACCTCATAGCCCGTGCTGGCGACGACACGGGCTGGCATCACTAAGTGCAAAGGTCGGCGATTCTCGACTCCAGTAGGAGGAGGAAAGGGGGTCCCGCGGACCTGCATTTCCGCGGTACTGGCTCGGGTTGTAGGTGAAGCAGGAAGAGTGCCCGCCTGAACAGAAGCCTCCGGAGCGGGGGGCACGGAAGCAGAAGGGACAGGAGCGGCAGGCACGGGGGAAGAGACCACTGCAGGAGGAAATATGGCCCTGCTCCTTTTCTCTGGGCGAGGGCTGGTAGTAGTCCCGAATGGGAGTGAAGTAGGGGGTACGGACGCGGGATCGACCGGCCGATCGCTTCGGCGCCTGGTGATCAACGATTGGTCATCCACATCCGCAGCCTCGTGATCGAAAGCTAGCGCCTCCCTAGTACCCGAAGAAGGCGCATCAATGATAGGCGCTGCAGGGGGAGCGGACTCCTGTGCGGCCGAAGGTTCGCCGACCTGCGAGGTGAGCTCGGCATCTTATCTGCTACAAGGGAAACACGGGCTTTAGGCAACTATAAAGAAGGAGGCCGAACTAACTAAGGGAGAAAACAGGTTGCCGGGGAAGATGACCGGAAGACGAAGGTCTACGGGAGTCACCGGAACCCTAGCAGAGCGATCAGTGATAGAAGGTCGATGCCGGAAAAGAGAAGCACTGGTGACAACGGCAAAGTGAAGAGCCTATATATAGGGCCGAATGACCAACCCTAGTCGTTCGATAGGGTCCCGGTGGAAGAATTTGGGATGTTCGATGGAACTAGCGGTAAATCCTGAGGCTCAGCGGGGAACGTGCCCATCCCTCGTGGATCCCGGCAGTAGACGCTTCATCGTCCGAGGATCCGCTAACCGGTGGTGGACGCTCCGACACCCGAGGAGCTGCTAACCGGCAGACATGTGGCCTCACTAATTAATGTGATAATCATTGGGAAAGATACGAAGCATAGGGCGGATAAGACAGTCGAGGGACGTTGATCCGCCTACCGGGCGACTGGTTCGGGAAAGGCTGGCCCGATCCAGACCCCTGCTCCTGGCAAGCTATAAGCGGGCACGCTCCCACGCACCCCTCGGCTCGGCTCCCAGCCGGACGCGTGGTGACCCACGCTCCCTGGGCATGACCCGACCGAGTGTATTGACTCTCGCTTTCAGCGAGTTATAAGTGGGCATGCTCCCACGCACCCCTCGGCTCGGTTCCCAGTCGGACACGTGGCGGCCCACGCTCCCTGAGTATAAACCGACTGAGCGTCTCGACTCTCGCCTTAGTGCAAGATGTAAGCAGGCAGGTTCCCATTACTCCTTTGGCTTAGCCCAGAGATTAGGTGCGGAGTGGCCCACATACCTGGGATTTAAACCAACCTAATAGCAAAGCCTTGAACTCCCTGAGTCAGTAGCCTTATACTCGGCTTGGTTCCCTTTGCCAGGTTTCTTTGCTAAATTCCCCGAGTGGCCAATACATAGAAGATATCGCTCGCAAATATTTTACCCGGTCATTCGTGAGGATGAATCGCTTGATTGTTTTCTCACCTGAGTCGCTTTCATTAACAATCGCCCGAGCCATTAACCCTCATAAGTAAAAGCCAGTATAGCACACAGAGCATAATGAAAGAAGATTTCTATTGCAGATAAACACATTACAAAAATTGAGGCAAGCCTCTACAAGATAAAGAAAAAGAAAAAGGAAAGACAAAAAACCCGACCCCTATTTGAAGGGTCGGTGAACCTCCTCGGACAGGTTCTGGGATATGCCCGACAGCTTGATCGCCGAGACGGGCAGGTCAGGGGCAATATGTCCGCCCTGCCTGAGCTGCTCAAACATGTTGAGCATTTGATGCTTCAACATAGCTCTAATCCGTTCGGACATCTGCTGGTTAAACTCCATAGAGTTGATATATTCAACTCTACGGGCGTCCCACCGGGCCGCCTCGTCCGCTTTATACGCCCGTAGCTCCTCGAACTCCGTCCGGGTTGTCTCCCAGGCCGATTGATGCACACACAGTCGACCCAGCTCCTCGACATGGGCACGTAGCTCAGCCTCCTGCCTGGCCAGCTGCCCCGTCAACGAGCTGACCTCCTGTTCCTTGGCCGCCAGTTGTGCCCGCAGGGGCTCGACAGCCTGGCTCGCCTCGAGGAGCTTGGTCTGAGTCTTCTGCAACTCCTCTTGCAGTTGGTCCTTGAGAACCCAAGCCCGACACTCCTTATGCTCGGCCTGGGTGACTCGGAGGTGCGCTTGAGCAACCGCTGTATCGGCCTAGACAATCTGCACCTTAGAAGTCTCCTGCTACTCCTCGAGTGGGCCAGCAGGTCTTGAAGGGCGATGACCTCGACCCTCAGGCCATTGAGGGAGGCGTCATCAAAAGTCAGACGAGTATGGCAGAGTCGAGTTTTCAGGTGCTTCACCCGCCGTTCCACTCGGAATTGGGCCTTGTCGTGCGTCAGCATGGTTATGGACATGCCATAGCTCGCAGCCCAGAGCTACAATGCAAAAAAGACCCGTCAGTACCCCGACTGGAGATAGCATAGGAAAGAAATAAAAGCATCCTTAGCGTACCTGGGTCGCTGTTGACATGAAGGAATCTACCCGGACGCTCGGACCATGGAAGTTGCTTTCTCGGAGGTCGTGAAGGAAGTGGTCGGCCAGCGATCCGTGTAGCTGAACATCTTGCGTCCGGATAGGGGTCGTGCCACTCGGCCTGTTCATGCTCAGAGAGAGGTCGGAGAGCGAGGGCGGCAAAAGATGCATCAAGGACTCCCCGATAGGACCCCCGACCGAGGAGAGGCAGGCTCCCCCGAGGACGCTTGAGGCGAAGAGGATGACAGTGTGGGGGACTCCACCACAGTCTCCTTGCCCCTCTGCCTTTTGCTTTGTCGGCTGGAAGAAGCCTCCGCTGGATCGGCAGGTACGGGATCGGGCTCGGCTTGGCGTGCTCGCCCACGCCGGAAGATGAGGGGTTGATCATCTTCCGACTCGGACCAGGATACCCCCGCGGACGCCGAGGCGGGAGCGGGAAGTACAGGACGTGATGACTCGGCGTCAGGCGGAGGCGCCTCCCGCTAAGCCAGCTGCTCGGCCACACGAGCCTCTAGCTCGGCGTCATCCAAACCAAATCCCTTCTCCAGAACCACTGATAACATCATGATGGCTGCAAAGTGAACAATGTTCAGTCGGTTACAGAAAAACAAAGGACAAAACAGTGAACTTACTGAGCGAGGCAGGTTGGCGGAACGACACCGAGCTGAGCCCGAACACAAACAAGATGTCCTCGCTCAGCAGATCCCCCCCCCCCCCCCCCCCATGGAAATGTCGCCCCCCGATTTTGGAGAGGGCTGACAGGTAAAGGGGGGAGGATCGGAAGTTCTTGTGGAGAGGTGAGGGAGTAGGGAAGTCCGCTACCCATCTAACCGGCTAGGTTGGGGCTGGGATGACGCGAACGTAGAAGTATCACTCCTTCTAAACCTTGTTAGAGGTCGGAAGCTTCGACAGAAAAGAAGTGTGAGCGCGGGCTTCGAAAAGAAGTCGCCCGACTCTTATTTTTTCGGGTAGAAGAAATAGAAAAAGATTTCGGGACGTAGGGGAATTCTGTACAGAGAAAAGATGATGACTGACCCACAGAGGAGTCGGATGGCATTCGGAGCCAGTTGAGACAAAGAGATACGAAAGAAGCGACAGACAGAGGCAATGAAAGGGTGAATTGGAAAACGCAGCCCGGCCTGCAGATGGTCTCGGGAGATGGTGATGTAAGTAGGGGGGTCTTAGGCCGATCGGAGGGAGTGAGCAATTGAAGAAGGTGGTCGAGCGGAATGTGGTAGTCCACTCGGATCTCCTAGAGATCGTGGTGGTCGAGCTCGGACACCGTGGTAAGATACCATGGGTTCTAGGGAGGGGAGGAAGAAGCCATAAAAAGAAGAAAGGAGACTAACCAAGGGAGAAACAAGCTCGTCGGAGAGGATGACCAGAGTCGCACACCTCGCTGGAACCCTAGCAGAGCACGAAAGGACAACAATTTGATGTCGTGAGGTAAAAGGCGATGGTAAAAAAACCAAGGAGTGAATCCCTATTTATAGGTCCTGGGGAGCTGCGCTAACCATCCGATGACGGGCCGGAGAGAAAGCGCGAGCCGTCCGATCGGGCCCAGAAGAGGTCCCGAGGAGGCATAATGCACGTGTGCGTCGATCATTCGCCCGAACAGGCGGTAGACCCCTCGTTGCTCGGGAAAACAATGGGCAGAGGACACGTGTCTAAGCGGTTAATCATGGTAATTAATGCGCGAGATTCGAATCTACTCGGACATAATTAGCACTGGAATCGAAAGGATAGGGTGATGTGACCAGATTGGCCGGTTGGACAACACGTGTACTGGCAGCCATCGAGGTCGGCAGGTAAAAGACAGGCCACTCGGGAGCGCCAGGCTCGTTCTAAAAGGTGATGGTCCAGTCAGTCGGACTCAACGTCTCCTTCGACTAGACTCGAGTGGGATGCTTATGATCCCGGCCTAGCTTACGGGTAGCTCGGCCAGCTAGGCCAGCCAGCCTGGAGCCACGAAGGCCCAGTAGTGGGGCCCACGAAGACCTCACCCGGGGAATTCTCGAGCTAGCGACCCTCTCGAACCACTTACAGACCGACCATGGGGGAGATCGGGCAGGTCGATCCCGGGCACCTCTTGATTCGGCCACCGAGTCTAGGTTCCCGACCCAGGGCTAGGTCGGGAGGGTCAGTCCTCAGCACCACGTAGATCTGACAACCAGTAGACCCGAGAGATGACAAAGCAGATATAGTTCGGCTAACCCCCGACTCATGACGTACCCTATGTCACTCGGCTATACTACACCCGACCCCGACCGTGCCAATCAAACCCACCAACCGTCCATCGGTCTCCGAAACAATCCTTCCATGCGCCGCCACCCATCAAGACACCTGGGGTACGACCATGACGCGGGGGCGATGTGCGCCTTACCCTTTCATGTCACATGAACATCCCGCCGACTCAGTATGGTTGTATTATCCGAGCACCCCGCGCGCATGTCGCAGCACTAGGTGCTCTCCCACGAGTTGACAAACACCATACCTCTGTCTCGTTGATACAGACAGGGGTTGTCAGCTCCCCCAGCTATACAGACTCCTCCCCTCCTCATTCCGCAGGTATGCGCAATCACACGCTCCTCTACTATTCTTCCTGCTGCTTTCATATATTTTCTGTGGATACCGACTTGACTGTCAGAGGGCCTGACCGGGGAAATTCCCTGACGGGTTTGTTAACGGTCATTTTCTCACAGGTCCGAGCCAGGTCGGAACCAGGTCGGTACTAGGTCGGCAACTCGTGGCACTCGGAAGACTATCTGGCCCTTAAAACTTCCATCTCACTTCGCGACAGGATCAGAATTGAATGCAAATATAATATTCTATTCATTTATTTAATTCTCGGATGACAACAAGAAAAAAATCATCCTCTTAAAAGGAAATAAATTATTAGAGTTTATTTAAGCTCAACTGTACGACCTTCAAAATGAAATAATTCAAAATAATATTTGCACATGTCAAAATTCGAGCTATATCTCTGCCATAACCAACTCTGCTCTCCGCGGATTAATTTCTGTAATTCAAGGGAGGGAGAGAGATAATCTGATTCATAAGATTTTTTCATCATCATTTTCATTTTCATTTCACTTTCACTTTTATCGATATCTTCAAGCCCTTTCATTTATTTCTATGCAAACTCGCCAGAACAGTTCTGGTGAGTCTCTGAGGGCCCTCATGATTTTGCAGAAAGATTCTCTCACAGTGAGATCCTCAGCGCAAAAAGGCAAAACTGCACTATTGCACTCCTTGGTAGCTTACCGAAGCAAATGCACGATGACCTACAAAAGTTACCTTTCCAAGACATTTGCACAGAACTCATATCTCAGAAACAATGCCTCCTTTTAACCGATTGAGATTTGATAATGTCCAATTCTTTATTGTTGTTCTTGCTCTTTCTCAATCTCTAGTTACTGTCTGAATGTCTGATGCAAGGCAAGGAAAAAAAAAAGACTTTGCTAACTGTACGCTTATGATCTTCCCAGTCTTCCTCCCTCTCTACCTCTGTATCCGTCGTGCTACTTTTCTGTCCTCACGGATGGTATTATATTACATATATATTATACTGCAGAGAGCTCACCATGGCCATGATGGCTTTACGAGCCAGAAGAAAGACATAAAGACCCTTCCTCCTCTTTGCTGCCTTTACACACGCTCGCTCTCCCAAGTTTCAAGAAGCCGACTCCCACTTGTTGTTGTCCTCCTCTGGCCTTGAGCCATGGATGAGTTGTAGAGGGAGCTGTAGCAGCCAAGAGATGGATTCAAGCTCTCTCAAGCCCTCCGGGGGCTCGAGCAGCTCTGGGGACGCTCTCAGTGGCCTCGCGTTTGGGCAAAAGATTTACTTTGAGGATGGTGGCGGTGGAGGTAGCGGGAGCTCCTCCAAGCCACGGCTGGCTCCGGCCAAGGCAATGGCGGCGCTCCCTCCGTCTAGGAAAGGTAAGGCGGCGGCGCAGCCTCAGCCACCAAGGTGCCAGGTGGAGGGGTGCAATGCCGATCTGACCGGGGCTAAGACTTATTACTGTAGGCATAAAGTTTGTGGGATGCATTCCAAGACTCCCAAGGTGATCGTTGCAGGCTTGGAGCAGAGGTTCTGTCAGCAGTGTAGCAGGTCATGCTTTTGATACTTGTACTGTTTTTTTTTGGATAGATTTTCGTTTCTGAATCTGCTTCTGCTTGAATGTTGCCTTGTTTAATTAGATCTGGGACTAATTGTGTTATCGTTAACTTATGGATCGTTGGGTGGTTAATTTTGATTTCACATTGAATTTGTATTTCTGTTTCTGTTTGTTTTTTAATCTTTCCCTCATAGTTCAAGAATGTGCATATGCTACTTTCTGTAGGATTTGGTTATTTTACAGGTTTGTGCTGAAACTTCTTTCTTTCAGCAGAAAGCTGATTGTATTGGGAATGAAGTAGACGATCTTAAACTTATTCTTAGTGTTGATTCCTAGCCTTATAGTGTTCAGAATCATTGTTTTGAAAGGTTTTCACATAAACTGTTTACACGGTTACATAAATGCATCTGCTTATATCCTCTTTACGCTATCAAGCTTTTCATTATTTTTGATCAATTGATGTTATAAGTTAGTTTCGATATAAATATGTTATTTCCATTACAAACCATGGAACCACAATCTAATGAGGGTGGGGAGTAATTGATTGGGGCGAATAGCTTAGACGAGGTTGAGGGCACATGAATGAATCAAACATACATTGAAGTGGGAAAAGATAGACTATGTCATGAGTGTAACTTGGCTTAGATGGATTAAATATTTGCCCTTAATAACAAAATGTCGTTTAGTAGAATTCCAACCAAACGAAAAAACTTAGACTCATAGTTGGAGAAATCAATCAAAACAAGTAACACCTTGGTTGTTGTCGAATGTATAGCGGCGCCACAATTTAGTATTAGAGAATGGTCCTTCTACTAGGTGTGTAGATCAAGGATGAACTAGTGGAAGCAATTCTGATAGTTAAGAGTGGGAAAGACACACTGAAGTCGGAAAAGTGTGGCTTGTAATGATTGTAACTTTCCTTAAATGGATTAACTATGTCAGTAATGACTAATGAGACATCTTTTAGCATAATTGGTTGGGATTTTCATAAGAACTTCAAAGTTAAGAGTGCTCAATGTGGAGCAATACCAAGCAGTCACTTTGGAGCCACATATCATTGTACCATGAAGAAAATCGCGAGAAAGCGATAATATCGATCAAGTTTCCTTGTACATGGTGAGTTACATATCCTTAGCAATATTTGTAATTCAGTTCATATCCTTAGCAATATGAAAGACACATCAAGTTAGGTTCATTCCTCGATTAAACATTATGATAGAATTTGGTGTGTTTATATGCATATGACATTGTATCATGACTAGATTATGGTGGTATAAACATACTCAAAGATGATTAGTAGATTCCATAGTCAGAGAAGTTGATAAGTTCTTTTGAAATTTGTATCTTGGTACTATTTGTCTCTTATAATGCTTGCTTAATCTGGAAGTCCTTATTTTGTTGTTGGGATCGATACATAACCACAGGTTTCATCAGCTATCTGAATTTGACCAAGGGAAGCGCAGCTGCCGCCGACGCCTTGCAGGACATAATGAGCGCCGGAGGAAGCCACCTCTTGGGCCTTTCGCCTCGCGCTATAGCCGTCTTGCATCATCTGTGCAGGGTTAGCTGCATCTCCTCGAGCTGCATTTACTTTGCTAGTTATCTTTCTTTATGCTCCATTCACCGTGATGGCAATGTGGTTTGCTACACAGAACCTGGCAGATTTAGAAGCTTTATGGTGGATTTCAGCTATCCAAGCTTTTCGAGGACTGGGCCGACTGGCCTGGTGGCCGCCAACGAGTGGCATGGAGTTGATGCTCCGCCCCTCGCACCCGCTCTGCGCGGCACCCATCCATGCTTCCAAGGATCTCATTCTCCTGCAGGTTCCTTCAGCATTCCCATGGAAATTCTGCCTGGTGATTGCCTTACAGGAGTCTCAGACTCTAGCTGTGCTCTCTCTCTTCTGTCAACTCACACATGGAATAGAAACTCCATCAACAATCCTCCTCCTCCTCCTCCTCCGGTGGTGCCTGCAAGCAGCAACTTTGCCGGTTCCCCAGTTTCTCATTCAGTCATCATCAGCGATCGCCCAGCCAGCTCATGGGGGTTCAGAGGCCAAGGCGATTGGACCACTTCACACGAGATGCAGCATGAAATGGGATTAGCAGGATCAACTGGATCTAGCAATGCTCATTTCTCCTGTCAGCCGGAGTTTGGTTTGCACGAAAACGATCCGTGCCTCGACCATGGTTCCAACAGGGCGTATGAACATTCAGGCCCAAGCACGCATTGGTCTCTTTAGAAAGAGATCCGGCCATGGCTTGCTTAAACCTTGGTGATGTAGCATGTTTGGAAATTTTGTTTGAAGGCTCGCAATTATAACTGCAGCCACTTCCAAAGGTGGATCTTTATGTTGCTCTATCATCTATCGTGCTGATGCTTTTGTTTAAAAACTTGAAGCTACTTGTTGTGATGATGTTCTCAGTTTGCTGTATGAAAGTATTTCATTATTATGCTGTATTTTTTTTTTCTGTCTGTGTTTTATGGATTTGTTTGTGTATTTTGCAAAATTGTCGATTGATTTGTAATTGCAGCACACAGCCTTACCACATGATGCCCCTCTTTTCCTCCAATAAAAGGACCGGTAAGTTTGGGGTGTAATTGAAGAATCCAATAGGGGCAAATCCAATGAACTTGTTGGACCAGGAGCAAATCGCGCGCAATTGGTGGCACCAATCCAATTTGGATTCGGGTTGCCACCCTACAAATCGAAGCCTCGTCGTCGTTGTCTTTTCCTCTTCTAACTATCTATGCCCTAAAAAGGACGGCGACGACGAGACGGCAGGCGAAATGGTACGCTTGGGTTTGAATTTTCGTTTTTGCAGCAGAGCTAGGCGCGTGAGGTGGGAAAATTCATAGGTTTTCACTAGAGAGAAATCTAAAAGGTATTGCTTCGCTTCGATCTTTGTGATTCATTGGGGTGTGATTAAATCGGTGAATCAATGTTTGTTGAGATGTCGTTCTCGCTGGGGATCGGGTGGGATATGGGAACTGTGAAAAGAAAAGAGGGTTTGTGGGGATCATGATGAGTCTTGGATCGACCGCTTGGTGATCGTTTTGCTTTGGCTGTAATTTGACATGCATGAGTTTGTTTATCTATTATTCATGATTCTTGTAAATTGATTTTGAGGGGTTTAAAAGGACTCTTCTTACTGTAGATGAACATGTACTTTTCGTTGTTTGTTTATGCAAACCTCTACTCATTTTTGTCGGGATAAATCATGGTCTTTTGTCAAATACACAAAACAAGATCATTGTGTTGCCTTCATTTTCCAAGTATTTAAATCTTCGTAGTAGTACTGGTGAGAATCAAAGACAATTTAGGAGTGGATAAAAAACAATTTTTTTGTCTACAGGTCACATATATTATGGATCATCTGGCAATAGTAGCACAGGACTTAGTAGGCGATGCTTCAGATTTTGAGGTGGATGGTGTCCAGTGCGACAATCTCAATGAGAATGATGTTAGTGATGAAGAGATTGAACCAGAAGAGTTGGCAAGAAGAATGTGGAAAGATAAAATTAAACTAAAGAGAATTAAGGAACGGGAAAAGCTTTTTGTTCAGCAGACAACTTCTAGGGAGTTTAAGCCAAAGCATATATCTAACCAGGCTCTGAGAAAGAAAATGGCGAGAGCGCAAGATGGCATTCTCAAGTACATGTTGAAGTTGATGGAAGTGTGTAATGTCCGTGGATTTGTCTATGGAATCATTCCTGAGAAGGGTAAGCCTGTAAGTGGTGCTTCAGACAACATAAGAGCATGGTGGAAGGAAAAGGTGAAGTTTGATAAGAATGGGCCTGCTGCCATAGCCAAATATCAGGCTGAAAACTTTGCAGCCGCACAGAAATTTGGGGGCAAAAATCATCAAAGTCTGATGGATCTACAAGATGCCACGCTAGGATCTCTTCTATCCTCATTGATGCAACATTGTGATCCTCCGCAACGGAAATACCCCTTGGAGAAGGGTGTTCCGCCGCCTTGGTGGCCCTCTGGCAATGAAGACTGGTGGGTGGGTTTGGGCTTATCTGAGGGTCAAGTTCCCCCATACAAAAAGCCACATGATCTGAAGAAAATATGGAAGGCTGGGGTACTAACAGGTGTGATAAAACACATGTCTCCTAATATTGGAAAGATCAAAACACACGTGAGGAAGTCAAAATGCTTGCAGGATAAGATGAGTGCCAAAGAGAGCTCCATCTGGTTAGGAGTCCTGGATAAAGAAGAATTGTTGGTCAATCAGCTCAGCAGTGATAACGGTATGTCAGATGTAACTCAAAATAGTGGTCATGGAGATCGGAGGGAGGTGACAAACAGTTTTAATGATGAATATGATGTTGATAATCTGGAAGATGTTCGTGGATTTACTTCATCCAAAGATGATGGAACAAATATGCAAATTCACATGCAAGCTTGCGTTGACAATGCAACACATATTTCAAGGGAAGTTAGCCCAACTGAAATGCCTTATCAACTTCATCAAGGCAAGGAGCAAGTTATTGAACGGCCAAAGAGAAAAAGATTTAGAAAAGCTGTTGCAGCTGCTGACAAGAAAATGCTTGTAACTTTGAATGAGCAAAGATCTGGTGAAATGGGAAATCCCATTCCAAACACGAATAACACAAACACGATGCCAGTGGCTCATCACGCACAAAATATCCAACTGGAGGCCTGTGTCGATACAAGTTCAATGCATCAAGAGGGAGTTCCCCAAAGCCGATATCTTATGGAGCCTGGGATTTGCAATTTTGTGTGCAACCCTGCACGTAATATTTGTGCAGAAAACATGTACATTGGTGGCCAGCCACTCCTGTACCCTGATGTTGGCAATAATGTATCTCACAATGCTATTTCAATTGATCTTGGGTCCAACTGTGAGCAGCAGAAACTCATGTCTGTTAATAGTCATGGAATGGGGACTGATAGAAACATTAATCCTATTGAGAATTATTCTTATGAGCATGTGACGACAGCAAATCTCAATCAGCATATGATCAACGGAGGCAGGCTCTATTCCTAGATGAGCAGTTGTGCATAAGACCTGATGCTTTTGCTTCACCATTAGATTTTAACGGGCTCAATAGTCCAAGCCTGATGGATTTTGGAGACATATTGCAGGATGCAGATTTGTGGAAAGACGATGAACTATTGCCGTATTTGGGAACATAAGTAAGTATTTTTCTTTACAGAATTTGCCATTTCATAAGCAGTTTTTCCTGATGCATTTTCTCCACTTCTCCAAAAACTTCTTTTACAGGGCAACATCTCTTCGCAATTCTGGGCCTATCCATCTTGTGCACCTAGGAAGAATAATGTGCACTAGCTGACTAGAAACATGCTATCCTGAATATGGCATTCTATGTTGGTTGGTCCACACCACCTTGATGTTTAGATCATCAGTTTTGCCTATCGTCTAAAGTAGTATGATACTAATTGTGAATTACTTGAACGCTAGGAGCATTTGAATGTTAGAGTAATTTTTTTTCCTTTCACTTCGTATATTTTTGTCCCTTTTTTTTTTGTTTCAAAGCACTAAAATTAAAATCTGTATTGCTCTCCCTTAATTTTTTGCCCTACAAAAATGACCACATGAAACTTCTACCAAAATTTCTTGCACAATGCTATGACAATTGGTGTTCAAGAATTGACAAAAAGAAATAGAAGCTGGAAAACTTATAGTGAACAAGTTTCAATTAATAGTCTTCTGAAAAATGATTAGCTCTAGAAATTTAAGATCGCGTGTTAATTGTTCTTTGCAATAGTTTGAAGATGTGAGTATCAAATGTGAGACATCAGATGGTATTGTTGAAGACAAGCATGAAAATTTGGATAGTAACTTGCCTTTTTGAGTGGCACTGGTTTATAAGCATTCATTTCTTTATCTTCCTTGATAGGTACAAGGTTCAGATTCAGTCATAACAGCCTGGGAAACAGAAACACAACCAGGCTGATTTGTCACCTTTCTCAACCTTTGGCATAGACCAGGCCGTTCTCAAGAGCAAATAACGTAGCTGTTAAAGCAGGTGATACGTGGTCTCTTTTGCTGCAATGCTGCCCTCTTGTTTTTCGCTTATTATATTTAAATCCTGGAACTGCTGGTGTTTTTCATGTAGCTGAACAATGTACAGATCTCATTGATCGCCCGCATGACCACCGCAATCATTCATTGCCACATTGGCATGTCGATTTACTGAAATGTATTGAAAGAAATTTCCATGTTTCTGACTTGGCTATGCAAATTCTATCCAGGGACATAAGAGATTGATTGAAGTCAGTGCGGTATCAAGTCTTAACCTAGAATATCTTGCTAGAGAAGTGATAATAAATGAAGCATAGGCCTAAGCTGATGTTATTTAGTAGGCGATAATTCGTATAGAGATGGTTTCAGATGCTTGTGAGTATAGTTTCTGATTGACTTGGTTTCCGACAAGATGGAAAAACAGATGCTGGTTTCTTGTTATGGTACTTATTTTGGTATGTTTCCCTTCCTTTTTAGTTCACTGTAATCCCAATTATGCTGAAAATAATCAGAATATGGTTGGTTCTTTGTTTCAATGCAGTCTTCATAACTTGGACTGGCTTTTATTTCTTACTATAAATAAATTATAGCACTTGACATCTATTATAACTAAATTACAGTGCATATATAACTAAACTATGATTGGTTACTTTTAACTATTATGTCAATATATAACAAAATTAAATATTAATATTTATGATACCTATTCTAAATCGCTCTTTGGCACAACAATCCAACTATGGTAGCTATGATATCTAAACTATAACATGCATTAGAACGTAAATTTTGTGCAAATTTTAATTATTTTTTCTGTTTGATTTTTTTAATATTTAACACTATAATCCAACATTAAATTTTGAAGATAAAATTTTAAACGGCATAGTCATAAGCTTAAAAAAATAAAGCAAAAAATAGAAAAAAATAAATACATTTGGTCCACGAAAATTTGCACGATAAAATTCTTAACATAAAATATATATATATATATATATATATATATAAAGATTTATTCTACTATAGACGTCTCATCATGGACCGTCCGCACTAGACTTGGTCCATGAAAGATGCCTTGAGCATTTTTATATTTTTTTTTATTTATTTACAATTGGAGGCCCATTGGAGTTGAGCAAAATTTTTTTTTAGGATATATTATATATATTTAGTATTTAAAATTTTAAAATTTAGGAGCTAAATTATAATGAGTTTAAGTTAATAAGATTTTTCTTCAACGGTTCAGTATTCCTTTTTAGGTTATAGTATTGCAGATTGAAAATTTTATATGCTCATGAGATATAGTATATATATTTAGGATTTCAAATTTAGGAATTAGGTTATAGTAAATTTAAACTAATAAGATTTTTCCTCTTGTGTTATAATATTCAATGTAAAAAAATTTAGATGTTTACATAGTATAATATATGTATTTAAAATTTATTTGAGGAAATATTAATTTATAAAAATAAAAAAATAATTAACCGAGATGCCCTTCCATGTATGGGAACGTCTCAGTTAATTTTTTTTTAATAAAACACGACTCTAAACGCTTCCAATACATGCACAGGTCATATATTGCATGGAGGTATCTTCTCACTAGATTGTATCACTTGTATTAGTCAATGTGTGATTTCAGAATATTTGTAAAATTGAGAGGAAAACAAGCCATTGGTTTTTATATTTTTAAATTATTAAAGGTGAATAATTGAACAATTAGACTCCTCTAATTTATTTGGGAGGTCAATTCTAAGCTTTGCGTGGTCAAGTTTGCTTGCCATGTCAAAACGTTAGAAACTAAATATTCTATATATCTTTATTTCACATTGCTTGATTGCTTGGATAAATGCGCATAACAACAAAAATAATTAAAAAAATGTGTCAAATAAATTAAAGCCACCTTACCCATTTTCAAGTAGAAATAGTCAAATGAAATATCATCGACTTTAAATGATTCTTTTCTTTGTCATTAAAAATATGAGCATGCAAATGAATGATGTTAGCATGATCCAATTATATTAAACCGAAATATATATAGATCGCCATACTATTTCTTGCATGCATCACCAACTAAACAAATAAAATTATCTTTTGAATAATTAATTAGAACTGAAATTATATGTCAAACTCATCAATGTTGAATTGGTCGGGATGTAATTTAGTCTAACAAAGACAAAATAATAAATTCTATTTTAAAATTTAGACAATTGCAAATGACCAATTATTATTGTCTCGGTTTTAAAGGTCTAAAGAGTTGGTCGGATATATGCAAGGTTATTGCTCAAATAAAGTTATGATAATTAATTATATTTTATAATTTAGAAAATTCCAATTGGTCACTTATTATTATTTTTATTATTTATTTATTGCTCAATTATATTTTATTTTGTCTCTAACATTTTTCATTTAATTTAAACAAAATTGTAATTTCCTTGTAGTTAATAATCGCGAAAAAAGAATTAAATTTGTCCAAAATTATATTGAAAGGGCAAAATTGTCAGTCACGGGGGAAGCCATTCAAGCGGCATTCAGCTCACCGCTGGGAAGCGGAATCCACCGCACGCCAGGTAGCTTTCAAGCGTCTTACGTCGCTGTTACTTGCTCCCTTTTGCCGGTTCTGTTATGCGGTTACCTTACCGGCCCACCTATTCTACTCCTCCTCGCATCTTGACGCACTCCGTAAACATTAGGAGGCAGGAGCGTCGACCGTCGTCGCAGTAAAAGTAGAGGAGAAAGAGCAGAAGAGCGGAGAGGTGGCCAGTGAGTAGAGTGCGAGATCGATTGCCCCATTCATGGTCGGGTTAGATCGGCTATAAGGTCGAGTAGAGCAGATCAAAAAGAGAAGCTAGTTCCGATGATGGAAAACGACGGCGGCTCCGGCCGTTCCCAGCATCAAATCTCCTTAGCCACGCTACATCCTTCGCTTTCTTCCTCCGCTCAGATGCAAGCGAGTTTCAATATGTAATCGATGCTTGTGTTGCTGCACATATCTGAAACCTCCTCTCCTTTTGTTGTTTTTTCCCTTCTCGATTAAAATGAATTCTCCTTTTCATGTTGGTTGGTTAGATAAAAGTAGATGTCATTATTAGCGTTAAGTACGAGTTTTCGTGGTGATCCATGGATATTTTTTGTGAATCGTGTGAAGGAAATCGAAGTTTATATGCTTTCTTCATTTGCTCGTAATCAATTTCATGTTTTGCTTATTGGAAAGTTAATTTTGCTCCGATATAATACAGGAGGGCAAGCAAGCTGGAGATCGGATCTTATGATATAGGAGAGCTGGATCAAGCTTTATTCATGTATTTGGATGGTCAACATAATCACCAAACATCAGCTCAAGAACACAGACGTGAGTCTTACAAATTGATTTAGTTAATTGTATAGTATGATATATAGTTAATTCTCTGAAATATCCATATCAGACTGAAAGAATCAGAGATTCTTTAATTTTATTGGAGTTTTCTGGGGCGATGAGAATCATAGTTAGCAGATCATGTTGTACTTTTTTGACCATATTTTGGCCGATAGGAGTTGAAATCTGACAAAATAATATTCTGAAATCGAGTACATGATGAAAACTTGATTTTCTACACTTTTTTTTTTGGGAAAACAATCTTAACTTCTTTGTATTTGGTTGTCGACTGTGACTTGTAACAAACAACTATGATTACGTTGAAAATTTTTGTACTGGATGGTCTGGCAAACAAGTACTTTTTTCACTTTCTTTTTTCTTATGTTCGAGTTCATTTCTTCCCGGGCAGAGTTTAAGCTTGGCCTATGGCTCATTACGCTCTTGCTTTCTCTCTCTTTTCTTTTTTTATGTAATAAGCATGTCTGCGAAATCAAAAGTGTATCCCCTTTAATTCCTTAAGAAGAGTTGTTTAGTCTTCTACTGTGTGGTGGCCGGTTTTATGCTGCACCTCCAGGGAATTTAATGCTTGCAGGGGCTCTTGTTTGCAGAGACACTCAACATTTTCCCTTCTCAGCCCATGCATGTGGAGCCGACGATAAAGGTACGGGGACTACAAACTCAAGGGATCTGGATGCTCTTCATCCGTTTTTGTTGCTGTTATTTTATTCTTGGGTGGTTGCTGTGATTTGTAGGGGAGTAGCTTATTCATCTACTATCCTTGTAGGAAGGAATAAGCTTGACCTCTTCTGCTAGTAGTGGTTCTAAGAACTCCTCGGAGCAAGCCATGGAGTTCAGCAACCTTCTTAAAAGAGATCCCCCAGGAAAGGAAGGCAAAGCCCAACTCGTTAAGGTGAACCTCTCTTCCTCCCTTAACACACACATATATAGCATGTTTATAATAATTCATCAATCTAATGCTAGTAATTACTTATACATGGACTGCATGCGTTTAGAAGGAAGGGAACAGAAAGGGAATTGAAGGTCCCAAGTCATCAGACCCTAAGGTGAATTTATCTACATTTGTATATTCCTCGAGAAAAAAAATAGAAACTTTGTATGAGCTAATAATGTGTTTGATTTATTTGCGGGCAGATACTGAGAAGGCTTGCTCAGAATAGGGAGGCAGCCAGGAAAAGCCGACTTAGGAAGAAGGTGCGTAACACGACATTTATATATAACTTATGATGTAATTAAAAGGATAACTATTCATTGACAGAAGCCTTTCTAGTTCATGCAATTTAATATATAATTCTCTATTACTTTTACAGGCTTACATTCAACAACTAGAGACAAGTAGAATGAAGCTCACTCAGCTTGAACATGAGCTTCATAGAACAAGAGCACAGGTAGCAGTTGCTATTGTATGCACGAGCCAATAAAATTATAATCAAGGGATCTTTATGGCGTTTTTCGTAAAAATCTTTTTCACACAGCTATTGGATAGGAGCAGAATGGATCTCTTGGTGCTGTTAGTTGATTAATGGTCCTTTATGATTTTCCTTAAATTTGTTCCGATTCAATGCTGTGAAAGATGTGTTGCACCGTAAAGGCTCCTTCATAGCTTTCTTGTGCATGAACTACGCAAGCATTTGTGTGAAGTCTATAATTCATATGTAATTAGTTAATCATGTATGCAGGGTTTATTACTTGGCAGTGGAGGTTGTCTACTCAGGGATCAAGGCAATCCAAGCGGTCTTAATGGGTTAATCTCACGTACTGTGCAATTCTGTCATTAATCATATATGCTATTAATTGAGGTATATATAATTATTAATTAGCCTGCTTTTTATGTAGAAGAGGCCATGTTTGATATGGAGTACACAAAGTGGCTGGAGGAGCACCATCGACTAGCGTGCGAGCTCCGAGCGGCCATTCAAGAGCACTTGCAGGAGAACGAGCTGCTGATGTATGTGGAGAGCTGCATGGCGCATTACGATCAGATGCTGCACCTCAAGAGCATGGTGATCAAGTCGGACGTCTTCCACCTCATCTCCGGCATGTGGATGACCCCCGCCGAGCGCTGCTTCATGTGGATGGGCGGCTTCCGCCCCTCCGAGCTCATCAAGGTCCTCTAATTCGTTAATTCTTAGCTTGATGCTTCGGATGAACCTGGCTTAATTAAACACAGAACTAACTATATTGCCTGGCTAGCTATATCACTTTGATGATCCCTCAACCACTCTGAACTAATTTCAACCTAACAAAAATAAAACACTTGAAATATAATAATATATAGTTGTTCAAATAGATAGTGGTCATTAATTGTTTAACGAAGCTAGCAAAAGGTACACGTAACATGCATTTATTTTTAACTGCTGAGATCACCTAGTTAATTGTTTAGATTATGTACAATTAATTAAATTATTAATCTCTAGCCATTGACTGTTAGTTTATCAAGTTTTCGGGTGAACTACTTTATATAGTCTGGAATCATAATTTCAAGAACATTCGAGCGAGAGGCTTATATATGTAGTTCTTATAGTTGCATGTAGTACGTTGGAGTTGGTGCTTACTTTTCTATAAGCAGTCTTGATTAATTGATTGATTAGTTTTTAGTAACGGAAGTGATGATACCTTCACATCTCTGTTTTACATATATATACTTGATTGGTTGATTAGTTTTTAGTAACAATGAATGTTGATATACTGTGACGAATTACACCTAATAATTAATCTCATGTTCTTTAACATTTAGCCTTTCATATATGAAAAATTAACTGCCTAAGAATCAGTAAATTGATGGTTGGAACTTTATAACTCATATCCAAATGCTTGTTTAGATTCTCTTGAGCCACATCGACCCATTGACGGAGCAGCAGATACTGGCAGTGTGTGGCGTGCAGCAGTCGATGCAGGAGGCAGAGGAAGCATTGAGTCAAGGCCTTGAAGCCCTTAATCAATCTCTCTCGGAAATCATCACCTCAGACACATTCAACTGCCCTTCCGACATGGCTAATTACATGACCCACATGGCCGTCGCCATGAACAAGCTCACCACTTTAGAAGGCTTCGTTCGACAAGTAAGCTAATTGTGATCTACGATTAATATTTTTGTTTACAGATTAAGCATCAGATTAATGAACATATAATTCTTAAAACTAATCAAGCTTCAAGCTAGGTCACTTATTATCAAGGGGCAGGTGGTCAAATAAGGCTTAAGCAAGCGTTTGTTCCAGCTGATTTCCTGTTATTAATGTTAAACAAACTTTTTTGAATCAAACCCAATATAATATATCAGTTTATTATGCATGGATATTAAAGTTATTAATTAAGTATGAACTAGTTTGTTGATCAGATGACACATTAGGAAAATAATACAAGTGAGGTAGTTCACCAACAGCAATTTTTACTATATTGTAATTGACCAAAAAGAGGGAAGTTCATAAACAATTGTGGTCCAAAGTAGCCAATTCTGTCAATGCCTCCTAAAATTAGTCAACAAAATCCAATTACAAGTTTGAACATTCATGATTCTTTCCACAAAGTCAAGATTTTCATGTTTATAACTTAATTTAGTCAAGCACATGATCTTACTAAGAAATAGATCCTCAATAGCTGATTAACCATTACACCTTGGCATGATCAATGAATGTTTTGTGCAGGCAGATAGCTTGAGGCAGCAGACACTTCACCGGCTTCACCAAATCTTGACGACGAGGCAGATGGCCCGATGCTTGTTAGCCATGGCTGAATACTTTCATAGGCTTCGTGCACTCAGCTCACTTTGGCTTGCTCGACCTAGGAACGACTAATCGCTTTACAGTAATGGCATTAACTGCAATCGATCATGATTAGCATGCATCGGCCAGCTGATTAAAAGGTTAACCTTAGCTAGCAAGCTAGTTGTTTGTCCAGGACCGCGGTTGATGTATTCTATGGTCACAAACGAGCAAGAAAAGAAGAGAGAGCAAATGCACTGTCCATTTGAATCCTATTCCGAGGGATGTATATACGATCACTGAATGAAGTTAATTATACACTGGGGAAAATGTTTCACATCCTCCTAACCTCTACAATTTTGTCTCTAATATACTTGTCAGATCATGGTATGCCCCTGTCCAAAATTTGATGCTTGCTCTTTGATTGCTTTCCCAATTAAAGATAACGTATGTTGCCTATGTTTGAACACCTTTAGTATATCTTGGCAACCTCGTTCTGGAAAATAGATCGATACATGCAAGAAAATTCATTAAAAGTCTTCCCTTATTTGGAGACTCTTCTATGTGACTACTTTCCACTCGATTGTCTGCTTATAATGAGCAGGTGTATTACTCATTCCCCAGCAAAGACAATGTGTTAAAGTTGTGAAAAGAGTATCAGCAAAGACAAGTCCCTAAATGGTTTCATTTTACATTCAGCATTTGTACTAAGTTGGAACATCAGCAATGTCGGTACAAATTAAACAATTTTAGAAACTATTCTTCGTCACTTTGATCGTTATGTACAAGATGACCTCTTCTTTTCTAGAGTTTCTAATAATTAAATTAGCAAACACAGACTTCAGTCAGAGTACTGATTTCTGTTTTCCAACTTATATTCAAATTATTCTGGGTTAAGTACAATTTGTTATCTTTTGTAACTTCAATAGTTTACATGTCCACCTAAATTTTTAGCATGGGAATTCAGTCTTCCTGGTTGCACTCACATACGCTTTCTTGTTTAAAGACTGTTGAGCCATCAGTATATGCTTGATGTAAGTATTCTACAAGTATTCTACATGGGACTGATTAACAAAGTTTTTTTTTCTTCTATTGCTTTATATATTTTGTATCTGCATCATTTTACTTCATGTTGCTCATAAGCTAGGTATCTTTCTTGTGCAAAGCACTATTATGGTTCCAATTGTATCAACACAGACACTTAACCCCTCAACCTCTCCCTTTGTCTTACATTGTTCTCTAATTTGCTTCACTGATCTCGTTCTGTTGTACCTGCTAGTGTGTTAATGGCCTACCCTCTTTATCTCTGTTTGTCTGGCTGTGCCCACTAAAGTGGAATTACAAAAGGCATTTGGAAAGGATTATTGCTCTTGTAGATGTTCAAAACTTATATGGCTAGTACTTGGCACATTCTGAAGTCTCCATTGCCCACAAGATATGCAAATTGGCCTGATCAATTAATGTTAAAAACAACAATGGTGGCAGCCAGAGAAGAGCCCAAGAAGAAACAATCAAGATCTACTGAAAAGTAACCTTGTCTCTTAATAGGCATCCGATAGTCAAAAGGAACCTCATCGCAGTTGCATATATTAGAGGAATGGAGGCAGCGGCAGGTTTGGTAACTGGTGGATTACGATGGCAAGACGGGATACTCCTTTGTAAGGTAGTCAATACTAAACATCTACCATTTGGATGCCTGCCCACATCACAGTTCTTGTCGTATCTCTCTTTCATGCATGTGCCTGATGAATGATGATGATGTTTCAGCTCTTAATTGGATCCCATTATCTGAAATTTAACAAGTTAGATCTATTGCTGGAAAAAAGAAAACTAGTTAGATCTATTCCATCATGTCTCGCAAAAGTAGAGGACCCCTACTGTCTTGGGAAAGCCAAGAACCTAAATAACCTTTTTCCCCCTTGTTCATAGGAATTTGTCTAACAAAACATCCGCATGTGAAGGTTCCAACAACTTTTGATGGCCAATATATGTACTTATGTACTCTGGTACCAGATAAAATGGCAATAAAACACGTATTGGTTAGTTTTTTCAGAAACAAGTAGTGAACAGAATTAACACTAGGGATGAGAGCACATTGGTTAGTTGTTTTTTCCAAGTTCCTAGGACATTTTACTGTGCTTTCTTTGGAGGAAAAGAATTTGATTCAATGTTCCCAAACTTGGTTAAACAGTATTCACTGCTCGAGCTAAATGGTTGATGTAGTTGGATGACATTTCCTTCGGTTTGCCGTTGGTATTGACCAAGAAACATGATCCAAAAGAGTCTGCAGGTAGACATCTTACACCCACTGTTTCCAGCTGCTTCTTCCACTCATTTGATTTTCTTTCTCAACAGTGTGTTTTTGCACAGCAAAAGTGCTCCCTTGAGCTATGGGACAATGGGACCAGGGCAAACCACTTTGTTGGGTGTTGTTGGATCCATTTCTCCTTGAATTTTCACTTTCTCCTTCCACCTTTGGCCATTGGCCTTTCGGCTGTGTGCTTTTAGTGGACCTGATAATAATTCTGACAATGGGACCAGCATAAACAGTAACAAGCATGAAACGAAACACTAAAAATTCCATTCTACGTAGTCTACTAAATCCAGGGTCACAGTGGATCGACTTCTCGAGCATGAGATGGATAGCTTCTCTTATAAAAACTTAGAAAGGAGGAATGGAGTTTCGTTTTCACCAATACATTATGCAGTGAACAAAAGATGAGACAACTAGTACAAATGTTAGCGTCTCTAGACTCTTATCAACTAGTGAACTTAGTTGAATGTTAAATTTTACTAACTCAAATGGTTGGTTCTACAAAATACTCAATCTTTTTACTTGTTCTTAGACAGATCCTCCCGCTTCAACTCTCAAGTAACATTATTTTTTACGAGGAGTTATATATGCCAGAACCCAACAACACTATTGTTTCAGGGACCTCAAAAAAGACAGCAAAAATTTGGTTTTTTTAGTCAAATCATTTCTTGTCATAATGGTTTATTTACTCAAAGAATAGTTAACTACTGGCAAGTCTCCTTCAATGTCCTAGGTCTAACATTTCTCTGTTTATCAATAGATTAGATGTAAGAAATGCCAAAAAGGAACACAAAATTAGTCATCTATCAGCATTAGGGATTGAAATTCCACTAAAACTCAGCTGGACAACCACCACCCCAAACATAGTAGAATGGTCCATCTGATAATGGTTTCGTCCTTTGCAACCATGGATTACACTGACCAGCAAACATCTTAAAATCTCAGCTTCTGTAACTTAAAGCTCGAGGTCCAGATTTCAAATTATGAAAAGAATGGACATTCTAATGTTATCATTACATAGCTAGCACGCCGTTTGCATCATCGACCCTGACTAATAAATTCCTCCAGGTCCACTAATTCCTTGCTTTCATTGTTTAATGCATGCACTTATTGCCACCACCAACCAATTTGCTCCGATCAACTGGTACGTGGCGTGTCTTCTTTCTTTCCTAGTAGGCTCTGGTGCATTAATACTCTGTTTGACAAGTTCAAGATCGGTTTGTTTACTGATGTTTATCGCCAGACAAGATTGATAGGCCAAAGCAGGAAGAATAAAATGTGAAGAAGAACAATACTAGCAATGGAGGTAAAGCTGTGAAAGTGAATTGGTTTTATGGACAGTGGGCATGCTCTTCCTTCTTCCTTCTGTGCTCATTCATTTTTATATGAGCATTAAAGAAAAAGGCAAAGGAGGTTCTTTTACCTCTGAATGCATATTTATGCCCTTCTCTCTCTCTTTCTTCTTTTAGTTAACCATTTCTTCCATCTCCCTCCCAGGAATTTTGCTTTTGGTATGACAATTTCGCTGCTGCCTCCGCACAACCCATTCACCGGCCTTAATCCCACACATGGCCTGAAATATCCTTAGCGTCATGGACCTGCAGAGTGGTGGTGGTGGCTGTTCCGCCGAGGCGCATGGGATCCGCAGACAGGACATCGAGGCGGCGATGCTTAAAGCGGCAGAGCTGAGGGCTCTCCACGCAGCTCTGCTGCGAGGGGGCTCCGGCGGCAGCCCCGCTGCCGCTATGTTGGCTGCTGGCGGTTCCCCTTTAGCTCCCCATGGTGCCGCCAAGTTGTCAGTGCAGGAAGATTATCCTGTCTTCGCGCCGGTGAGTTCTGCAGCTGCCTATTTCCATTAAAAAGTTTCTTTTTTTCTTTCCTTTTGCTTGTCATGTCCTTCGCACTGCAAAGCAAGATGGGTTTTTGATCTGTTTCCAGATGTAAATTTCGTTTAGGTTGGTTCATGCCGCTCAGTAAATTTCTCAGTTCATTATTTTCTATAACTTGAAGCTTATTCGATGATTCTTTCTTTTTCTTTCTTGATGAATTTTGATGCTACACTGGTGCGATTCTTCTTGATCCCAGGGCCCTGTTTTTGTTTGTCGGCACCTCTTGCAACTAGGGTTCCTCTGATTCTTAGGGTTTCTGTATCTTCTTCAGTGTTGCTTTGATATATAAATGTTCTCTTCGATAGTAATCTAATGTGCATGTGAAGCATCTTATACAATCAATGCTTATTTGATAGTTACCCAATTTGTAAGCAAACTGTTCTCAGTTAGTCATGTGAGATTGACGCCATTTATGGCAAAGAAGCAGGAAAGAAGTCAACTGTTAGGAGATGAAACCATAACCAAGAAAGTGATCATAGATGATAAGGAATTGATTGAATTGCGTAAACAATTGCTTAAACAATTGTTGTTGCTGTTGTTTTGAAGAGTTATGAAGAGGATTCCCTCCCTGGATACAACTGTCTTCCTCCGGAGAATAGAAGTTTATCGCAAACATGGAATGCCATTAATGGCTTGGAAGGAGAAGGAAAAATTAATGAAGCAGTTGCCTTTGATAATGCAAGCATGAATAATGAACCTCGGATTCCCTCTATAGTTGAGCTACTATCAAACAGAACCTCAAGCATCAACCGCATGCACCAGCTTCAAATTGTTCCAGAATCCCAGAGTGTAAAGTCCTTGAGTGAAAGAACAAGTTCAGGTGATTGTAGAACTACCACAATGCAGAACACATGCAAGCAGGAAGCTGTTTCATTGGAGATGAATATGGATCGAAGGAACCTCAAGAACACAAAAGGAACAGTTGCATCATGCAAAGCAGAACAATCTGTCAAAATGCACCTTAAACACCGAGGTCCAGTTCTTTCCTGGTTATTCCCAAAATCAAGAAAGAAAACTAAGCCAGATGATATGTCCCAACTTCCAAAAATCTTTGAAATGTCACCAAAAACAGTGGAATCAGAGAATATGTCCCAACTTCTGAAAGAATGGGGAGCTCTTTCACTTGAATCACTCAAGAAGGAGCTCCTGGAGGCCAATGAAAATAAGGATGCTGCACTGACAGAAGTTTCAGAGATGAGATTCGCATTGGGCGAGCTTCAACAGAAGCTGGTCAACTTAGAAACATACTGTGAAGAGCTGAAGAAGGCCTTAAAGCAGGCTACGCATGCAAAGAGCTCCTCCCTGGTTCAGGACAAGTCCAACTTGTCGAAGAGAATGAAGTCCATTGGTGGCAAAAAAGAGAATACGATGCCTGTTAGTGAAGAGGTAATGGTGGAGGGCTTCTTGCAGATCGTATCAGAAGCAAGGCTTTCTGTGAAGCAGTTTTGCAAGACACTCGTTCGACAGATTGAAGAAAGGGATGGCGATTTGTCAGACAAAATAAATTGGCTTCTGCAACCCTATCAGATGATGTTAACTAGCAACTCTTCTAAAGGAGTAATTTATCACTTGGAAGCCCTCGTGAATCGATGTCTATATCAGGATTTTGAGAACTGTGTGTTCCGTGAGAATGGATCTCCAAGATTTCTTGATCCTCAACAAGAGTGCCGGGAGAACTTCTCATCTTTTGTTTTCCTTCGGAATTTGAGCTGCAATGAGGTTTTGCAAAAGGGGACCAAGTTTTATAGTGAAGACTTCAGCAAGTTCTGCGATCAAAAAATGAGCAGCCTTGATACCTTGCTGAATTGGTCGAGGGCATGGCCGGAAGAGCTTCTCCGGTGTTTCTTCGTCGCTGCCAAATGCATTTGGATGCTCCATTTGCTTGCATTTTCCTTCAGCCCACCTCTGACTATCCTGAGGGTCGATGAAGATTGCAACTTCGATCAAGTCTACATGGAAGATATTCCCTTAGAGAGACGCAGAGCACAAAACCCCGCTCGGGTAAAGATCATGGCAATGCCAGGGTTTTACGTTCAAGATAGGGTGCTGAAGTGCAGAGTTCTTTGCAGGCAGGGTTCTTTACCATAGTTATTATTTAGCCGCAATCTAAGGTGATCGATATCCATGTTCCATTGTAGCATTTCGTGTTTCTCTTTTGTCAGACAATTTCTAAGCTCCACATCGACCAATGGTGGAAAAAATAGCATATGAAAATTAAAAGATATTGAACTTTCATTGTATTTTCTTTCTCTTTATTTACTATTTGGAGCTGACTTGAGAAAAGTCAACCCTACGAATGTGTTGACGCGTCAACATTTATGGTCGAAATCCAATGTGTTCATAGGGGCAGACGTCGTCGGTTCAACCGGTTGAACAGAAAAAGTAGCAAATCCAATTCGATTTTATTTAAAAATTCATTATCCGACATCTGTGTCTTCTACATAATTTTAATTTCTCTAGTCCTTTCCCAAATAACTAAATTATCTATGTTCTGGAAGAAATCGACGGCGAAGTTCAGTCATCGAGATTCTACCCACGTGGAAGTCGCTATGGTGGGGAGGAACTTAGTGTCCTGTGATGTCAACACGAGCGTTAGGGGAACACGTCGAAGATTGTCCGACGGAAACCACTCCGACGCCCAAGTTAGTGTATTGAGGAAGAGTAAAGCCAACAAGAAAGGAAATGTGTGTAGAGTTCAGAGAGCATAACACCCTTACTGGAGGGGTTGGACTATCTTTTATACTGATGGAGGCAGACTTGGCGCGTTCCCTTAATCTCTGCCACGTCTCCATGACTCATGCCACGTTCTCCCCTCTTTCGGCGGTTACCGGATAACCTTTGAAACGGTCTGCGTCGTTATCACGCTTCCGACCCGTTGCGACATTTAAGGGTTATGATGACTCCTTATGACGGGGATGTGTATCCGTAGATTCGTAAAGAGGGGGGAGATTGCTATTTGAGGTCGCTTGTTACTTGGGTTTCGCCTCCCGAGGTGATCTCAGGGTCTTCTGGTTCGAGTGGGTGTTATAACTCCCAAGGGGCTCTCAGGCCTCAACCCCCTAGGGTGATCTCGGGACGGGTCTTCTAGGGGTGTCAATTCGGGTGGGTCGGGTCGGGTTCGGGTCGGGTTGGGAAAAAAAATTTTTTTTAACTCCCAACCCGAACCCGACCCGAACCCGATTTCAACCCGAAACCCCCAAACCCGAACCCGAACCCGACCAACCCGACCCAACCCGAATAACCCGAAAAAACCGATTCAAAGCGTTTTTTTTCGCCATTTTCCCTATAATTCTTCACTTTTATCTCAATACTTCATCATGATCATACTATATTGATATTAATATACATAAAAATATCTTAATTTTCAAAATAAAATTTGATTTAACCCCAAAAAATCCACAAAATATTAAATTTCGGGTCAACCCGAACCCGACCCGACCCGACCCGAACCCAACCCGAAATTTTTTCAACCCGAACCCCCCAACCCGAACCCGACCCGAACCCGAAAATTTTCAACCCGAACCCGATTTTTTTTGGGTCGATTCGGGTTGGGTCGTCGGGTCGTGTTGATTTTTGACACCCCTAGGGTCTTCTGGCTAACCCTCCGGGGCGTGCCCCCTGAGGGGATCCTAAGGCCTGGGAAAGAGGGTCACTTCGACCCATCGTGTCATATCACGTAGCTTCTTCATCTCACGTGTCCGTCACGGACTGTTCAACCCTATCAGTCTTTATATGTATATTTTGTCACATATAAAAATAGTTTATATTATATAAATATTTTATATTGGTATTTATAATATTTGAATAAAATTATAAGATGTTATAAATTGAATAGGCCATAACCTTTAGAATATACTGTATTCACAAAATATAAAGGGGAATTTCATATCATCCTTTACCAGCTTTTATAAGTGCAATATGTTTATTTATAAAAGCCTTATAATTTTGACTACTAAGTGATTTAATGAAATGATGTTTCCTAATTACGAAACTTAACAAAAATGAAATAATAAATATATTATTTCGTTTCAATAAAACTAAGAACTACTACACCATAACTCTCAAAGTTTAAAGGACAATTCAATAAAGAATATTAAAACTTTAATGGCATTTAAGAAAGTAATCAAACATTGAAGAAAGAAGATCGAATAAATTATTTTTCTATATTTGTCGCTTTATTTTCAAACAATTGGTAAGACACGTCAAACGATCAACATGATAATTTATTTTATCGGATTCGATTAATAAAACATTGGTAGAAGTAAGGGAAAATTTGAGAAAACTCTCCAATATTAAAGTGGACTTTGCATGTACTCCCCAACTAAAAATGTCTTTGCATGCACTCTCTGATGAGATTGACAAGACAGTTTTGTGTGTTATTTTTTTTATCAGTATAAAAGAGTAAAAATTCAGTATAAATCGTAAAGATTTGAGTATAAATTGTTTGAGATTCAGTACTAATTTAAGAAATTTGAGTATTATTTGAAAAAATTTGAGTATACATTGTTTCAGTATATAGTAAAAATTTCAGTATACATTATCAAAATTTAAGTATGAATTGATTTAGATTGAGTATTATTTGAAAAAAATTGAGTATAAAATTTAGAAATTTGAGTATGTGAGGTTGCATCCACCACATCAAGATTTTCACATGAGGGGTCGTCGAAATTTTATACTCAAATTTCTTAAATTAGTACTCAATCTTAAACAATTTATACTCAAATCTTATAATGTATACTGAGTTTCACTCTTTTATACTCACGACATCAAGATTTACATGAGGGTCACCAAACTTGTACTCAAATTCTTAAATTAGTACTCAATCAAACAATTATACTCAAATCTTTACAATATATACTGAGTTTTCAATTTTTTATACTCAATCTATTAGGGAGTGAATGCAAAGAATTTATTAAGTGGGGAGTACATGCAAAGGCTAATTTGGGATTGGGGAGTTTTCTCCAATTAACACTAGAAGTAAATATAGTACTCGTCAAATTTGGGAAAAAATAAATATTTAAATCACAACAATCAATGCGTATATGTTCATACATATATGAAATCATTGAATTCGGATACAATTTGACATCTTTGAGATTTTTGCTTCGCCGAAGGAAATCTAGAACAATTTTCCAGGATCTCACTTAAATCCTGGCGATCTTGGCCGCCCGGACGACGGGGTTCGCTCGGGCGATCGCGTCCCTGGCGGCCGCCTTGTAGTCGTAGCTGCAGTCGTGGCGGTCGGAGTACCGGTGCTCGCCGCAGAACAGCTCCCCGCACCGGCACCGGAACCCCGTCAGCCCCACCCTCCTCGAGCACACCTTGCACCGCTTCACCTCCTTCGCCGGCGGCGGCGGCATCGCTGGCGCCGCCACGGTCTCGTTCTTCTCCTCCGGCGCCGGCGCGGGGGACAGGGTCGGAGGGGCGGATCCGGCGGAGCAGGAACTGGGCAGGGGGGAGGCGGAGGCAAGGAAGCAGGAGCGGCACATGTTGCCGGTGGCCGGGTTGCCGGGGAACCCGCAGTGGTTGACGCAGAGCGCGCCGGCTTCGCGGGCGGCTTGGAGCTCCGCCTCCTCCTCCACCCGCTGAGCCACCGAGCCCCTCCTCTTCTTCTCCGCCATCGAGATTCGAACTTGGGGGCGATGAAATTGAGAAGGATCGGTCGGACCGGGCCACTAATTTATAGCGGTCGATCACCAGGGACGCGTAGCTGACTTCTCCGTGAAACAATTTCCACATACCAAAATTACCCTTCCCAAGTCTCAATACAAGGAAAAAGTCAAGCTACGTGTCGGGGATATTTTCGACAACGAAAATATCTAGCCGAGGTCGGAACGCCTGGTCAGAACCACGTGGGATTCAATGCATCTAATGGCAACGTATCGACACGGTGAGATGCTCACTGCCTACGTCACCTCTTTGGAGCGCGTGTCAACCATCAACCCTGTTCTTCCTTGGCGACTCGTTCAAACCCCGTCGATAATAATAATAATAAAAAAACTCAATTCAAGAACAAACGACGAATTAATGCGATTTCCTTTTCACTGTACGCAAGTCTCCGTCCAGAAATCCGACTAGACAAACCATGATAATAACAGGGGGATCGTTTTACTCGAGGCAGGGCAGCTCGCCGTCGCCGGTGAGCATCGGAGGTAGGGTGATCGGCTGGAGTGATTGCAACGACCGGACGACCTCGACGATTGTCGGTCGCTTGTCCGGCAAAACGGAGGTGCATCGAAGAGCAAGATCCAGCACTTCCAGCATGTCTTGCTGCGCTGAGCTTGCGATCTTGGGATCTAGAACTTGAAGGGCTCCGTTCGTCATGTTCACCTTTCTTCGCACCAGCTTGACGACGTCGAGGGACTCCCGGGACTCCGGTTGCTCCGCCGGTCTTCCGGTGACGAGCTCCAGTAAGACGACCCCGAAGCTGTACACGTCCATTTGTTCCGTTGGCTTCTTGATGCATCCATATTCTGCAAACAAGTAGCCAACGACCAAGTTGTAAAACAGCTCAGAAGCTTCGCAGCTCAGAAAATGGTTTACCTGGAGGGAAATAGCAATAGCTTCCCAGCTCAGAAGCTACAGATGATTTGTATGCTGCCTCCCCAATCACACGAGCAAGGCCAAAGTCGGTTATCTTCGGTTCGAAATCATCACCAATGAGAATGTTATTAGATTTCATGTCAAGGTGAAGTATCTGCGAGACATAATCATTGTGAAGGTAGAGTAAGCCTTGAGCAGAACCAACAGCAACTTTGAGGCGAAAACGCCAATCCATGGAGAAGCCTGGTTTACGGAGAGCATCTCCCAAGCTACCTTTCTGCTGATATTCGAAAATGAGAAGGATGGTGCCCCTTGAGTAGCAAAAGCCTAACAACTTGGTGACATTGCGATGCCTAGCCTTCGCCAAAGTTTTTATCTCAGCCTTCACGGCTCTGAAAGACAAGTTACCGGAGTTCAGTAACCTCTTGACGGCGACGAATTCTCCATCCGGCGCCGGGATGGCATACACTTTACCGAACGCTCCTTCACCGATAGAATTTCTCTCGACTAAAGCCATCAGTAACTCGTCTTCTGTAATCTTGAGAGGATAAAAGAACACTGATTTCCATTTACCTGAACCAGGCCGAGTTTGAGATAACCTATACACGGCAAGTAGGCCTGAGGCTGTTAACATGAGACCGACGATGATAGATATCACAATTACAGTCCATATCAGTCCATTGTTCTTGGAGTTCTGTCTTTCGGGTCTCACATTGCACGGATTCGACAACCCAGGTCCACACAAGTCTGGATTTCCCTGTAGAAAGGAAGCTGGAAGACCAGAAACGAGAGAAGCTGGAACACTTCCTGAAAGCTGGTTGAAAGAAACGTTAAACAGTGCAAGCTTCAAATTTTGAAGCTCCGGTGGGATTTCACCGGTGATCCTGTTGTTGGAAATGTCAAGGTATGTCAGTACCGGTAAGTGGCCAAGTGAAGGTGGTATGCCTCCGCTCAGACTGTTGCCTGCCAAGGATAAAGAAACCAACTTTCTGCAATTCCTGGCTCTGGAATCGGTCCCGTGAGGGAATTGTGGGACAAATTTACGATACTCAATACAGGAGAATCAAAGATATTATCAGGGAGATTACCAGAGAAGCGATTAAGTGAAGCTGAAAACTTGTACATAGTGTGAATTGATCCAAGGCCTCTTGCGATTCCGCCTGTGAAGTTGTTGTTATCAATCTGAACTTGCTCCAGTTGAGAAGGAACACCAACCTCATCCGGTATCTCACCGGTGAACATGTTGTTCTCAGCTCTGAGTAGCTTTAACTGGGGCAGTGACCATAAACCAGATGGAAGTTCACCGGAAAACTTATTATCCTGCACTTGAAGCCTCTCAAGGCTGGAACATTTCTCCATGATTGTAGGTATTGAACCCGCGAAAGAGTTCTCATGAAGACTCAGTTCTAGAAGAACTTTTCCATAGCAGACATCAATAGGAAAGGATCCAGAGAGCATGTTCTGTGAGAAGTCTACAGAAGCCAACTTCAGAAGGCCTAACCCAAGCCCCAAAGGGATAATCCCAGTCAAATTATTCTGGGAAAGATCTAAAATCTCAAGTTCTTGGAGATCAAGCAAGGACTCTGGAATAGTACCATAAAGGCCAGATCTTTGCATCAACAGCCATCTTAATTTAGGAACTCTCCCGATTTCTTGAGGTAGTTGAGATACTAAAGACGGATTGCGAGACAAATCAAGGACGACTAGCTCACTCAAATTCTTCAAAACATGGGGATGGATGATACCTGAGAAAAAGTTACTTCCGAAGTTGAGAACTTGGAGCCTCACTAACGACCCCAAGCCGAGTGGTATCTGCCCTTCAATGTGGTTCCTGCTGAGATCAAGAGTAACCAAGCTCGACAATAGACCTATTTGTTCAGGAAGTGTCCCCCAGAGGAGATTGTCGCTTAGGTTGAGAACGACTAGCCTAGAGCACTCGGTGAGTTGGAGAGTAATGGCCTGATTGAAGTTATTGCTGGCAAGGTTAAGGGCCGAAAGCTCAGGGAGTTGGCAGATGGAAGGAGAGATGTAACCGGAGAGGTTGCGGTTGTTAAGATCTACGGAGGTAACCAGAGAAGTGGTCTTGGAGCAAGTAATACCGGTCCAGTTACAATGGTTTGTGAAGTTCGGGGACCAGTCGGACAGCACCAAGGCAGGGTCCTCCACGGAGGCTTTGAAGGTGAGAAGCAGGTCTGATTCAGAGGAAGAAGAGAGGATGGTGCTGAAGGAGGAGAGTAACAAGACAGGAAGAGAGGGATGTGAGCCGAGGAGGAAGGCATGCTGAGCGATGGAAGCTACCTGCTCCGGTGTTCCTTGTTCCTACTCTTCCACAGTGCAAGGATTATATGAGTGGGTAATGGCAGTGTCATTATTACAGTTAAAGTAAAGGGCCCTTTTTCAATTGAATTTTGACAGATAGTGCAGACGCTGTTAGATTTAGTCCTTTGGCATTAAATATTTACCCAGATCATGCACAGAGAATGCGTCCTCCTGATAACATCCACAGTTGATCCTGTCATCAAATTAACCTCCCAATTTACCATCCCCTTCGCAATCTTTCACTGCTTCTATCTACTCGAGTGACTCTGTTGGTTGCATGTGGGCTTCTTCATTCAACTGCAGCGGCAAGGATACTGCACAGCCACAGTAGAAAATAATATAGAGATAACAGGCTTATTAAGACATCCAAAAAAATGATAACGTACCCGTGAACAGAGGTGAAGGGGAAGAAGACAAGCGAGTCCATTCATTTCTCAAGGCCTGACTTCCATTAGACGGCTGCGATGAAGTTAACCGTTCCCATGCAGGTTGTTGAATGCGACGGTCGACGTACACTGAAACATATATTAATGGCCTAGACCAAAAAGGGTCACTGCGGAGCCCTTTTGAATGGCTGAACTGGGAGGCTCTGTTTTCTAAAATAAAGCAATTGATAAGTCAATGCACATGAGATGCTTGGGGTCACAACAACCCATGTCTGTTTTTCTTGCTGCCTTGAGCTCTTCCGTCTTCGGAGTGGACCCGCGGATGCAGTCCTCCATTGACATTATTATCGTGCTTTTAATCCGCAGTGGATGTTGTGATCCCAAAGCCCATCCAGCCATTAGGAGCAAAAGAAGAGATGTGTTTTTGTTTGAACGTACGATGAAATAACATCTGTCTTGACTCATGAGATATCACAGTTCAGCAAAGCAGAGTCCACTGGAACATGCTTGGATCTGGGAGTACATTTGACAAGAGAACGGGTCATAATCTTTTGGACTCGAGTACCAGAGTCCACTAACAAAAAGTAGGAGGCAAGTTCCTGAACATTAACCAAAGGAATCAACCCAATTCCAGGCGGGAAAATTCAAGGAGAAAGAATGCGCATTTCTACTCGTCCTTTGCAATTCACTTTATGAAGGAGGTCATTCTGTAGCATTCGAACCAAAAGATAAAGGAGGTTGTGGGTGCAATTAATCTGGGATCAAAGTTAATTAAGTTCGGATGAACTTTAATTTGAGTTTTGATATTTGATGAATATATGTGAGAGAATTTTAAGTAGATAAAAGAGGATCGAAACCTAGTGAGCGGAAGTCCAATGAAAAATTGACTTGAGAAAAAATTCAAATTGTTCGAGGAAGGCCGGACATTTGATGACTAAAAGTTTAACGGAAACGTTGGCAAGTGAGAAGTTTGATAGGAAATTAACAAGAGAAAAAGTCCAATTGGATCAAGAATAATCGGATATTTAGTGATCGAAAATCCAACAAGAATGTTGGCAGTGAGAAATCCAAGGGAAAATTGATAAGGAAAAAAAATCCAAGTGGGTCAAAAGTTGACCGGACACTTAGTGAGAAAGTCCAGGTGGATCAATAGTTGACTGGACACTTGGTGAGAAAATCCAAATAGGTCAAACCAGTGTAGTCAATCCCGGATCGCGGCGCGTCACGGCCGACCCCAAAAACGCTATAGCGGTATAGCGGATAGCGGGATGACCGCTATTTAAATATCACATTTACATAAGTACATAACACATATAAATGTTCAAACTTCAAATACAAAAAATCCACAATTAAACTCAATCATCTAATAATTTAAAGGCATATATCATACTCTAAAATCATCATCATATATTCATGTTAATGTATAAATAAGAGTCATAAGGCCAAGCAAAAAATAAAAGATGATAGTCAAAGGTAGTTCTCATTCCCAAAAGGCCAAAACTTCTTAAGTTTCTTGGAGTATAAAAACTAAAAACATTCTTCCACTCAGACAATGATCAATCATCATCATCATCATAATAATCTCCCACAACCAAGTTATTTTCGTCACTTTCCCCTCCACTAGAACTAGACTTAAAAATCTCTTCATATTGACCCTCATTCTCATCTGACTCTGTTTCCTCCTCTTCATATTCGTCTTCTTGATCTTGCATAGGATCTTTCCCTTTCTTTCTTGATAACTTAGAAGTCTTTGCAGCAATAGTAGGAGTAGGCCTCTTTGATTTTATAGCAAGCCTAGTGTTTTGGAGCGGCTCACTAGCACCTACTGCAATAGAAACATCACCCCATGTCAAACCATCATCATCATCAAACACTAATTCATCCTCAGCACCTTCCTTGTCCATTTGTCCAACCAACCATTCATTACATTCATCAACATCACGAAGGACAATTGGATCAATCACATCTCTACAATCAAAGCGCTCTTTGAGATTTTGATTGTACTTGACATACACCAAGTCTTGCAACTTTTGATGCTCAAGCTTGCTTCTTTTCTTAGAATGAATCTGTTACATCACAAATTCAAAATTCAATTAGGCACTAAATGAAACTTTGTAAAGGAGAATAATGTGAAATGTGATAACTAATAATATTTACTTACATGCTCAAAGATGCTCCAATTTCGCTCACATCCCGATGAACTACAAGTCAAACTTAAGACCTTGATAGCAAATTTCTGTAATGCAGGAGTGGATGATCCATAATTCCTCCACCATTCCGCTGTGATTGAAAGTCAATTAATTAGCATTGCTATTTGACATTTCCTATGTTTATCGATAATCAATAATGAAATACTGAATACTTGTATATCTTAAACTCTTACCGGGAGCAAGTGTGTTCCTATGTTTTATTGCAAACTTTGATCCAAACACCCGATCAGCCCTCTTGTAATAAGGTAACTCCAATACAATCTTGTCAGCTTCCTCTTCATCTCTAACCAATCTCTCAATACATTTATAGAGTCCTTGCATCACTTCTTCATCAAACTCTATCAATTTGTTGCTATAATAAAACTCCGGGTTTAGAAAATGGCCAGCTGCATGCAATGGATGATGAAGTTGTGACTCCCATCTTCTATCAATAATAGCAAAAACATCCTTGTACAACTCTTCTTTTTCTTTGAAAACTTGTTGAATAGTTTCCTTGACCCGATCCATTGCTTCATAAATATATCCCATGGCAGGCTTTTTCTCATTATCAACAAGCCTAAGGACATTGAAAAGTGGCCCCATAACCATAATACAATATTGCACATCATTCCAAAATGAAGCTACCAATACAATATCACTTGCCCTCTTTCCCTTTACTTCTTTGGCTAATTTGGACTTCAACCACTCCTCTGAAGTGAACATCCTCCTAAGATTGTGCTTCTGTTTGAACAACCTTTGTAAGGTAAGAAAGGTCGTAGCAAACCTTGTCACTCCATGCCTGACCAATTCCATCTTGTTAGTGAACTTTCTCATAATGTTCAAGGCCAATGTGTGGTTGTAGATGAAGCCCACAAGATTTATTCCTCTTGAGATTGTCTTCTTAACTCGAGGAAGCTTTCCAATGTCCTCTAATATCAAGTCCACACAATGTGCAGCACATGGAGTCCAAAAGAGATTCTTCCTCTTAGCTTCAAGTAGTTTGCCTAAGAAGAATCACATTAAATGAAACTAGTTAAGTGATTAATAATCAAAGCAAGTAAAAAAAGCAATTAGACTAAGTTAGCAATTCTTACCGGCCAAGACATAATTACTTCCATTGTCAGATACCACCTGAACAACATTTTGTACTCCAATCTCTTCCACAAATGTATCCAACAACTCAAATACTTTTTCTCCCGTTTTCATGTAAGCAGAAGCATCAACACTTCTCACAAACATTGTCCCTTTTGGACAATTCACTATGAAATTGATTAAGGTCCTATTCTTCCTATCTGTCCAAGCATCTGACATAATTGTGCATCCAAATTGCACCCATTGATCCTTATGGCTCTTTAGCATGTCTTTCGTAAATTCCAACTCCTTTTTAAGGAGTGGAACTCTCAACTCATGATAACTTGGAGCCTTAAGATGTGGACCATAGTTTCCAACAGCTTCAAGCATCATCTTGAAACTTTTTGACCTTGCAACATTGAATGCAATCTCATTCCTATAAAAAAATCGAGCAATATATTGGATGGTTCTTTCCCTTGCCTCTTTATCACAAGCATCATTGATGCTTGTTTGCCTATGAGCCTTTCCAAGTTTCATTTGTGCTTCACGGTTTTTCAAAAGAAGCAAATCCATGGGGCCGCCTTTCACATTATATACTTTCTTGGGTGGCCTAAAAAAAGACTCAGCTGTACATGAAGGTCTCTTCCCACTTCTAATTTGATGAATTTCTCGTACTTCCTCTTGCTCATCTTCATCTTCTTGCATTTCTGCTAAATATGCTTCCTTCAAAGCAGTTTTCTTCTCTAAAGCTTCTTTAAGAAGTTGTTTTACATCTGAGGGAACCTTTCTACAATAATCAACATCTCCCTTCACACACATTTGGTATCTTTTGGCTCTAGTGATTCCACCCGTAGTCACTTTTCCACAAAAATCACAAGTAACACTCTTCCTATTATTAATATCTTTCAAAGTATTCCATTTCCATGCAATGTCAATATTATCACCAGTGGGTTTCACTAAACCATGTGAAGATGGAGTAGCTCCTTGTGATGATGTCGGCGCCGCCATGACTAGAACTTTCAACTTAGAAATCTGAAACAAATAGAAATATAAAATAAAATAAGGGAATCTGTCCAAAATGAAAAAAAAACAACGGACAGAATCTGTCCAAAAAAAAGACAGAATCTGCCCCAGAAAATAGAGGACAGAATCTGTCCAAAAAAAAAAAAAGGAAAAACAGATTGGAGAGAAACAGAGAAAGAAAGAAAAAACAACAAAAATTGTTTACATGCTTGCTGCTGGAATCGGGAGGTTGCCGTCGCCGGAATCGTCGCCGCCGCCGGGAAGAAACAGGAGAAGTCGCAGCAGCAAAACCAGGGGGAAAAACAGCAGTAATGGGTTAAAAACAGGGTTTATTTTTTCCCATATAAGTTTTTTTTAACCTAGGTCAAAGGAGCTGGACCGTCGGGGGCGCGATGAGCGCGTTTGACGCGCGACGCGACGCGCGCGATAGGCGCGCGATTGGCGCGATTCCATTCCGCACCGCGACGCGCAGCGTGGAGCGCTGCCCGGCCGCGACGCGCCGCGACGCCGCGATCGCGCGCGATAGCGCCGCTATCGACTACCCTGGGTCAAACATTAACCAAACACTTTGTAAGGAGCTTCAATAGGTCACGGATGGTCGGACGTTGGACAACAGGAAACCTTGACAGATCACAGATGACCGAATGTTGGACAACGGGAAGCCTCAATAGGTCCCAGATAACTAGATATTAAGTAGGAAAAAATCTTGGTAAGTTGAAGTCAATCGGATACCAAGCAAAATATGAATTCAGTCTTGAAAATGTTGAATATAGGATTATTAGTTGATTAGCGAGAGATGATAATTGATTGGTAAATCCTAAACTCTAATTTCGAGTTTAGGGTTGAGCAATCAATCAATTGATTGGCGATTGAGGCAAACGATGGAAGGCTTGTTTCAGGAGCACAGTGAAGTCTAAAATCGATTGGTTGATTAAGACAATTGATTGATAAATATTGTCACGAAAGTACAGAAAGGTGTTAAATCAATTAGGCCAATCAATTCGCTATGAGTCCATCGATTAGGCTAATCGAATGGAGTGTTTTCACGAAAAATAGAAGGTTCGGAATCGATTCGGTCAATTGGTATGACTTACCAATCAATTAGTAGGGTGAAAAAGAGCTATTTTGGAGATTTGAACGGTCGAATTTAGTGTGACAATCGATTGGGGGTAAGACCAATCAATTAGGGGGCGTTGTTCAACTCGAAAATAACCATAGAAAAGGGGGTTATCGCGAAGATTTAAATACGCCAATTCTTGAGGGCTTGAGGAAGAAGTATTGTAGACCAACAAGAGACAATTTTAAGCAACAAGAAAGCTTTCAAAACAAAATTTATGTCAGGTTGTTTATATTCATTGTATTTACTTTCATTTCTTTTGTTGTATTTCTTGCGTTCAAGAGTGTACGAGGCTTCTCCGCCTCCGGAAGATTTCCAAGAAAGAGTTTTGAGCTATGATAGCTAGTGCAACCCCTTGGATTAATTACCTTAAGAAGATGAATACCAAATAAATCCAAATGTAGTGCATGTGGAGTGAGTTGGAGTCAAGATTTCCACTACGAGTTTAAACAATGACAACGACAACCTCACAAGAAGTGGTCGAAACCTCTTCTAGCTCATATGTGTCCTTACAGAGGCAACTCTACTTATCCTATGCAATTTCACTTTATCAATCAGATTCAATCTCCACTACTCCATGTATCCAACTCTTCAAACCGATTAATCCTGAAGATGACCAGCCCAATCGTATGAAAATTTTTCACTGGTTACCAAAGTAAATCAGGAAGCGCTCATGGAAACTGATTTAGACTGCTAGCGGCCTGCTTCTCACCGGAGAAAAAAATCTCTTACAATGCGTTGCAATTGAGATTCGAACCTTAGACCCCTTGATTATCCGTTGAAAGACCTAACCATTACAATATTGCCCCAGGCCCACTGCTCCTATTTTGGTGGTTCAAAAGGGCATATACTAATCTCGAACACCCCACATGACCTTTCTCATAGTTATTTGAAAAGAGATAAATCACGAATAACTTTTGCCTTTTAACAGTGACTATTGTATAAGGAAGGATAGAACCTAGTAAGTATTTCATTGTCATAAATCGACTTTCAAACCTTTTAATAAAATCTCATATAATGATTATCTGCTCGTCCCATGGGGGTTGCACTACTCCTCTTTAGTAGCAAAAGGCAAAACGCTCACCTTCAACGCCCCCGCCAGCCCGCCTCAGGACTAACACGGAGGAGGTAAATCACAGTGACTGAGATGACAAGAGGTTGGGGGGAGAGACTTTTTACACATGTGCAGAATTTACGTCCCACCAACCTTGTGGTTCGAACTTAAGACTTTTAGTAGCAATCTACTAACCTTTAGAGACTTTTTGCACTACTCCTCTTTGATAAAGGGTGAGGTGGTGAGGACCCTTCCATGATCTACCTTCTCCTGTTAGGATCTAATTGTTAATGGATTTGGATTGATGTGGTCAGGTATCGCATGATATACACCTGCGAAGTGATGCCAGTGCCAACTTGAGGACCTTGCACGAGCAGGGATGGAAGAAACTGCCTCAGTTCTGACCTAATGAATTCTTGAGCACGAGAATTGCAGCAATATAATGGCAATTGTCCTGGAACACTAGTTGGAGTTTTCATGCAACTGTAACAAAAAAGCAAACTTACAACTGAAAAGGATGACGACCAAACTGCAATTGATTTGATTGCAATGGGAAAGCTGTTTTGAGCCTTTGCCAGAGTAAAAGATTGGTACGGATGAGATGATTGCAGTTAGATCTTGTTCCCTTGTTCTACTTGCAACGTACAATCCTATCGAATACAGAATATAACGATCTAAAGAGAATCAGATCAAATAACTTTAGATTTTTCTTCTACTAATTGCGAATCAAATAAATCTAAAGGACAATAGTTCTCCCCTTTTTGTTTCTCCCTTCGCGTTTTTCCCTTGTGGATCGAAGTTGGGCAAGACAGCAGCAGCAAGTTGAAGCGGAAGAGGATTCGGCCTCCAATACTTGCGTATCATCTCGATAACCTCCTTCCCGTTGACGATGAACCTCTGGGTAAATTAGTGATCATCTTCCCGGCGTAGGCAGCGATCGCCGCGAGTGGATCGCCGCGGTCAGGCCATGGGGATTCCCGTTGTGCAGGGCATGATCTCCATGGATCGCCTGGGCGTCGCTCACTGTGGAACTCCACGCGCAGAGGCGGATCGCAGCGGGTAGCAGAAGAGTCCAGAAGGGGTCGTCACTTTTGGGTAGTGAATTGGGCCCGCTAAATTGAATTAGGCCATGGGCCTTAATCGATTGCGATGATCACATCCACACCCCATCCATTCCACAATAGCAATATAATATGCCCGCCTGATAGAATAAAAATGAAAGTTGTCAGGATATTTACGATTTGATCCTCAATTATAATATATTTTATAAATTTTTTTTTCAAATAAGGCCTGAACTTTGAGACGTTAGACTTCTAAATCGTCTTTCGTGAAACTTTTTGATTTACCCTGACAATCAATAAAAAATTTTCGTAGAATCGGATTGATCGTCCAAGGTTCGACTTTATCCAACCTCGTTAATTTTTTTTCACAATAGAAATATAATAGTTCCAACGGAGTCAACTGTGATCATAAGGTCTGGAAATTAAATTCTCACGGTTAAATATCTATTCTTTTTCATACATTAATTACTATCCGAACTAGTAGCATTCGTAATTTAGGTCCTTCATATCGACCCTAAGATGGATTAGCGAGAATACTGGAGAGAATAAATCATCCTTTGCCACCACAATAGTAATATAATGTGTCATGATTAGATTTTTTAGAAAGTTGGAGTTCAAAATTCAATTACCATATATTATCAAAAAAAAATTCATTTTAATAAATAACGGATCTCAAAATACTAATTGTCAGGATAAATCTTGATATGTATGTTTATGAATTATTCTAATAAAATTTTTTATCTAGCTAAGTCCGTCACCCACCTAATTAATTAATTTTTTTTTTCAAAATAACAATATAATGAAAAAGCAAGAAATGAAGATTCCTTCTTTTTTTTTCATCCCATTTAAAATTGATTCACATTCCTCTCACAATAAAATCGATCAGAAAGGCACACAACACGGAAGGAAAGAATTAACACGAAACCATGGACGATAAGCGCAGAGTTATTCTCCCATCAAGAGCCGCTAGGTTACTGCAGGTAGAACGCGAAGAAGGATAGGAAGGAGGCGCCGATGGCGGCTCCGACGGTGGGGCTGACTGCGAAGGAGGCGCTGGCCGGGCCGGGGGCGGGCGCTTCGGCCGCCAGGGCGGTGGTGGCGGCGGCGGCCGCGACGATGAGAGCGACGCAGGCGATCTTCCTCATCTCCATTGACTGCTGCGGCGGCGGGCGAGCTAGGAGCTCGAAGCAAGGGAGGAGATGAGAAAGATGGGATTTTGGGGAGGGATTTGGCTTCTCCTTTGCTCTGGCAGCTGCAGACCTGAAGAGGGGATTTATAGGAGTGAGGAATCGAGGAAAACGCCATTGTTGGGAGTGGATTGCGAGGAGAGGAATGGCGAAGCGGGGTTTGAGGGATGGCGAAGCATCGATGGGTGGAAGCCACGTTCAGCTGTGCAAAATGCCAAGTTTGGTGGAGAAACAGGGGAATTTGATGGATTGCTTGAAGGGTTTCTTTCAAAACTTGTGTCCAGATGTATCCAGCAGAAATTTCTATTTTCGTTTTGGCCGACCAACAAACCGTTCTACATGACGTCTTGTTAATTTCATTATATCGTGATCATCTCATACGTTGCTTTGTATCAATATATATATAAAAAATGAATCAGGTAAGACGAATCTAGGATGATCAATTCGACCTTATGAAAATTTTTCATCGATCACCAGAATAAATCGAGAAACGTTTACAGTGAGCGGTCTAGAAGACCAATATCTCAAGATTCACGCACCCATTTGGAGAAAAAATTTCTACAAAATACATTATAGTTAAGGATCAAATCATGGATGCCTGAGATAGCAACTAATCACCCTACCACTGTATCATAGTCCGAAAGGGAAAAAATAGTTGTTGTTTTTTTTTTTTGCATTATTTTTAGAAAAACCCATATAATTTTCTCATAAAATTGCATTTGAAAATCTCCACAAGAAGGCCCTTAAAGTAAATAAGTCCAACAATGGCTACGCTAATTGTTACATTGCACTAACAATTTAATTCCACATGAAATTTTGACAAAGAGTTAGAACTAAGAAAATACATAAATGAACTAAGAAATTTTATTCATCCCTTTTAGTTGAGTTATCAACGTCTCGAAATTTCTCAATCTCAAATCTAATTTTAATATTGTAATGGAATTAAATGACAGAGATCCAGTTCATCCAACTACTCTCGAATTAAATGACAAAGATACAGTTCATTCTCAACTATAGTATTTAGTTATAGTTTATTATATTATATCTTCTAAGGCAAATAATGAGGACATCATTTTAATCATTATAGATAATTTAAAATCCGATGAAGATTATACGATTTTGATCTCATGAGTGACAAAAGTTGCCCGCCTATGTGCGACAAGCTTCCTGATTGGTCACGGGATCGATCAGGCACTCTGTCCTTTTTGGTTATAGTATGGTGTTCTCCGACGGATTTACGTGTCCCTCTTGGTTATATTATGGTGTTCGGGGCGGCTGTCGGAGGCCGTCGTTGGTCAGCAAGCCCCGACGGGTTCACGTGTCCCTTTTGGTTATAGTATGGTATTCGAGGCGGCGGCCGGAGGCCGCCGTTGGTCAGTAAGCACCGACGGGTTCATGTGTCCCTCTTAGTTATAGTATGGTGTTCGGGGCGGCGGTCGGAGGCCGCCGTTGGTCAGCAAGCCCCGACGGGTTCACGTGTCCCTCTTGGTTATAGTATGGTGTTCGGGACGGCGGCCGGAGGCCGCCGTTGGTCAACAAGCACTGACGGGTTCCCTCGAAGAGTGTCTGATCGGTCCCGTGACCGATCTGGAAGCTTGTCGCGCGTTGGCGCGCAGGTTTTATCGCTCGGGAGAGCACTCCTATATATATATATATAAGATTTTGATCAGCTGCGGACCGCGCGCTGCAGACCGCGTGCGGACTTACGCCTGACCAATCAAGCAGACCGATCAGGCACTCCTGATCGGCCAAGGACCGATCAGGCACTCCTGATCGGCCAAGGACCGATCAGGCACTCCTGATCGGCCACCGGACGCTCCCCCGACGGGTTCACCGGACGCTCCTGATGGTAAACTTCAGGTGTGTTTTTCATAGTTTTCTTCATGAGGTATATAAATATTATTTCTTGGGTCTAAGTGGATGAATTGATGACTAACCTATGAGATATTATTATCATAAAATTTGAGATAAAATTTTGACGAAGGCAGATGTCTATCATCCCTTATATGTTAATCATTATCCGAAATAATAATTTGATGATTTATTTTTTTCTATCCATTCTGAAACGAATTAACAGAAGTGTTGGGATAAAAGAATCATCATTTAATTGTCACCATAAATATTGTTTCTTGTGAAAAAAAACCGGATATAATAGGATTTTTAAGCATAAGGAGATGTTGATTGAAGTTTACTTTTTTTTCACCGAAGTTTTCAATATAAATTTGGTTCGAAAGTTAGTGTGTAGAGGGACAGAGGGCGAGAGCTTTCGACGAGGCACGGTGAGAGGTAATCTGCGAGTGGGGCAGACCGTCGCGGAGAGGGAAGGGCGGTGAGGGGCGGTGAGCGAACAGAGAGGGAGGGCCGGCGAGATGTTGGCGAGTCGGCGAGGATGTTGGCGAGTCGGCGAGGAATAGGTTTCTTCGACGGGATGAGTGAGTTTTAAAAAAAAAATCTGACGCAGATGCCACGAGGGCAGTCCGCACATGTCCGGATTAATTTAGTCCGTATTATATATATATATTATATATATATATATATATATATATATATATATATTATATATATATATATATATATATATATAACTGTTATGCAGCGGACCAAACGCTGCGAACCCCGTGCGGACCTGCTTACGTGCACGTAGACTGCGATTCTCTCTCGCCGACTCACCTTCCGTGCGACGTCGGCCGCTACCAGGATTTTTCGCTGCCATTCGCCGCCCTCTTTCCATTCTATTCCCTCCAATTCAATTGCTACTCGTTTGAGCTTATCCCGGCGATCGAGCTCATCTTCCGTCTTCGGAGGTAAACTTCGGATCAGTTCGGTTTAGAAGCGAATAAAATATTAGGCATGAACTTGTTGGAAGCAACCTAACATATTTTATGTATTAGATTAAGCAATCTAACATATGCCATGTAACATTCTTAGTTGGTAGGCAATCTAACACAAGTCCTGTGCACTGAAAAAGTACACAAGAATTACAAATGCATCATGTATAATTGGAGATTATAAAAGCATATAATTATCACAAAATGACATGAAAATACATCCCAGCCACAAGCTTTTTAGCACCGCAGAGGTGAAGTAATTCTCACATCTAAATTCTTTTTCAGAGTGCTGATTGTCGCGAGACAAGGAATATAGCAGCCCATCATAAATGACACAAGTATAGCTATTGCTCAAAATAGGTAACAAATGAGGTGCCACCGGATTTGAACATGACCTCATGGACAAACCCTACTGCGTGACTAAACAGGAAGGATGCACAATGGGGCTAAATATCTTCATCACTTGTTCCTTCTTCATCCATGTGCATAAGAAAGAAACTCATTGCTAATAAATCGCCAAGATCATCATCATTAGCAAGATCCTCCAATTCCTCTTCAAGATCTAACATGGCAGCAAGGTTAGCAAACTCGTAGTCCGCGACAAGTCGGTCCACTTCCTCCACTAGTTGTCTAGACCTGTGTGGACGAGGCCTATCTCTGTTAGACCTATCAGGATTCCGCCTACTTGCATTTGGCCGAATAGTATGCTGAAAAAGCAAATGCCACCAATATAAGCCCAATTTAATCATAATTGAAGATATCAGAACACATAATCATTCAACAATTTGCTTGTCACTAAATAAATTGCTGGTCTTGCGTAAGGAACATAAAAGAAATACAAGATACAAAGTAATGATGATGAATCAACATGTTAATATTTTCCAAACTAGAAAAAATCACATCAGTGCACCTGATTAACTAATCTAACATCTGACATGCAATGGAAATATGTAAGAGTACTGAAAAAAGAGCACAGATATAATGCTACAATTCATCAGATTCTTTAGCTACATAGAATTTTCAGTTGTTCGAATGTAAGTAAGAATGACACTCCTAACAAAAGAAAATTATGTTAAATTAGAATTTATCAGCAACAATTAGTAGCAAGGGATAAATATTATGCTAGAATTTTCAGTTTGCTAATAGAAATGGGTATTGCGGCAAGAGCCAAACACCATGTGTTCAAATATAAATGTATTAGGCCGATCCATTCCTTAACTGGAGAAGTGGTCAGCCAATCAAATTTAATAAATGATAACCAAAAAGTAAAATGTTAGAAATAAAAACATCTCTGAATGTGGTATTTAATATCTTAATTTGGTTTAACAAATCAAAACTCAAGCATAAAAGACAGATTGTTGTCCTCAACCCATGGTGGTATATGAACCAAAGTGTCCAAAACAACTCAAACACTGACAATGACATCCAGAGCTACAAAACATCACAACAGGAGCAAGATGCGGGATAAGGACAGGATGAACATCACAACAGTAATGTGCATTCAGAAAGTGACAAATTTGCATAGTTTGTTGATTATGCACCTGTAAAAGCTTAGGCTGATCAACTTTACATTGTTGAGTATCAGTAGACAACATATATTGAGTTTTGCATCATGTTTTAAAAAAATTATGTATTTACCCTGAAAATTATGATTCTAAAAGGTCTTTAAACAATAAGAATTCATAGTTTTGCATGTAAAGATTTGCAATTTTGAAAAAATATATATATATATATACCTAAGACATGTTCCAACAACTTAGAAAACTCTCAATAAGTAATTAATCATCATTCTGCAAACTTGATTGCACATTGCTTTCCATCTTTGTTAACTGAACATAGAATTCACATGTTTACTAAGCTTTCTGTAGTAAAATGTGCAGAACATTTTTTTTGTATGCAATGAATTGCAAACACGGGATCACAGAAAAAACACCAAGAAGTTCCACGCTTTGTTGGGAACAAATAATTTTGAAGATAACAAAAGCAATCCATTGAACACTAATGTGATAAAAAAATATAATCAAGGGTTATTACCTTGTAGAAGCAGATAGCTCCAAAGGGGCAAGCTCCATTTCCAAAATCAAAATATTTGCAGTCAATTGACCTGCCAAAGGAAGAGCATAAATATAAGGACAGTTTCCACAGTTAGGCTAATCAGACTCATTTGGGGTTGTATAATGAGATTTGCAAAGTAAATGTAACTAACAGTGGTACAAAAAAACAATGGAGAAGTTTTAAAAGAAATTAATTAAGCAGAATAAGAATAATAAAGCTCCATCTGAGGCAAAGTTCTATTGCTATTGTTTCCAAAGAAGTGGAAACTAATGATGTAGACAATAACTTTCAACAGAGTTAGATAAAAGTATAGTCAAGAGGTTAAAGGGCAAATAACCTAACAAGGAACTCAAGGTTGATTTGCATGCAAACAAGGCCCCCTTATTCTTAGGAACTCGACAAATACTGGACAAAATTCCAAATTGACTCCTACAAATTAACTTCAAGGTCACGGGGCAAAATATTAAGCAAACGAGAAAACTCCCATAAACTTTGTTAAGCTCAAGCACTTGGCTAATACTCTTAAACTCAATTTAAACTTAACTCACTCATCTAACCCTATAGCCCACAACTCTAATATGTCACTAAACAAGGGTGCCATAGAAAACAGAGCAACTGTTAGTAGTTCAGATCTATAACTAGAGTAGGTTTTGTAGACAATAATTGGGAATATTAAAAAATTATCTTTTATCAATCATATGGCAAGGTAGATTATAAGGTTATGAGCCTATGAGCTACTACTTTAACTAGAAAATTTTGCTACCCATGTTTCCACATAAGAATACAAGATTAAGCCGAGATGAATTTCAGAAACATGTTCTTCTATCACTCACTTACTTTTAAACTCCTATGCAGTGAAAACAAGGGAACTTACAGGACTATTAAGAAAAAAAAGGAACTTCAGCATAAAAGCTTGAAAATTATGATATTCATATTCATGAACAAAAAATGCCGAGCCAATGCAAATAAGCACGAAATTGAACATGCATGCAGATAAATCAAATTGGCATACTTGAGTGTCCTTTTGTAGTTATCAATAATCTCTTGTTTTTCTTCACTTGTGGAGAACCAAGTTGTGCTGGGAATGACAAAATATGAATGCTGCCGGCAAACAGGGCAGGCCCTTAATGCAGTGTTCAAATCAATGCCAGAAGAAGGAGAGTTACTACGCCAATTCCGAATGCATTCAATGCAGAATGGATGGTCACACTCTGGTAATATTCCAAACCTCCGCTGAGTAATTGTGGGTTTAGAAAGTACCCGTTCTAAGCAAATACTGCATTCTATTTCCTTACTGTAGTTCAAAGTTTCAAGAACCTCCTTGTTTCTCTGGCAAGACTCTATGTGTTTGTCTCTTTCTTCTTGTCGGGATGGATGCAAGCAATGTTTACCACAAATAGAACACAACTCTCCATGAATACGATGACAACTTTCACCATGAGGACAACTACCAACATGGTTAAAGGAACAAAGTGGTAGATCAGATGGCCTGCTCTGAGCAGAAACATGGATATTCACATTCGAACTAATCGCCTGGTTTTGTGCACCTTCGCGAGGTGTATGAGATTGGCTTGAAGCTGCCAAAGCAGTTGGAGTGGTAAAATCTTGATTGGTGTCTCGATTCATTAAATCTCTTGATGGAAAAGCATCTTGAAAAGAACTTGATTCTATTTGAGAGCAAGATTCTGAGGATACTGCTACAGAAGTTTCATGTCCAGAAAATATGACATGGTTAAATCTACATCTAGGGCCATAGCTGCAGAGGCCCTTTTGATAAAAGGTACATACCTGCAATCACAAATACAGAGAAAAGGATTATATCATTGCACTACACACCTTAGGACCAGAAAATAATCGGAAAACATAGGAGTAAACTATTGTGATAACTTACTTTGTTAGGTTGATGCCTCCAGTCATGTGAAAAATTGCAACTCTCTCCCTTGAAGCATGTTCCGCGTGCAAAGTACTTGCAGAAAACCCTGTGTTCAAGAAAGAACAAAAATACGCCATTTGTATTTACAACAGTGCTGAGGTGTTAGTAAGCAAACTTAAGACACGATGCCTCTTACATATAGAAAGAAACATAATTGACTAGGATATAATAATCATAATACACCAATAGTAAAGAACATCTGTTGCACATATGTTACAATCGCAGCATCCACTGATCGTCTACCTAATTCTTCAAAGCTTATAAATAGACATGGAAACCCACAACACCACATGTCTGAGAAATAGCTACAGTTAACCAACAACATGTAAATCAAGTACAAATCACTATGGACGTAAAATGAAACACCAGTTCCAAATTATATATTGAACTTCACAGCCCGCTATGATTAGTAGAAGGTTCCTTCCTGCAACTGGCTAGGATTCCCATTATCTAACCCCCGATCAGCAATATTGCAAACGGTTAAACATTAATATACATATAAATAAAGAAATCTATGTTTTCTAGTTATTGCACTATGAGAACAACTTAAATCCAATATAAGTGCTACGTTTTAAAATTGGTAATTTTCTATAGCCTTACACTTAGACTATGTCAACTATCACTCTGCTTTAGAACTTTATAAGCAGACGGTAGTCATGCGTTATGAATCAGAAAAACTGGAAGATTTCCAAGGTCAAAATTTGGCTAGTATTCTACCCATTTACTTAGGTTAAATGGTAATAATAATTCCAATGAGTATGCTGAAACAATGCTGTGATAGCTTGCCAATATGAGTAGGAAAATTTTCTTAGTGGCGTCAGTTGGTATCTGATAAACTCAGACCAAATGATGGTTGGACATGGATGTGAATGGATGCACAGCGGTAGGAGCATGGCAGCCTCGTGCACCTTTGTTGGTCTTGACCATAGCTCCCTTGTGTAGCTGAACGCTGGCTAGATGACTAGTTATGATGTCCACCAACCAACAAACTTTAATCTTTACCAGAGGAGACCCCCATCCCATCAAGTTATAGCTAATTGTGAAGTAACCAATTGACTAACATATTATAACTATGGATCAATCCAAAAGAGGCTTGCAGGAAAAAACACTATATTGTAGCAAACTCCCTGATTCAGACATGATCTTAACTCCTTTCACTAACTTAAAGATCAAAATAGAGACTCCTGCTTAATGCAGGCGCCATTCCTGGATTTCTTTCCTAGTAAAGGGTGGAGAAAGAGTCCCACGTCGGGTTTATCCCAAACCTAGAAGTCCCATGTCGGGTTAATCCCACAAGGATATAGACCTTAACAAAGTTTGACTCGACAACCTTCTGATTCCCATCTCCATTATCATCCTCTTTTTCTACTTACGGTCTGAAATATGCATGTGCCTCTAACGGTTAAATTCCTGCAATAACTATTATATTGCAACTTGAAGAAAATTCACAATGTCCATCGTATAAGGAAAATCAACTTACTAGGTTTAGTTTTTCATAACAAACTACAATATTGATCAAATTGGGAGCCTCGAACGACTTCACCTGGAAAAGCTCCTATCCCACAAAGATGAACTTTTCATGCAAAAAAATGCACGGTCCACATATCATGCTACGAACATTCGGGACACCAAACACCCTAGCAATTTCAAGAAAGCTAGCAACATCATCTGATCACCCTCCAAAATCAAAACAAATAACCAGATACCTAACCCTAAATATTCTACAAAGAACAAAAACATAATCGCAAACTTTTCGGAGCGAGCGCAGACCCATCTAATCCAACGAAAAAAAGTAGAACACTTCGAAGATGCATCAAAGAACACAAAGAGAAAATGATCAAGAAAGGTTGGCGGCCACAATATTTCGATTGAATACGACCATAGGCTCGGAAGGGAAGAGGCCTCACCTTCTCGGCATCGCTGGAAGAGCAGAGAACGCGATCGGAATTGAGAAGGTATGAAGTGGGAGATGGTTTACTAAATTTACTTATTAGGGTTCGAGGCGATCCAGGAATTACCCTCCTATATAATAATAATTACGAAACTATCGGCAGACCGGAACGGTCGTCAGTCCGTTATGTAATTAATGTCTCAGCCCAAGGGTAAATAGACCGGTGAGGTGGTCGGCTTAAAAGACCTGAAATTATGGCGTACCAACGATGAGCTGGGTAGAACAAATACCACCGTACTGCACGTGGTCCCCGGCTGTGTTTGTGCGGAAGATAAGTTGGGTACGTTTTGGGGTTCGATTGTTGGAGAGAAGACAGAGGCGACCGGAAGGTATTGACTCATTGACTTCTACGACTTGTATTTTAGGAAAGGCTTATTTTGCCTTTCTATCCTGTGGAAGGATAAAAAAAAATACTTTATAAATATTTAAAATATTTTTATATAAAAATACATGAACTGATTACTGATATAAGTCACGAAATTCCAACTTCCCAACAAAGAAAAAAAAATGCAGGAAAATCTCTGTTCTTCGCTGAGACATCTTCGATTACTGTATTATGGTTGCTTGTTTGTCTTGAAAACAAATGCCCCTGCATTAATTTAAAAAAAAAAACAATTAGACATCTGGAAATCAAGCAAGCTACGTAATTTAAATCAGTGAAGGATGGAGAAGAGAAGCCGCCTTCACCTAGCGTCGGCATCAGCAACGACAAGGCCACAACGCCGGCGATCTTCAACGCCGCACCCGCCTTGATCATGTCCTCGATCCTGATGCGCCCCGTCGCGAACCCCACCACGTTCGGCGGTGTGCTCGTCGGCAGCAGGAACGAGAACTGAGCCCCGACGGCCCCCGGCACCATCAGCAGCAGCGGGTGCACCCTCATGGTCTCCGCCAGCTCCACCAGCAGCGGGAGCACCAGCGTGGTGGTGGCGTTGTTGGACGTGAACTCCGTGATGGCGGCGCTGATCAGGCACGCCACCGGCGCGATGGCCAAGTAGGGAGCGCCCCTCAGGAAGTCGAGGCCAGCGGAGAGGACGTCGGTGAGGCCGGTTGTCCTCACGCCGCTGGCGATCGCGAAGCCGGCGCCGAGGAGGAGGATGATGTTCCATGGAAGCTTCTTGCACTTGTTCCAGTCCATCAGCATTTCTCCCTCGTTCTTTTTGTTCGGAATTATGAACAAGAAGGTTGCCATCAGCACCTGTTGTTGAACCATCGTTGTTAACTAAATCCCCTCGATTTCAAACTTTCTCAATAAACTAGGGTTCTTACGCTGACAGTGCCATCGCCAACATGGCCATGGAAGAGAGAGCCCCATCCGGGAACATCATTGGTTATTCTCCTTGTCATCCATAACACAACAAGCAACTGCAGAAAAACAGAGTCAGAGAAATTTATTAATTTCACTCTTTTTAATCAACTAATCCAATTAATCAGAACATACGCCGAATATCATCAGAATCATCTTCTCGGCAAAAGCCATAGGACCTAACAATTCGAGCTCCCTCCTCAGATGATTCCTGTCCAGGTAAGGCGACAGTTCCTTGTCTGAATTCTTGGAGCAGTAGAGGAAACAGAGGATGGTCAACAAGACGAAGAACATAAACAGAGCCAGTGGGAATCCGAAGAAGAACCATGTGCTGAAGCTGATCTGCTCCGCCTCAGGGAAGTAGCTCTCCCACATTCCGACCAAGATGAGGTTTACTCCCGTGCCGGTCAAGGTTGCCATTCCTCCGATGGTAGCGGAGTAGACGACGCCGAGTACCACCGCTTTGCTGAACTGCTTCACCTCCGGACACACTTGGTCGCCGTCGGGCAACCGCTGCAGTACTCCAGTGGCCACCGGCATCATCATCAAGGCCGCGGCGGTGTTGTGCATCCAGAAGCTCATGAAGACGGTGGTGCCGCAGATACCCAGTAGAAGCAGCTTCGTGTTGAGAGGATCGCCACAGAACAACGAAGTGACATTTAGAGCGAGTCGGCGGTGGATGTTGTAATGCTCGACGGCCAGAACAATTATGAAGCTTCCGAGCACGAGGGCGATGATGTCGTCCATGTAAAACTTCGCCACCTCGTCGGCAGAAGCAATTCCAAAGATGGGGAAGAGGAAGAGCGGCGCCATGGAGGTGACGGCCATCGGGACGGCCTCCGTCATCCACCACAGGAACACCCACGAGAGCACCGCGAGCATGTTCCGGCACAACGGCCGGCCACCGACATCGACGAAGAAGAAGATTAGCATGCATGATACAGGGCCCGAGACTATGCTGAGGCTCTTCAACGTGAGAACCGAACGGAAACGGTGGTGAAAGCTCGGTGGAGATTGGTGGAGAGGAAGAAGTGGAGCCTTCTGCTCATCCACCACTGGAAAGCTCGAGGATTTCAGAGACGATCCAGCCATCGGAAGAAACCCAACTAAAGGAATCGGATGTGTTCAATATATATATTGCTACTGCTAGATTAACCTAAACCAGATGGTTCAACCACTTAGTTTAATAAATTTCCCAGGATGGGAAGAAACTTCCTCCTTTTAGACAAATTTATTGATAGGGATGATGAGTCACCGATCCTTGTAGTGATCAATTACATTACGTTCACGCCATGTCAAGAGGTCAAGAAGATGTGTATGAATTGTTACTTGATAGTTTGGGATTCAATTATTGCAAACGATGATGTCAGTTCATTTGTGACCGGTAATTTTACTTGTTTGAATGAACTGACCAAGAATAGGAGTTTGAAACCCAATGACATAACAAGAATAATAACAATAATATCACACAAAAAGAATAGCTATTCTCAGAGAAGCATCAAAATGTAACATGACTCAGACAAGAACGAGAACAGCAGAGAGGATTACTGCTAATGAGCTGAAGATTGAAGCCATCACTTGCAGTGCACTTGAAGGTTGCGAAGGAGGAGGAGATGCCGTGACAGCTGAGGGGGCCGGCGCATGCCTTGGGGACACAGGAGGAAGAGGCGGCTCCACCACATCTGAGTCATTGAGGAGGGGCATTGGAGCCAGTGCCGGCGGCAATCCTTGTGGGGCAACAAGTTGCAGCAAAGCGCCGCCTTGAACAGGAGCCGTGAAGTTTGGAGCATTAGTCCCCATCTTCCTACAGGAGTTTCCTGCATAAACAAAGATTCGCAATCAAATGGCTTACCCTGATTGGTATAAACTATAAAAGAATTGGATGCCAAAGAATGCATATATACTTTTATAACGTGCAGCGGTTGCTGGGAAATCGGTGATGATGCCGTCCACTTGGATCCCCTCGACATAACTATTGATCTCTACGGTTGCGTCGGAGAAGAAGTCCCACGGCTGGGCTACAAATTCATTGCGAAACACGGACACGTAAACGGCAAGCCCTGCAGCCTGAAACTTGGAGACGACGTCCGTTGGCTTCGTTATGAACTTCGCCGATTCAGGGTAAACGGACTGCCGGTCGATAGCCACGGCATCAGCAAACTTCTTAATATCAGCTAATGTCGAAGAATCTGCGCCGCGAATGAACTCGTCCACTTGGTAGACGAGCTTGTAGCTGGTTTTCTCTTGGAATTCTATGAGAACTGGGCTGTTAGTAGACATGATCATAACTTCAAGAGCAGTCTGATTGTCGTATCCCGCAACTTGCAAGGCAGAGATGACAGCATCGATCACGCCGTAGCTTAACTGTTCGACCATGAATGCCGCATGCTGCAGACCGACGAGGTAACAAAATTGTTAGATTCAAAATCTAACCTTTATTGGTGTAGATTCTGTGTTTCTCACCTCTATGCTGATCAGGATTCCAGCAATAGGCTTGCCTTTGGCAAAAGTTAGAAAATCAGATAATCTCATGAAGCTTCCGGCATTAGCATACCGTGGATTTCTGACTAGATAATATCCCAGCTCTGGGCTGGAAATTTTGGCTGCAACACACAAAAGGGGAGTATATTATTTTGAATTAGAATCATATAGCATTAAAACAGGTATTGATCGATGATCGTGAAGATTAGCTCTTACGTTGCAAATTCTTTTGAATTTCATCCCATGTGAGATTGAAGGTGAAAATTCCTCGAGTATCTTGAACCTCAGGGATACTGGAAAAGCGATTCGCGAAGGGGGAATTAGTGACTGTAGTATCAGCTACCAGGTCTATAGAACTCATGCATATAGCGATTCCATCTTGTGTAACTTGGATAGGGCAATCAATGAAATTAACACCACCATCCACTGCTTTCTGATAGGCCAAATCAGTACAGTCTGGGTAGTCTCCACTGTCCCCATTGTGTGAGATGATCAATGGAGTGCCTGAGAACAGGAAAGCAAAAAAAGAAGAGTAAAAATACTATAAACTGAATTTATGTATATGAAAAAAAGATGAACTTATTTTCTAGCTGACTAGCTAGAGACATAATTGCCGGCTTACCGTGATCGATAGAACTTATATTCAAATGAGAAAAACAATCTGCAAGGAATGAAATGGCATCAGTAAGATATAAAAGAAAACAACACTTATAGTCTGTCCAAAGAGAATATAGCATACAATATTTAAAATGATGTTTTAAGTTAATTCAGCAACTCACAAGAATCTTTATATAGAAAAATAGCAAAACTTCAGGATTAAAACTATAAATACAAACATACTGTTTCCAACTTCCATGTCTTTATAGAAATTGATTACAATGAATGTTCTTTGATAATCTTTACAACTTTAGGCAATGAATTTTGGCATGAAGCTAAAACAATTCACCTCTAATTAGGCTAACACTATCTATAAATATATAACTAAAAATCATACATGGAATCTTGTACTAATTGATTAAAGCTGTCCATTTTAACACAGATGAATGAAGAATGAAATTTTATATCATTCTTCTGAATTTACAATTCGATAAGGGAATTTAGTTCCAATAAAGCAGGAACAAGCAATCAGAAGTTCAAATTATGGTAGAGATAGACCATGCATAAGCAATCCAATCAACAATTGTCAACTTATTCTGAGTAATTCACAGGCGATAAAGCAGACCAATTCTCTCTTAATGCAGACTTTAACATGCACAAAGCAGGAAAGGTACCTCTTGCTTCTGATGGAGTTACAGGAAAATCTGTTACCACTCCATCAACAGAGAAAACACCATTGTCAATGAAAGCAAGGTATTCAGCTAACGGATCGTAGCTATAGTTGTAGCTCAAGATGTGATCGTTTGCAAAATCTGCTGCATAAATTTCCAACCCAGCTTTGTGGGCATCCAAGACAAGGGATGAATAAGGTAGCATGTAATTATCAGCTGTTACTGGCCAGATGTAACTCTTTGGAACAAGGATTCCAGAAGCAAATGTCTTGATGAACGTAAGATTCTTAAGCAGAGAACCATATGTTTGATCTGTCGATGGTTCGGATATAGTTTGGTCAAGAAAACGAAATATTAGCTTTGTATTGCTGCGGCTAAGCATTGGTGCTATGCTTCTCAGGAAAGCCAGTTCTGGAGAAGAAACATAGTCCACAGTAACACGCCTTGACACATCAAGCACATAGGTTGTCATACTTAAATTATGTTGAGAATAGAAAATATCATGCTGCATAATATGAACAACAAAATTTCAGATCGAAAACAACTAAAGCATAGTCACTATCACAGGAAGAGTGCATATGAATGTCTAGAAGCCTTGCTATACCTGTATGTTCAACCATAGGCCAGGGGGTTTGAAATTTGTAGCCACATCCTCAACGGCAAGTATGACGTAATTGTTAGAGTCAAATGCGTTGCTTCGCGAATAAATTGCCTGTATTACTGCAGGGATATAAGTTAACAACATGATCCAAGATAGAGTTACGCTGCAGAAAGCATAATTCTCCAATCTAATAATTTTGTTTTACAATGAGACTTTCTAATCTTCTTTTGAATGAACAAAGGATATCCTATATTAGAATGTAAACAAGCATTTACTAGATTGTGCAAAATACATGATCAAAACTGCTCCTACTTTCTAAATTCTGAGGATATTATTAAACCTAATGGATAAATGTGACAAAAATAAGCAAAACCTCTTTAGCACTTACAAGAAACGTTTGATAGGTCGTTCATGGTATAATCCACAGAAAACCAGCCTGTTGTGTTCACGCCATTGACAAGATAATCCCTTTGCCCGTTGAGATAGAAATATGCAATATTAGTGCAATTATCTAACTTCACATTTGGTATACAAACTCCAAAACCATCTTTGGTCAATTGTACATCACACCACAATATTGTGTCAGATGAACTTGTGAAAGAAACAAAATTGTAGGCATCGGAACTGGAATCAGGAAATAACCCTGAGAAGCCTCCCTTAGCTACTATCGCAGGGGCATTGCCTGCCACATGGAAATAGCTTAGCTTTAGCACATAAACATGCAAAGTTAAAACATAATGGAATATCTATCCTTGTTCAGGTGTAGAATACTTGGTAAAAAATTTCTCAAAAATGAATATTCAATAGAAGATTGTGATTGAAAAGGGTAGATACTATCCCATAAGAACCTAGCCCTATTATTCACTTTGACCTCTAGCAAAAAAGTTTATCAGAGACAAATACTTGCTCATGTTGCAATGAGTAGTAAGAAACTAACCAAAGAACTTATAGGATGACAATGAATGAGGTTATTTTACATCTAGGGAAAAAAATATAATGAAACTGGATTCTCTTTCCTTGGCAAGAACCACAAGATATATAGAGAAAGGGAACAGCGAAAATCCCTAAACTTCCTCTCACTTGTCCTATTGAAACAAAGCAAGCAGACAATTGCCTCAAACACTGAACGAGGTCGAATAGAATTCCCGAAAACAAAGCAGGGGAGTTTTCTGCAGTATTTACAAACATTTTTTCTTTCCCTTGCTGTACACTGCAGTACATGAATTCGACGGACTACGGTACCAAAGAAAGGTAGAGAGATTACCGGACAATGTTCGCCAAGTGGAGGAATTCTGAGCGATGACAATACCCAGTTGTAGCAAGAGCAGTACTCCAGTGGCAGAGAAAAACCCCTGCACCCTCCTCCCCATTGCCTCCAACAAAAGCCAAGCACCAAAAAAATACTTTTAGCGGATTTAGGAATGCAGAGCGCAGGACTCGAGCAAAATCGACGCCCGAGAGAGAGGTAGAGAGAGATTATCTGTGGCTCTCTCTCAGCCTCCAATTCCTTCTTCACTTTGTTTATGTATGACAACATGGAGAAATATATTTTATATATTCAAGATTAAGCATGGTTTGACTAGGAAATTCGTTTCCGTGTTTAAATTTCTTTGTTTTGTAGATAACAGCTGTGCATGACCAAAGCTGAAAACTACCTCAACCCGCGTTGCTTGCTTGGTTAGTGGTCACCACCTTCCAGTCTTGAAATGCCATTTTATTCTATAAAATCCAACATCTATTATACATGTCAAGCACACATCATACAGACCGATGAGAACGTTCACGCCGTTGAGCTCGACATGTTCAGCACTCGTCATAAACTAAGTTTTCCTACAGCAATAAATATTCAACTGAAATCAAATGAAGAATATTAAACAAAGAAGTCTAGAGTAATGATACGTACAATAAAAATGAATATCTTAGTAAAAATTTTGATCATTAATTGACAGTATGTCCGACGTCTGATCGCTAATCGACACTATCGGTGGCCAGACCTGAACCAAACTATACCCTGGCGGTACAATGAATCCGTCGGGGATCGCCGCAATTGCGATATCACATTATTCACCGTCGATTTTGACTGATTCACCATTGCCGACGACCCTGACGGGTTCACTGTCCTCCTAAGGTATAGTTTGATTCAGGACGGCGATCAGAGGTCGCCGGTAGTATCCGATCAACGATCGAATGTCGGGCGTGCCGTCGAGTGACGGTTAAAATTTTCACTGAGACATTCACTTTCACTGTGTATATCATTTCTAGTCTTGAAAAGCAGCCATTGTTTCGGCCGACAATTTTTTTATTGGGAAATGATTTACACAGTGAAAATGAATGGTCAGTGAAAAAGTTGACCGCCAATCGACGACACATCCGATCGGACATCGCTGGTGACCTTCGATCGTTATCCCGAATCAAACTATACATTGGGAGACTGTGAATCCATCGGGATCGCCGACAACGGTGAACCCGTCGAGATCGACAGTGAATGATTGAGATCGCAATTGCAGCGATCCCCGACGGGTTTACCATGCCCCCAGGATATAGTTTGGTTCGGGACGATGGCCGGAGACAGCCAATGGTATCCGATCGACGATCGGACGTTAAATGTGCCTCCGATTGACGATCAAACTTTTTACTTAGACATTCATTTTCACTATGCATATCGTAACCCTCTCTTATTACTATTATTATTATTATTATTATTATTACTCGTTATCAGCAACAAAACTCTTCTAATCTTTTTTTGGGCTAAACAGATTGGCACGGCCTGACTGGCCCATACCCAGCATGGATAGATCGTGGCCCAGCTCATGAGCCTAAGCAGGAAGAAGCAGACAAATTGGATTATGTCGGAGGATTTCTCCAAGTTAAGGGCAGGGCTGGGACATTCTCGGTCCTTACATGCAACGTTGTCGGGTTTGGATCCCCCGAGCTCCAGTCAGAGCTTCGAGCTCCGAGACCCGTGCATGGCAAGGCAAACCAGAGAAGTTGTCGTTACTGCACCACAAGAACTTTGCTCATTAAGCAAACCAGCTCATCAATGTGCATAGAGGAAGTAAACGGAAACCCAAAAAATGTATCTTCTTGTTGGGTGCAGTCAACAAGAGCCCTTCATCATCTTCTTGGGAATACCCTTCCTTTCTTTAATACCTCCATGTTTTTCTCCTATGTGTTTCTTATCCTATAAAATAATCTCAATTACAAGAACTAATTAATCCCCTCTGTATTAAACAATGTATCTTCTTCCTCTCCTCTACCTTCTCTTCTTCTTCTTCTTCTTCTTCTTCTTCATTTTCTCTTCTCCTCGCTCTTCTCTCTTCATGATGATGGAGGAGGATGTGAAATTACAATCTCAATGAGAAAGGAGCCTTAGCCCTTAGATGAAGAGCTCATGGCATACATGGGAAAGCCAGGCAACAGTTGTTTTTTTCTCCTTCCTCTTTACTTGTATTGCAGCCTGTTTTTATGTTTCGATTAATTGGTACAATTAATTAGACATTAGTGTGTAATTAAGCAACAGTAATGTCCTACATTTTGTTGCTTGGGGATCATTGGTTGTAGATGGAAAGAGTAAAATAAATGCAACTGGTTTCCCTTGTATTCTTCTTGAATTGGTTGTGTAATGTACTTGTTTCAGAGGCACAATTTATCTTCTTCATTATTTTTCAAAATGTCCATGAGATATGTTCTCTTCATTTTTGGAGGAATTAGTTAGAATAACAAATGCTCATTACGAGAGTGTCTGATAGAAAGCAAGAAGCAAAGTTTTGAATGAGCTAATAGTGGATCTAAACTCTAAACTAATATAATCCTAGATTTTAATATTCATATAAGACTCAATTAAATAGTTGTCATTAAGCAGCAGTAGTGGAGTTAGCAAATTAATGACTCTGTTCTTGGGCTGTCTGCTTTGACTTTAGGTGCTTCTAATTAGATGCCTTGTGATTAGTGTTTTGTATTAATAATTCTACTAATAATTGTGCTGTTTAGTGCTCGCTAGAGGAGTATGCATGGAGTTGCTTTTGGTAGATACAAGAGGGAAAAAAAAGTATTTTGATGCTAAATTTTTAAAACATAAGCATTTTAAGACATAAGAAAACACTGGGACCAAGTTTAAGGACCTCGCTTGACATGATTCAACACAGAAGTTAATCGTCCGGCCATGCCTTGTGCCCAAAGTGGATCAACATTTGGAGCAAGTTTATGGCACGCAATAATGAAGAAGACATACGAGAAGCCAACATTTTCATAAAACCAAATTCCATTTCAAGGAGACCAAAAAAAGAGAGATTAGGATCTCCTGTAAAAAGAATCCTGAGTTCCATGAGTTTTGAGTGATATAGTCTTCAGTGCTGCATCAGCTTCAACCTACCAGTTTGAGTTCTATGAATTCTCCGTGAAAACATACAGAACCTGATCACTGTGTACTGCCTTTTACAAAATCAACGCCTGAATAAAACCGGCACTCGGAGCTCCTCACAAGTCCTTTTCCGATTTAATTTTGCGTTTTCTATTGGCTGACAGCTCACATATACAAGAACATTGATCTGAACAAACTAGATAAAAACAAAGAAAGGGCCCGCTGACATCAATCTAGAATGGATGAGTATGGAACAAATATACCAAGAAAATTCATAGTCAAACTTGGGTGCCGAATTAGAATTTCTCAGGGATCATTCTTTATTGCAGTGTATAAGTAGATATAGAAACCACATTGCTATTGTTTTTTGCTTTCATCAAAACTCAAAAGCATGCTTGATGTTCTACGGGAAAAAGGAAGCTTCAGCAAGAATTGGAAGAGATTCTAAGGTTTGTTGATTCATCAATCGAGAATTTAGTGGGAAACAAATTTAGTAACAGATAGCCATCGTGTAAACAAACTTATTCATACTCTTTTACTTTATTTTTTCAGTTCCACATAAATTGAAGAATGGGCTGTATTTATTCCATGCCATTAACAAAGCCAGAGAGTTACAGTAAGGAAGCCAATCAAAGAATCAAATGGAGTTCCAACTTACCAGAAGAACTCAATTCTAAGGGTGGTGGTGAGAAAGGCTCTGCCCTTCTCAGCTCTGTGAGTTCTGCGTCGAGAATGATTACACCGGAAGGGCCTGAAAAGAATTCAACCATCGCGCCTGAGGAATTTGTGACTCGATCATCATGTGCTGATGGTGTTGAAGTCATCAATGCGTGGGAATTGTGGGATGGTTTGGAAGAAAAAGAAGAGCATCACCAAGGATTATTGAGGGAGGAAAAGTCCACCTACGCTCAGACAAAAGATGATGAGGATGAGAAAGTTGATTATAAGTTCGTTGTAATTAGCAAAAACTCGGAAGTAGAGATTGCAACTCCTACGAAAGATGAGAGTTTGACCAAGAACAAATCAATGGAAAAAGTGAAAATAATGAAAGATGATGAAATACATCAAGCGATACAAAGCTATGAAGCTTCAATTGCTGCCATGGAGGAAAGTGAGAAAGGGGACGAGCTCAAAGATGAAGCCAATGCTGAACAAGAAGCCACTTTGAAGGAGGTTGGAGTAGTCAAAGCTGAGTTTACAAAGAATACGAGCTTGAAGGACTGGCTTCGACAAGGAAGCAAAGGGAAGCAGCCCCGTTTCTCCATTGCCTCAAGGTTCGGTAGTTTTGCATTTCCAGAGCTAGGATTTGTTGATGAAAGAGACGAGGAACCGGTGTTTGATCCTCAGATGCTTGCACAGTTTGAGCAAGCCATGGATCAATTAAATACAATGAGGAATTTCTACTTGAAGAGATCATAAAGAGATTGGGACAAGACCAGGAGAAAGAGATGATCAAAAGCACAGAGTAGCACAGGATACTGTAAATTCAGGATGTTATTGTTTTGATGCTTTGTTATCTAAAAATTTGTTCGTTCATGAATCATGCCTGATGTAAAGTTCCACCTTTCTCCTTTGGTCAACAAGTCCATGATTGATTTACACGAACAATCGACACAATCATTCTCTAATAAAATCCAACCGACCAAATCCATATCCATAACATGAACAGATATACAAACCAGATACCGCAGAGGATTTAGCAAATCGTATGCATTTGTTAATTATCCAATTTGGTATGTTGCATTTATTTTACTGCAGTTCAGTTCTTAACAATATTAGCCATCAGATACTACGAACCTTTCCCGTATGAGCATCAACCAACATTCTCCAACAATAACAAGTACTTTTCCATCAGGGCTAAGTGATGTATGCTGCAAAAACATGAGTGAGAGACCTCAAAGAAAAAAAATATTAGGATAATATTCAATAGATGAAAAACCAAATAACTCCTTGAGATAATTAATAACACATACAGGCACAGCACTTACCTATGAACATGCTCAACTTAGAAAGAAACAAGCACACTGGCAATTATTTTCTTCCTATTAAACTCAGGGCAATTATGAACCTATAATAAATTAATAAATTCTACTATTTAACATCAAGGAGAAAATCACACCATACATGTAGCAAAAAATTTTATGAACAAACTCTGCCATGATGAATCAGTCATGATCGGTCCCAAGCTCAGATAAAAAAGGAGGATTACATTAGGTTATCAGCCAACATTAATTATGATAAATGTTCAATGAATGGATCCATTAAATTATTATGTTAATGTTAAGTTGTTCCCCGAAATGAATGCGTTGTAGGGTTACAGTAGGCCCATTAAACTATTTTGATAGATGAGACATGTGAAAGAGCAAATGTTAAATTAGAATCTTAGCGGAAAATACTAGAAGCGAAAGGTTTTAGACTTAGTAAAGCAAAGACAGAATATATAAAATTTAAGTTTAGCATTATTAGACGTAGTGAGAGAATTATTAAGATAGGAAATGTCGAGTTGTTTGGAACTGAGAGCTTTAAATATTACGATTATTTTTGCAAAACGTTGGAGGAATTGAGAGAGATGTCTTATATAGAATACAAGTTGAATGGTTGAAATAAGTTGGGTGTTTTATGTGATCATACTTTTAAAACTTAAAGAAAATTCTATAAAATGACAGTTAAACCTACTATATTATAAGGCGTTGAATGTTGAATTATGACTCAAACACATGTGCAGAAGATGAGAGTTATAGAGATATTGATGTTAAGATGAATGTGTGGACATACGAGGATGGACAGAATAAAAAATGAGAGCATTAGAGAGAAAGTCAGAATTGTATCTATTGAAGGAAAACTTCGAGAGACACTTATAACATGATACGAACATATACTTAAACGGCTAATAAATGTTCCAGTTAGACAATGTAAAACGATGACAAATATGTACATCGAAAGAATAAGATTAAAAAAGACTTAGTTAGTAAAAATAAAACAAGATAAGATTTATTTAAGTATAGATGATGATGTAGTAGAGGATAGAGCCCAATGACGTAGAAAGATCCATATAGCCGATCCCACTTAGTGGGATAAGGCTTGGTTACTGTTGTTGTTGTACATGTAACAATAATTCATTATAACAATACAACAAATAGTCGCATTGCTTCTATATGTGCAATAAAGAGAATTCTCAGTCTCCTCAGTAAAAGGATGTCAAGTTTAAACTTAAATTTGGTTTCTCAATAAGTTCTTCTCGTGATATAAAATAATATCCAAAAAGAAGAACTAAATAATCAATCATGATGGAGGTAGGTCTAGTAATCACTGGTCATACAATGAATGAAAAAGATAAGAGTAAACTGGAAATAAATTATCCATTTCAGAGATATCACTGAGATTAGTACGGGTGAATCAATTATTAACTAAAAGGAATAGAATGCAAGAGCCATGTGAAATCCCATTCCAAGATCCCAGTCACATTCAATACTAAACCATCTAATATATAAGATGTAGCAGCATTGCTTCTGCGCAAGCCCAATCAAAATTTTCAGGAATGATGACCTGACTGCCCATTAGGCCATCAACTAAAGTGAAAACTTATAGAGGCATAGCTTAATTTCAGTTGCATGGTCTTTAGACGTTGGAGGGCCGTCTTAAGGTTCCATGAGGCCCTAGGTTAAATTATTTTTTAGACCTTTAATAATTTTTTTAAAAAATTAAAATTTTCCCTCACCCTTTTTTATTCAAACTTGGGATCGACAATGGTTGATTTAATTTTTAATTTTTAATAAAATATTAATTTAAAAATATATTTTTATATAAAATTTAGTTTTCTAGCTTTTTGAGACGTAAAATTATTAATTAAAATTTTATATTCAAGTTTTGATAATAAATTTTTTTCAATTGTTAAAATTGCTTGATTATTTAATTTTTCTTGAGACATTGTAAAACGTAAATAAGACTTTAATAATTTTAATTTTGAAAAACTTCTTTATGCTGAAGCTACACTAACAGGTATAGTTAATAATATTCTATAAGCTATCCATGCACAAGAAAAAGAATTTAATTTTTTTTATAAGATTCAATACCTCAATTGCGATTTTTAATTCTGTATTTATTATTTCTTTTAAAACTTTTAATTTTAAAAATATATCTAAATCATCAAAATATCAGATAATATGTCCCGTGTTAAAATTTTTTCAAGATTTAAACATTTTATTTTCAAAAAGTTATCATCAAGCAATTTTAACTTTTCTATGTCATATAAAAAAGTAAAATTATCTTCATATATTTTAAATTGTTCAAACCTACTTTGAAATGAAGAAATAACATGATTAATAAAATAATTAAAGTAATTAATTTTAGAAGATTTTTTAGGCGAAAGTTACCTCATTAATTTTATTCTCATCAAATCGTTTATTTCTTCTAAGTACACGTTTTTCACAAAATTTCGATTCTATATTTATTTCATTTGCAATCTCTTTGGTAGAAATTACATCATATATGAATCCATTTTCTTTATAATTATTGAAAAAAAAATAAGACCTTTTAATTGATCTAATGCAACAACAATGTTCATATCTTTATATTGTAAAAAGTTACTAACAGTATTAACTGTGAATAATTTATCATAACAGATAACCATACCTAATAAAAATTCAAAATTTTCGAACTCATATGTTGCTAAAGAATTTGCTTTTAGGATCATCACTAGTTTATGTAAGTTTATATAAAGATTCTCTTATTTGTGGAGTTTAATATTTTATTGCTTTAACTGTCACGCCCCCAGAGGCACATGCTTCCTCGAAAATCGGGCAACATCTCCCCTGTACGGCGGACAATATAGGACAATTATACATACATCTCACATAAAAGCTTAGCCACATACGACTAGCATCACATATATAGAAGTAAACACAACCACGCAGTTTATATTAGAATAAGTGATAATGGGTGGCTCAGCCACCATAAACATAAAGTGAAACTACAATCCAAAGAGAACACCAAAAGACTCTGATAACGACAAAACCCGATAATGAATAAAATGCAACTACAAGTACTGAAAGCAAACAACTAAACCGAATACCAAAAAAAAAAAAAAACTCAAACTCGACACTGGGGACCGGCAACTGGATCCTCTCCTGGCTCCAAGAAATACTTCTACCTGCTATCTGAAACAACAAAAAGGAAAGCAGGGGTTGTGAGTCCAGGCGGACTCTGTGGTTATATGAGTAGACAAATAAGCATGACATAATAAGGATAATGGAGTAGAGAAATCAACAGTGTACAGTCCATAAGAATTATAGAATTTACCTAATCATGCATAACCAATATAATACGACATGGTATAAAATCGAATAATACTAAACAGGTGTAAAACGATGCAATAACAATAAAGCCAAGATATACATGCATGTCAATCATGTGCAACAATCATAGTTCATATAAATGCAACAGTCACAGGAAAATGCATAAACGAAATACGTATGCACATGATGCAATGACATGTGTCACCCCTGACGCCAGTCAAGCCGCCAACACATCACATCTGTGTGACCGAGTGGGTAGGGCTGTGACAACTGTACCACTCCAACAACAAATACCACATAAGGCGTGGTTGAGTGGGCAGGATGCTGGGGAGCCCACACTCCAGACCCCTATACCTAGGGGGAGCTATCACAGCTACAATATCTCTCAAAAACAAACAACGGTGAGGGTGAGCCACCAACGGCTCATCCCTCTAAAAACAACGGTGAGAGTGTCACTGTTTGGCATAACATGACAGATGCTCGCACTCTAATATCTACCACGACAACAAGTGGTTGAGTGAATCGAGCAACAATATGACTAACGACGGCTTAACCAAATGTAAACCCAACAGTCATTAGTATGCAACGTGCAAGTATGATGCATGTTATACGATGCACAAACAACCGAAGAAACAACGATGCAACAAAATCCAACAAGTATACGATGGATCAATACAACCATCCAGAAATTGCAAACCAACGATTATGCACCTACACTACTAGGTAGGGTATTTCTAATGTCAAATAAACCTATCTGTGTTTAATGGACTTCTAAGTGCTCGCGTACAAGCGGCACTTTACAGAACGGAAAACCAATAGAGGACTGTACAGATACGAATTTGGGAACACTCGAAGATCAACGAAAAATAAGTCTCAACGGCGATGTTTTAAATATCGACAAAGAACAAGGTCAAACAATCTATCAGACATAATATAACCATGCTTTTAAGGTAAAGAAAACTACTAGAGTATAAAGGAGAAGTACCCGTCTTTTATCGAAGAATTCCGTAAACAAGGACTTTTCACGATCAACCGAACGAGTCCGAATCAAGATCCTGTAATAAAAGACATAAATTTAGCTATTATAATACACGATACTTAGCTAAACGAGCTACCTTAATTAATATGGATTATCCTAAGTATTTCATTTCACTTAATTAAACATAACAATAACGATTAATAAAAGATATAAGTTTAATTTGAAATCATAACCATATATATATATATATATATATATATATATATATATATATATATATATATATATATATAACCCTTTTACGTTTTTTTTATGCTGTTGCCCTTAATCAAAGTAAGTTCCCTTATTCCTTTTATGTTGCCCACGGCAACATCTCTTTTCTCTAACAGTTTGGTTCAACGTCTCTTTTCTGAAAAATTCCTTCAGAATATAATGGCAACAAAGACACCACCTGAACAGACTTGAATCACAGCAATTCTAACAAGAACCCATCGATCTCTTTTCTGAACAAATCAACCTTCACCCAAGCCCATTTCAATGTAGATAAACGGGAAACGTATCAACAACCACTAGTTGAACCAAACGGAAACAACCCCAAACCAAACTGAAACAACCCTAAAAACAACATATGATTTACCTTACCTACTGTGAAGTCCGTCCGACAGGGAATCAAGAAAAGGAGAGAACAGTCAAGCGCAAACCTAAACGATTAATCCTTTACCTGAGTTGCTGCCGATGCGAGCAGAGGAAATCGAAGAGGCAGCGGCGCACGCCTGTTCTTGCGCCGGAGAAGACAAAAGAAGAAGGAGAAACAGTTGGAGGGCGGCGACGTCGGGGAGAGGCGACGGCGGCGGCGTTGAGGAGAGGCGACAGCGGCGGCGTCGGGTGAGCAACCGCTCTCGTTGTTGAGTTGGGGGAAAAGAAACGGCAGATGCAAATTTCGGCTATGTTAGGGCAAATCAAGGGCCCTCCAAATTCGGGTAATTACGACTAGGTCCCTAAATTTCGAAATTTATCTTTTTCAACCATTTAAAAAAAATTCCGATATTTAACATTAACACTTTCAAGATGACTTTCCTAACGTGTTTGTGATAATGGTTAGAGAGTTAAATTAGAAATGTGGTCTTGTAAAATTTTTCATATTTTTTAGAAGAAGAAAATAATGAATAAATACGTTATATAAAAATTTAATTAAATGGCATTATTATCACATGCCTTTAGAAGGATTTGTTCAAACTTGCATTATTGTCAATTTACAATGTGAACCAAACATGTAGTCTAGCATTTTTTATTTTTTATCAATTTACTATGAGACCTATGTAATCTCACATTCCCAGTGAATCATAAAATTCATTCTTGAGAGACATGTTCCCATGGTGATCTCTGATTCCATGAACCAAACACCCACTAAAAAAGATTCTTCAATAATTCCTATATGGACCTCATTTGTGCTCAAATTTTCTTTCAAGAACTTTAAAGCACAATTTTTCAATACTGGCTTTTCCATCAGATCCACCAACATCAACATGAGATAAGCCATCAATTATAAAACAAATGTTTTAGCACTCATAGAAAGATCTCCAGGGAACAAGTTGATAATATTTATGTAGGAGTCAATATCGATGGTAAATAAATATTTTGACAAACAGGACTACTGGTTGATTAGTTAAAGATAACACAACACATCAGTAGTTCAATGATCAACCCATCTCCAAATTACAATCGCAGATTCATTCAAACATAGTCAACAAACAACATCAATAAGAAGCCATGTGAAGAAAAAGCAACCTAACATTAGGAAGATTACCTTACAGATAAGTCTAATTCTGCAGTATAGGTCATCAAAGAGTACATGGACTCGCATAATGTTTCAAGCAACCTAGAAAATAGAGAAGAAAAAAATTTTGTAGGCTTCATATGGATGCGCCTCTACATAACTGACAAGTGAAATATTGAAGTCATAATATTCGACTTGCCAGCAGCAACCATCTTGTAATTCACAAATTTCAGTTTTTTTGTTCAGACATGGAAATTCAAAGTAAACTCCAAATTTTTCTACTACTAATTCAGGATGATTGATCAAGAGAGTAAGGTGTGCTACAAAGGACAAACAACAGGAATTTTATGTGGGTGAGCAGTAGAGTAACACATGCAAAACCATCAAACTATCATCATTCTTGTTTAGAAGAAACTGATAGCTATAGGAAAATTAATAACATATATGGTCAAAGTGTTGTCTGTCCTGAAGCACTATCCTAAATTAAACTTATATATTAATTAATAGATTCCAACAGATCTATTGCAAAAAGCTTGCTCCTATATTCACTGATGAAAAAAGTGTATTCCAGTTTAAATTAAAAGTTAAAACCACAAAATGGAGCCATTAGTTCACGTTGGATATCAGAACACAGCAACTCATTTCAACAAGACCATGAGATTGTAGAAAAATGGAGCCATTAGTTCCAAGCCTAAGAATGGAACAAATTCACTCACTTGGAATGAAGAATAGTGGATTTTACAGATCTTGTATTTCACTGGAAGTCATAACACATGCCACCTTTCTCAGTTGGTTTGCATTCCTGCATGATCAACCAGCAAAAAAAAGGAATTGAATGGTCAAAGAAGAATGTGTACACTAGTAAATGATGAGCTACTCATTCATCTAAGTGCATCCCTTCTTGAGCAGAGGAAATATCATTTGCCCTTCCATTCTGAAAATTCCAAAGCCAGTAAGTTCTAAAAAAACATAGAAATAGGAAAACAATAAAGAACAAATAGGATAGCAGTTCGAGTATGGTGATGAGAAGATGACACTATCAAAGATAACTGAAATGAGAATGATGGTATTGCAAATGCTACAGGGTTGTTAAAGGGAGAAATTAGAAAGGATAGAAGTAGATATAAACATACCAAAGGGCCATATCAGAATCTGAATAGCCCATCACACTGCCTTGAAAATCTTCATACATTTCATCTTCTACATCACCCATTTCATAATCTTCTGCCATTTCATCCAAATCCTCAAAATGGTATCGCGGCATGGGCTATATTCCCCCTGCCAAAGATAAATAGATATTAACATATTCTTAATGGTAACAATCCCACAGTACTAAGCACACAAAAATTGCTCCTCTTCCAACAAAATGAATGAAAGAGAAAATACAGAAGTTCAATGAAATAACACAGAACTTAAATTTTTATCCTCATAAAAATCTAAAAATTCCAGAAACAACACAACAGGATTCTACATAACTTCAAAATAGAAGACAATGCTCATTCATTCATATACCATCCTAACATATTCAGGTATCACAAGCGCATATCATTAACACACAGATTGTCTGTCTCGTCAGATGTAAGGTTATTCAGTTTCTCTATCACTCTATCAGAAAGAAAATTGTGTACAAGTATGTATATAGCGAAACAAAAGAGGCCATTCCTGATGACTACCAGACAACTAAACAAAAATCCAAAATTGTTTGGGAATGCATAATTTATTACATATCAAGAATTGTGCACGCACTACTAATTAAGAATTGAAATTAACTAATTTCTCAGAACAAACAGGTCTCCCTCAATACCTTTGCCCAATTGTACTTAAAAGTAACCAATTATTTATAGAAACCATACATAAAAAATGGAAAGCATCATTGATCAAATTGTAATGCAGATCGAAGGAGAACACCAACGGAGTATGAGCAAGTCTGAGAAAAAAAAGGATATTCTAACCCAACCTTAACATCAACACCAAGCGATGTAAGCCTGATCAATTTAATTTGCCTAACGATAGAATGGATCAACATACAAATGTAAACGTTATTAACAAGGACGTGAACCAGTAGGAAGTCTGAAAACTAACCCTAAACGACACGTTCATTAGAAAAATTTCCCGAACGACGCATAAAATCCAAAATAATAGGTATTTCATAAAGATGCCCTAAAACTTCAAATGAGAGATAAGAAGCAATACATAGACATCCGCACTTAACTGATGACTAGACGATTCGTCAACACGGAGAAGATAAATATGAAGATAAGAAAGAACCAATAGAGGCCCATGGCCTATAAATCGATTGCAGATAACTAAGATCCAATCAGATTGAACGAATCACAAAGAAGGTGGATTCACAACATCCCATTTCAGAAATTAGTCGCATGAGATTTTTCAATTTATTAAGCATATTCAGTAGTGCCAAATGGATCTTTTAAGCTAATGTGTGTATATATATCTATATATAAAATTCATCTCCTGTGCGACAGTTTTGTGTGTGATTATGTGTGACATCCAATCTCAATTGATTTATTGGAGACGTTAATCAATTGGTAAATTAATTGGAGGCGCCTCATGATTGAGGGTGTTTGCGCGCGCCCAACCGCTTGGTTCGACTTAAATTATAACCCGGGGAAGATGAATAGGACTAAATTCCGATCGAAATTCGACCATCAACGATTGCAACACTACGTCTTAAATCGATTCGAGATTGTCACGATATATTTTAATCGATTGAGGCTTATCGATTAAAGTCGATTAAGAGCATGAACTTAATTGATTAAAGCATGAGGTCATAATTGATTCATCAAAATCCATTGATCTTCTCAATCAATTGGAAGATGAGCATGCATGGGCGCGGAGTATATCATTTCAAACGGGATTCTCTGTCCCGAGGATCCCCTGTCCCCGTATCCTGGACTTGCTGGCGAATCCTCCGATCGCCGATCGGACACCATCATTAGTCTCGGATCGTCATCCCGAATCAAACGATATCCTGGGAGAACAGTGAATCGGTCGAGATCGTCGCAATTGCGATCTCGACAGATTCGACGGTGAATCCGACAAGATCGCAATTGCGACGATCCTCGACGGGTTCACTGTACCCCTAGGGTATAGTTTTGTTCGGGGCGGTGTCCGAAAGCCGCCGGTGGTGTCCGATCGAAGATCGGAAGACTCGCCAATCATCGCCGGCAAGTTGGGACACGGGGACAAAGGGTCATTGGGTACATTTGTTCTCATATCATTTTTATTTTCGTATATATATATATATATATATAAAGGGAAACTCATTGCGTAAAGTAAATGGTGTGGCAATAAATATTTAATATTTAATATTGAAATTTTAAATTCAACAAGCAAATAATACTTCTATTATTTAAAATAAATATTGAAAAATCGGTTAAAATTGACAGACTTTAGATTTATAATTCTTTCAAAAAAGAGGTATGGTTTCAAATCTCAACATCTCACTTTAATCGATTTTAAAAACTAGCACTTGTGTATTTTTTATTTTCTAATATTAAATAATTGGAATGGACAATAAGTGCATTTATTGGATCTTCTAAGGGGGCGTTTGATTCAAATTTATTAATTAGAATGATAATGAGATTCATTGAGGGGTCAATAGTAATGGGAATCGTGATTACATTTATATTGATAGTGTTTGGTTCAAATCCTGAAATGAAAATTATTGTTATTAATATAGAGAGAGAGTGATATAAGATATAAAGAAAAGTGAAAAATAAAGATAGATAAATTATGATAAGAGAGGTAGAGAGAGAGAAAATATATAGAGAGAAAATGAGATAAGAGAGGTAGAGAGAGAAAGTGATGTAGAAAATATAGAGAGAGAAAGTCATATAGAAAATATAGAGAAAAAGTGAAAAATAAGAATAGATAAATTATGAACAGAGAGGAAATGAGATGAGAGGGTAGATAGAGAAAGTGATATAGAAAATGTAGAGAGAGAAAATGATATATGAAATATACCGAAAAAAAGAAAAATAATGATAAATAAATTAGGATAAGAGAGGTAAAGAGAGAAAGTGTATTCAAAATATATAGAGAGAAGATGAGATGAGAAAGGTAGAGAGAGAAAGTGATGTAGAAAATATAGAGAGAGAAAGTGATATAGAAAATATTGAAAAAAGTGAAAAAAATGATAGATAAATTATAATAAGAGAGGTAGAGAGAGTGCAGAGAGATAAAATGAGATGAGAGAGTGTAGAGAGAGAAAGTAATATATAAAATATAGAGAGAGAAAGTGATATATGAAATATACAGAAAAAAAATAATGATAAATAAATTACGATAAGAGAGGTTGAGAGAGAAAGTAATATATAAAATGTAGAGAGAGAAAGTAAAAGGAGAGAATGCAAAAAAGAAATGGTAAAATGAAAAATAAAAAATAAAAAAAGGAGTGTTTTGGATATATGAAAATGAAGGATTGATTGAGGAATTTGATTGATGAGGGGGGAGTAGGGAATGAAAATGGGGGAATAATTTCTTTATTTTCATTCCCATTGACACATACCAAACAGTGTCAATGAGAATGATTACCATCGATTCTCATTCCTTAGTCCTTATTACCCCAAACCAAATGCCCCCTAAGTTTCAAGTGGATAAAAAAACAGGATTGAAGATATGGCTTTTCTTATTTAATTAATTCGTAATATTGCATGTGTTAAGAGTTTGCATAACTAAAATCTATTGTTTAAATAGATGGAATTTGCAAGGGCAAAAATCGAAATGACAATTTTCAAATGGACCCCTCTATTTATAAAATATGTTTGGATAACCATGAAAATTTTGAAGGGTAATAATACTTAATGGATAAGCATGGGAACGGACCCCACGCCACTCATCCTATGAAAGCTACTTGTCTCACCTCCATCGTTCCTTTCTTGTCACGGCGGGATCCTCTGGTCCGCAGACTCCTGATCCCCCTGGACAACACCGTGTTTATAAAAACCCCAATCACATGCGCGGCACGTGCGGTCAGCGAAGCCAAAAAAACGCAGCGCCCTCTCTCACGTGAAAAATGCACTTCCTCCTCCTCCTCCCCCGACGCAAACAGGCGCCGACTCAAGGCCAGACTTTCGCGTTCTCGTCTCCACGCTCTCCCCCTCTCCGCTTGAAAGCGCCGCACTTGGTCCAGGAGCGCATGTGCTCGGCACGTGAGGTGTCTTATAGGCTTGGTGTGGACCAGGGATTTAGGGACCAGAGAATCCGAACCGTTCTTGTCAACACCTTCATGACTGTTTCTTAATTTATGAGTTTTTAAAGTTCCGAATCAGGGCAGAAATCAGAAAAATAACACTAATTATTTCAATTTGGTTCTAATTCCATGAGGAATTTATTATAATCGATGTCAATTGACTGGTAACTTGTTTTTCTTATGCTGAATAAAATAAATACTTACCATTGTTTACATAAATGTCTATTGTCTAAAGAGCGAAAGGCATAGGTAATTGAGAAATCAATGTTCCACTGTTGTTACACACAATGATACACAGGCGAGAAGTAGCGGTGCCTAATAAGCTTTGTAAGCGTGGCTCAATTTGTCTCAACTCTCAGAGAATTCATAGACTCTATGCAAGTTTCACCAACAAAGGAATGTTACAAGTCCAGAAAAGAGCAGTACAAGGGAGGTGGAGCGTTCAACTGTCATGGCAAAGCTTGCATCGGCACTCTTTGAACCTGAGGGAAGAGCATCACAAGCGAGGCCTTCGTTGCCTTCACGGCATTCACTGGCAAAGAGGCCTGGAGGATACTTTCCATAGAGGTTAATGTAACTGAACATGGTCGTAGCGCAGTCATTTGTGGCATCGTTCAACTGATCTGCATACGGGCATGCAAATTCCTTGAAAGCGGTACAGCAGAAATTAGCAGGGTATTGTGGACCCTTGCACATGCTGGTGATGATCGTGTAGTTCAAGTTTTCAAAGTCGATAGGGCAACCTAACAATAGATTTCCAAAGAAAAGATTTAGCACTTTCAGTTAGATCATCCACTAGCAGCCTAACAAACATCTGAAATTGGCTATTTACAAAGAACATATGCAGTCCATTTGAGATTCAAGTAGCAATTGCATTGTTAAAATTCACTCGGAAAAGGACTAAAACTCACATAAAGATGGTGTATTAAGTTGTCTGTACATCAAGGAACTAAATACTTAATTTGTATTGCCATGCTTTCAACAGTTAAATATACTGAGTTCTGAACTGCAAGTAATACATATCAAGATCCAAAAACTATTGGCACAAGACAGAGAGACACTGGTTCTTTGAATCTTCACATCTTAAATTTCTATTTCACTTGATAAGGAAAAATATTTCATTTGCCAAGATGGTCACTTAAGCAATTGTAACGGGGAAGACTAGTCGAGTCCTTTCTCGTCTAAGGTCCCTTTGAGACTGATATAGCCATATAGAAGTCCTTCAAGACTATGATATAGCATCTGATAAATGCATGAAACTGGACCCGAATTCTAGAATTAATGTTCAAATAAAATGGTTTCAATAAACAATATGAAGAACAACAAAATTATGGGAACTAATCTGTAAACCAAAAAAACACAGCTTTGTGTTTTGTTTCTAATACCGTCGGAGCACTGTCCCTTCTGAAAGTCGATTGAGAAGAGAAAATAGAAGCACAAAGTTCAGAAAATAAAATATTGCGCTCATCAACACAAGGTGAAAACAGGTAACTTGAGAGCATAGCGTCAATGAACTGGAAGTCAGTAAGGCCAAAAGTTCTTACTCGATTGAGCCTGAAGCAAACTCCTTCCAGCAGATCCACGCGACTCGAGCACATTATCTATCCAAATGTAAGTCAAAGGCAAAACCCCATCTCGTAAGTTCGGAGAAGAGGGCCAAAAAAGGGGGACCATAGCGCCAATATAAATTCAATATTTATTTATTTTCCTTGGGATCCTACCTGAGATGAAGGTAGAATCGGCCATCGGCAGCGATACGACGAGGAGAAGAACGGCGAGCAAGGAAATATTGGGAACCAAATCCATCTCTTCCTACCTCCTTCGATAGCGCAAACCGAACGGAAGAGGGGAAGAGATGCGGAAGAGAGAAGAGGAAAGGAGGAATAGGAAGAGGAAGGCCGCTTCTGCGGCCGCGGAAGTCGGGAAGTGAGGAGGCCATGATCGAACGCGAGAGTTCCAGGTCGGAAGCCAGCCAGCTATGGAAAGGAGAATACTTTTATAGAAACCTTATTTATTATTAATAATAATATAATCGATGAACTTAAACCGAATTTATTTTATTTTATTTAGGAGGGTGGCTCAAATTAATAAAAATATCATATTGACATTTCTTTTTCTTAAAAAGTCAAATCTTTGATAAAAATTGAGTGTCTCCTTATCTCAAAAATAACTCTGAATTTAATGATATTGTAAAGTTACTGGTTAATAGATAGTTGTTATACATGATTGATCCCGGGCCAGTTTGCGGGTGATCTGGCCCGGTAGTCTAACGCCCAGTTAGAGGAAAGATGGTTAAGGGGTTGGACAAGTCCGTTAGGTGGGGCAATCAGGCTTGGGCCCTTGGGCTCCCGCATCATAGGCCCTCAGCCAGCCTCGTTGTTTAGTGTCCCAGTCGGCACCCTCATGGGTTCTCGGCCGGCCTCGTTGCTTAGTGCCCTAGTCGGCACCCTCATGGGCCCTCAGCCGACCTCGTTGCTTAGTGCCTCAGTCGGCACCCTCATAGGCCCTCAGTCGGCCTCGTTGTTTAGTGCCCCAGTCGGCACCCTCATGGGCCCTTAGCTGGCCTCGTTGCTTAGTGCCCCAGTCGATACCCTCATAGGCCCTCAGCTCGCCTCGTTGCTTAGTGCCCCAGTCGGCACCCTCATGGGCCTCAGCCGGCCTCGTTGCTTAGAGCCCCAGTTGGCACCGTCATGGGCCCTCAGCCGACCTCGTTGCTTAGTGCCCCATCGGCACCCTCATAGGCCCTCAGCCGGCCTAGTTGCTTAGTGCCCCCAGTCGGCACCCTCATAGGCCCTCAGCCGACCTCGTTGCTTAGTGCCTCAGTCGGCACCCTCATAGGCCCTCAGCCGGCCTCGTTGCTCTGTGCCCCAGTCGGCAACCTCATAGACCCTCAGTCGGCCTCGTTTCTCTGTGCTCCAGTCGGCACAACCACTCCCTGACACCAGACTACTAGAAGTTGTACGGGGTCGGTGCAGGACCGGAGCCATTCTGGTCCCAAGTGGCGAATATCTCGCCGAGGTATTGATCTGCTTGCCACATCTTGTCCCCCCACCGGGTACCTCGACCACATGCTTTGGTGTCAGGCCGAGCGGCGCCCAACGACGCTAACCCTTATGTTGACAGTGCCCCTTTCCTTAATATAGCATGTGCCACTTTATCCTGCCACCCCTGGACATGCATTACCCTATACTCGCTATATGACAGCAGGTGGCAGGCGGGGCAGGACCTGTCAGCTCCCCCGGCTACATATACCTCCTCACTCTGCATTTCCCAAGTACGCACGATAGTGCAATTTTCATACTGTTCTATTGCCCTTTATCGCCTTCGTCATGCACTGACTTGATCGTCGGAGTGCCTGGCCGGGGACTTTTTCCCGGCGGGTTCTAACGATCCTTGTCTTGCAGGTCAGGGACGACCCAGCTCATTAAGCCATCTCAACGACCTCGCCAGTCCCGGGAGGCACACTCAGCTGTAAGGGCATCCGACTCACTTCGCGACAGGATCAAATTTGGCGCTAGAAGGAGGGGCACACCAGCAGCCTGATCGGAAGTGGAGATGGCTGATCCCAACCAGATGATTGTGGAGGTCTCTCGTGAGGAGTATGAGGCGTTGATGGTTACGCGAGCTCAGCAAAGGGCTTCTCAAAGGCCCTCGCAAGCTGATAGCCAAGGGCCTCAAGGCCAAGAGCTAGCTGCACGTCGGACTTCGGGAGGACAAAGCAGGCCCGCCAGGCCTGAGGTTGGCTCTGCTCCTCCCCCTGTGGTGGTCCCCCGGGAACAAGGCGGCAAGGCCCACTCGATGTCGGCAGAGGCTTCGGTTTCTAACCCGGTGCGTGGAAGGCGGCCGGACAAGGGAAAGGCTCCGGCCAACCCTACTTCAACCACGCTGGTACGCAGTGCTTTCGCCGCTTGGATTTTGGAGGATCATGTGCCTCGTCACCTTCGTTTCTTCACCGTCCCTAAGTACACGGGAACCACGGACCCGGAGGAGTACGTGATGAAGTTCGAGAGCGCATCTCTGCTTTATCAATATCCGGAAGGCGTTAAGTGCCGGGCCTTCTGATAAGTACCATTTTATTGATTATTTTAGTTGCTAAAATCCATGTTTGACCCATGTTTTACATGCTTAATTGTGAATTTACCCTAGATTTTAGAACTTCCTCTTATTTTGGACTTAATTACAAATTTGCACAAAATTGGATTATTTGGCCACTAAATTTTTGATTTATTTTTGTAGGCATGAAAGGTTCATGGACCTAGGGCATACTGGGACAAACTTGAGTCAGAAGAGGACCCAGATCGAGTTATCAAGTTTCGGATTAATCTGGGTCGTCTGATTCAAAAGCGGCTAGATCTAAGCCATCCAGGACCATCTGAAGCAATCCGAACTAGGGTTAGGGTTGATCAAGCACTCTGATCAAGATCTGAAGGTTTCATCCCAATCAGAGCTAAATCAACCGTTGGATCAAGCTCGGAGGGCTCTAGATCGTCCATTCAAAGATTAGGTTGATCTGGACCATCCGTTGCAAATCTGGAGGATTCGAGCTACCACGAGGCAGATCCTGACCCCTGATCATCATCATCAAAGTTTGGATTAAATCAGAGCAAGATCAGTCGTTGGATTGATGTGGAGAAATCTGGGCCGTCCATTGTTAACTATTTAATCAAAATGTGCGCAGCTTCCTTCCTCGTCGCGTCTTCCTCGCCGCAAAGTTTTCTTCTTCCGTTCTTAGCTTTTCTTCAGTAGTTCTTCAATCCAAGGGGCGCGACCCCTCAATTTCTTGCTTAGATCAAGTTCTTGATCATCAAGAGGAGGTCTAGTGAAGTTTCCAGCTTGAGAATTGCCCAAGAACAGAGCCATTGTGAGGTTTTCGTGGCTCTGCTATTTGAAGTCGTTGATCTCAGTTGCATTCAATTTACATCACCCGGAGCTATCTGGAGGGGTTCCCTAGAGTGCTCTGACCATCCCCGAATCACCATCGCACTTGGACGCAACGAGATTGAATAATTCGAATGGAAATTCAGATTGGGCAGAGTTTGAGCTGGGATTGAATCGCAGAGACAATTTCTTGATGATTTGCTGAGCTTACGAGTTCGAGGCCAGCCCTTGCGTGACGAACAAGGAGGATTTGAGCTAGGGAAGGATTGAGGAGTAGTTTCCTTAGTTAATTTTCAGTTATAGTTTGTAATTTCAATTCTGTCAGCTAGTTCTGTTTCTGAATTTTAATTCAACTGCTGTAGTTTACGTTTAAGAATTGTTGCTTTCCTAATTAGGGATAAACTTGCAAGTAGTCAGTTAGATAGTTTGCTTAATTAACATTTATTCTCAGATTTAGTTCATTTCGGAAATTAATCCTTGCGTATCAGATCTTTGGTTGTGTGCTAACTTAATTCTGCATTTTCAGTTCTTACCTTTGTGTTCCTGCGTTTTGTTCCAACTTGCTTTAGTTTTACTTTATGAATTTATCTTGCAGTTCAGTCTAGCTAAATAGCACTCGATTTTAGCTTTGCGCATTAGTTATTGTGTATCAACTTCAATTCTGAAATCTGAATTCCATTTCTGCAAACCCAGATCATTTCGGAAATTTCAGTTCATTTGTTTTTGAGTTTCGAGTCCATTAAATGGGAATTCCACTTAAGCCTTGCTGATCGTCAGAATAGTAAATCAATTTCAGTCATTTGCTTGTTTTGTGTCCAAGTGAACTGCTGAATTTCTGCATCTCTGCATCCAGTCTTTTACAGTTAGCAGAAGTTGTATCATTTCTGCACTTCTTTAGCTCAAGTCTGAATTTCGATTTCAGCTCATCAGAGATGTGGCTAATTGGTGAATCATTGCATCAGATTGCAACTTGATCAAGTTGTTTTTGCATTTGCTCTGTTGCTGAAATTCTGAAATTGAATCTGAATTCTACCAGTCCATGCATTCGATAGTCTCATTTTATTGTTGCAGAGTTTCGGTTTATCATTGCTGAAGTTGTATGAATGGAGTTAGCTTTGCTGAATTTCATCTGAACTCTGATTTGAGTGATTAATCTCAGCTGTCTTGTTTATTTCTTTGCAATTGGTTCGCTGCCTTCATGTGCTGATTTCTTGCATTCCAATTCTGCACTGAGTTTGTCCCTTATTTCCTGCCTTCATTGCTGAACTTCTTAACCCATTCTTGCACAGCACTTTAGTATTAGACTTACCTTTACAGTTGAATTGCTAAGAGTCATTTGGGAGTTGTCAGTTATAGCTCTACATGGAGTATAAGCTTTTTGGCACATAAGTTTGTAACCTTGCGTATCAAGTTCTCCTTTTATTCATTGCTACATTTGTGTCAAGGGAAGTTTCGATTTTTAAAGACAATTCCTGAAGTTAAATTCAATTTGTAGTGTATTTTTGCAATTGAGTTCAGATTTGTTCTCCCAAGGTGGTTAAGTTGCATTGGTTGATTAAGTCTTCCAAAGGAAGTTCATTAGTTGTCATTTCATTGTTTAGTTCATTGGGTTAAGTTTCTTCTCTTTTAATTGCGATTTCATTGCCGATTGCTACCCAAAACCCAAATTTTATTTGAAACCCAAAATTCACAAACGACACATAAACACGAGCTCGAATCAAACAAACTCTCAACTAGTCCCTAGGAAAAATACGATCTGTGGCCCCTTTACTACGCTTTTATTCTTTGATTGCAAAAAGAGTTTCCAACATTTTATAAATATTCTAAATTCTGATGAACCCACATTCGTGACAACTTAACCTAGTATTTCGGGTTCATCACCTTCCTGACCACACTCTCTGGCGCGGCCCAGAGATGGTTCGATAGACTCCCTGAGGGGTCGGTCGCTAACTTTGAGGGGTTCAAGCGGGTGTTCATGCATCACTTCGCTAGCAGCCGACGACACCACAAGACGAGCCTTAATTTGTTCGCCCTGAAGCAGGGGCCGAAGGAGACCCTCAGGGCTTACATCAAAAGGTTCAATGATATGGAGGTGGACGTGCCAACGGCCACTCAGGAAGTCATGGTTAGTGCATTCTCCCAGGGCATGCAAGATGGGGAGTTTTTCCGTGCGTTGATCAGGAAACCCCTGAAGGACTTCGACAACCTTCTCGGCAAGGCTGATAAATATATTAACGTGGAGGAGGCACAGGCCGCACGGAGGAGGGAAGTAGCCAACCCGGCACCCGTTCCCCCAGTCCATGGTCCTAGGCCTTCAGGAGGACCTATGCGTAGCCCGTGGGGCCCCGCCGAGCCCGCATGCATGGAACGACGCCACGTGCAGCAGGTGGCCCAGGGATGCTTCCCCGCCAGATGGAGGCCCTACTGCACTTTCCACCAGAGTCACGCCCACGCCACCGAGGAGTGCCGTCAAACTGGTAGGGGTCGGGCCCCCGCCCCCAGAGGATGAGGGCGGCAAACACCTCCTGGGCGAGGGGCAGGTCGAGGTGGCCCGAACGTCGACCCAGTGGTTGAAGAGCTGCGGGAGAATCCCCCGGCCGCTCGCAATCTGTTCCCCCAAGGGAACCGAGCGGTGGACGAGGAGACGGAAGAAGAGCCGGCCAATCAACAAAATGTTATCCGAGGAGGCGTGCATGTCATCTCGGGTGGACCAACAGGAGGAGATTCCCATCGGGCCCGGAAGGCCCAAGTGCGCCGACTGGAGATCCATCAAGTTGGCACTAGTCTGGCCCAGGCCGAAGGGCCACAAATCAGCTTCGGGCCCCAAGATCTTTAGGGGCTGGAGGTCCCTCACGATGACGCGTTGGTCATCACCGCCGTCATCGCCAATTATCAAGTCCACCGCACCATCGTGGACATCGGCAGCTCGGTCAACATACTTTATAAGAGGACATTTGACCAGCTCCAGATTGAAAAGTCCCAGTTGGAGCTAGTGGCGACCCCGCTGTTTGGCTTCACAGGGAACCCGGTGCAGCCTATTGGCCAGATTCGATTGGCCATATCCCTGGGCGAAGAGCCATTGAAAAGGACTCGGTGGTCCACCTTCTTGGTGGTGGATGCCCTTTCTTCCTACAACGCCATTCTAGGCCGACCTGCCCTCAATGAGTTCCGGGCTGTCGCCTCCACTTTCTACCTGAAGGTTAAATTCCCGGTCGAAGACCAGGTAGGGGAGGTCAGGGGCGACCAGAAGGTCGCCCGGAGGTGTTACGTGGACGACGTTCACGTGAAAAGTCGCAAGGCCCCACGTCCTTTCCCTGAGTGTAACATGGTCCAAGCCTCTCCTTGGTCCGAGTTGCATGAAGACAAAGAGGAGATACAACTCCTCCCCGATCGAGAGGAATCCCTAGTCAGGGTCGTCACGGGACTGCCAGAAGAGTTGAAGGAACCTCTGCTGGAGTGCCTGGCTCGGAACCAAGATGTCTTCGCCTGGTTAGTTAAGGAGCTGAAGGGTGTCCGGCCGGAAGTCGCAGAACATCACCTCCATGTATACCCCCACGCTCGGCCCATAAAGTAAAGGAAGCGGGACTTTAGCACCGCGCAGAACAAGGCAATCGGGGCGGAAATCGAGAGGTTGACGGAGGTAGGACACATCTGGGAGGTACAATTCCCGTCCTGGCTGGCTAATGTGGTGCTGGTACCCAAGCCAGACAACAGGTGGCGGATCTGCATTGACTTTTGGGACCTCAACAAGGCCTGCCCGAAAGATTGCTACCCCTGTCCCGTATTGATTAGATGGTGGACTTTACAGCAGGCAGCGAGTTCATCTTTGTTGATGCAGTCTGGCCCTGATTGTTGTTTTGGTGTTGACATCGATTTTAGTTTTGGTTGATTATGATGATTATGATGAAGTCCTGGTCGGAGATCGGGCAAGCGATGGAAAATCCTAGTCTGGAGGGCTAGGTGTTGAAAAGTCCTGACCTGGAGGGTTAGGTGTGGAAAATCCTAGCTTGGAGGGCTAGGTGTTGGAAAAGTCCTAATTCGGAAGGGTTGGGTGAAAAGTCCTAGCTTGGAGGGCTAGGTGAAAAGTCCTAACTTGGAGGGTTAGGTGCAAATTCCCATCCTGGAGAATTAGGTGAAAAAGTCCTGGCTTGGAGGGTCAGGTGCCTAGCTTGGAGGGCTAGGTTGGATGATGTTCTAACTCGGAAGGGTTGGGTGAAAAGTCCTAGCTTGGAGGGCTAGGTGAAAAGTCCTAGCTTGGAGGGCTAGGTGAAAAGTCCTAACTTGGAGGGTTAGGTGCAAATTCCCAACTTGGAGAGTTAGATGGAAAATCCTTAGCTTGGAGGGCTAAGGTGGATGGAAACTTAGCTTGGAGGGCTGAGTTTGAGTCCCTGGATCGGTCTGGTGATCGATCAGGGATTTTGGCACGCTGCTCCTTCGTGGATCGGTCGGGTGACCGATCCAGCGATGACTGATCGGTCGGGCGACCGATCAGGGAGCACACAGTGAGGTTGGGAACCTACTGTGCTGCTCCTGATCGATCTGGTGACCGATCAGGGAGTATGCGTTTCACCCATTGACTGGCTCCTGATCGGTCTGGTGACCGATCAGGGAGCGAGCAGTGAGGTTGAGTTCTCTTGCTGAACTGCTCCTGATCGGTCTGGTGACCGATCAGGTTTACTGTGCAGATCGTTCCGGAGAACGATCAAGCGTCGCAGGTTCCTCTCTATGATCGATCAGGACGAAGCCTGATCGATCTGGTCAGGTTCTGATCGGTCTGGTGACCGATCAGGAGGCTGCCTGATCGGTCAGGTGACCGATCAGAAGGCATAGCCTGCGAAACTCAGAAATCGCTCAATATAAGGGTGGATCAGTCCGATGAACGATCCACGACCTGGGATCGGTCTGGTGATCGGTCCAGGAGAATCTCAAGGAAATCGCGATTTCTGATTGAGCGTTGGGGATCGATCAGGATGGAGCTTGATCGGTCTGGAACCAGCCTGATCGGTCTGGTGACCGATCAGGATGTTCTCTGATCGGTCCGGTGACCGATCACTTTAATTCAAATTGCATTGTCAGACGCTCTGATCGCGTCTGAACACAACCGATTCGCTGCCACTTTCCTCTGATATTTGATATGCTGCTTGATTTGCTGCTCTAATACTCTGAGTAAGTTTCAGGTGACAGGGGAGGATTCAAACACTCAAGGAGAAGTCAAAGAGAGCTTTCCTTGGAGCAGGTTTGTCCCTTTCTCCACACAGGTTGCAACGGCTGGATGCAGGACTGAAGCTGCTGACTGAAGCTTGGCTGAGGGAGCTCAGGAAGTTCAGTTAGGGTTCAGTGTAGCTGGCGCGTTGGCAGTGAGGCAGCTGGAGGCTGCTGGAGATGAGATCATCTATTGCTTAGCGGAGAAACAAAAGGAACGAGAGTTGTAGTGTTCAGTATTGATCGAATCAAGTCTTGTGCTCTTGAGTTCCTGTGTTTTTGAGTTCTCCACATCAAGCTTGCTGTTCTTGAGTTCTTCAATCATTCTGAGCAAGCTATTGAGAAGCAATCATCATACTTGAGCACTTGAAGGAGAAGACAAGAGGCTTGGAGTCCGACAGTGGGAAGACACGGAGAAGGGTTCGTGCGTGAGATCGCCACTGGGTGGAGCTCAGGGAAGCTTGCTGTGTTTTTGTCCTTGCTAAGTGTTTGAGTAAGATCCTTCTTGTTGTTTCTTTGTGCTCATTCTATATCATTGTTTGAAACACACTGTGGGGAGGTTTCTCCACCGAGAAGGAGGTTGCTTCATATCCGGTGATCACCGGGGCTTGATCTGCCGACGATCAAGGGATCGCCCACCTTAAGGGCACGCCAAGGAGTAGGGGCAAGTTATCCCCGAACCTTGTAAAATCTCCTTGTTAGCGATCTTGCTAATCTTGCTAGTTAGGTTTTGGTTTTAGTTTCTGCAAGTTTCGTTTTCCCATACTTCCGTTGTGCTTTTAACAACTTCAAGTGCAGAAACTTGATAACTCTTCAAAGAAGAAGTGATTGGCTAGATTCACCCCCCCTCTCTAGCCATCTCGTTCCCAACAAGTGGTATCAGAGCGTGGTGCTCTGTTTACGGCTTAACAACCGAGAGTTCTCAACAAGATGGCATTGAGAGAAGACTTCTCCACCACCCGACCTCCATTCTTTGATGGTGCCGACTTCCAATATTGGAGATCAAAGATGGAATACTATTTGAAGATGGACATCCATACTTGGTTCGCGGTGAAGGAGGGATTCACCCCTCCTAAGGATGATGAAGGCAAAGAACTTGAGTCATGGAGGTGGACGGGCCGAACAAACAAGGAAGAGTGAAGCCGACGCGAAGGCGGTTGTCACTCTACAATGTGGCATGAACAAAGATCAACTCATCAAGGTTGGTCCCTTCACAAGTGCAAAAGACTTGTGGAAACAAACTTATAGAGCTCCATGAAGGCACCCGAGACTCTAGAATTGCCAAGAGGGACTTGTTCCTCAATCAACTCCAAAATCTCTCCATGAAGGAGAATGAGTCGGTAAGTGAGCTCCATAGCCGGTTCAAGGAAGTCCTTAATGGACTTCATTCAATTGATGAAAAGGTCGAGAATCGCGACCTTGTGAGGTATGTCTTGAAAGCATTTCCGAGGAATGCTTTGTGGTCATCCATGGTGGATGCCTACAAAGTATCCAAGGATTTATCTATTGTGAAATTAGATGATTTATT
>JAGFNQ010000631.1:0-306006 GCA_024364735.1 Boesenbergia rotunda
GAGATTTTTTGGATGATTTTTCAGTTTTGGGCACGTCATTTGATTCATGTTTAGATAACTTGTCTAGGGTTTTACACAGATGCATTGAGACTAACCTTGTCCTTAATTTTGAAAAATACCACTTTATGGTAGAGCATGGTATTGTATTAGGTCACATAGTCTCTAGGAGAGGTATTGAGGTAGATCCTGCAAAAATTAGTGTTATATCTGCTTTATCTTACCCCGTATGCATACGGAATGTTCGTGCTTTTCTTGGACACGCAGGTTTCTACCGTAAATTTATTAGACACTTCAATGTGATTGCTCGACCCTTGAAAAAACTTTTGCAAAAAGATGTTAAATTTTTCTTTGATGATAAATGCAAAGAAGTTTTTCACAGGCTAAGGGAGACTCTTACTTCAGCTCCTATCATTAGACCGCCTGATTGGAATTTGCCATTTGAATTAATGTGTGATGCATCTAATTTTGCAGTGGGAGCTATTCTAGCACAGAGGGTAGATGGACCACCTCATGTCATATGCTATGCCTCCAAGACCCTAGATGTTGCCCAAGCAAACTACACCAACACTGAAAAGGAGCTTCTTGCCATTGTTTTTGCTTTAGACCGTTTTAGATCTTATTTATTGTGCTCACATGTCATTATTTTTTCTGATCATGCAACTTTAAAGTACCTATTGAAGAAACCAGATGCTAAGCCTAGGCTAATCAGATGGATGCTTCTACTCCAGGAATTTGATTTGAAAATCAGAGATAGAAGTCGTAAAGAAAACTTGGCTGCAGATCACCTGAGCAGAATTGAAGGAGATGGATCCACTACCACCATTGATGATGACTTTAGAGATGAGCATTTCTTGTAGTACATGGTGAGTCACCTTGGTATGCAGACCTTGTTAATTTTTTAGCAGCTCATGTTTTTCCTACACACTTTTCTAAAGCTCAAAAAGATAAACTTAAAAGAGATACTAAATTCTATGTGTGGGATGATCCGTATTTATGAAAATTTTGCATAGATCAAATAATTAGGAGATGCATACCTGACCATGAGTTTCATTCAGTACTTACTTTTTGTCATTCATCAGCCTGTGGAGGACACTTTGGACCACAAAGAATAGCTAGGAAGGTGTTAGAATGTGGTTTATATTGGCCTACCCTATTTCATGATGCATACTTATTTTATAAAAATTGTGATAGATGTCAGTGAACTGGGAACATAGGAGCTAGAAATGAGATGCCCCAATAGGCTATGCTATTTTGTGAGATTTTTGATGTTTGGGGAATAGACTTTATGGGGCCTTTTCCTGCATCCTGTGGTTATTTGTACATTTTACTTGCTGTAGATTATGTTTCTAAATGGGTGGAGGTCATTCCCTCCAGGACTGATGACTCTTGTGTTGTTGTTAGTTTTGTCAGGTCACATATATTTTGCAGGTTTGAAATTTCCAGGGCTATAATAAGTGAACAAGGATCTCACTTTTGCAACAAACACATGAAGGCCCTACTTAGCAAGTATGGGGTTGTACACAAGGTTTCTACTTCCTACCATCCCCAAACAAATGGCCAAGCTGAAATTTCAAATAGAGAAATTAAAATAATTTTGGAAAAGACCGTTGGGCCTAATAGGAAAGACTGGAGCAAGAGATTAGATGATGCACTTTGGGCCTATAGAACGGCATACAAAACACCAATTGGAATGTCTCCTTACCACTTAGTGTATGGAAAAGCTTTTCATCTTCCCGTGGAGATAGAGCACAAAGCATATTGGGTGGTGAAGGCTTGTAACAATGATGCCAATAAGGTGGGAGAAGAGAGAAAACTTCAACTCCAAGAACTTGAGGAAATAAGACTTGAAGCATTTGAAAATTCAAGGATTTACAAGGAAAAGACCAAGAACTTCCATGACAAACACATAGTGAGAAAAGAATTTCAAATTTGTAACAAGGTCTTATTGTACAAGTCAAGGCTCAAGTTGATTAAGGGTAAGTTGAGGTCAAGGTGAGAAGGTCAATTTCTTGTAACTAATATTTTTCCCTATGGTGTTGTTGAAATTAAAAATGAAGCTAATAATTTTATTTGGAGAGTCAATGGCCACCGGCTCAAGAAGTACCATGAAGAATTAAAGGAGCTAGAGGTGGATGGAGTGGACATCAAAGATGCTATCTACCCAACCTAAAGGGGAGTTTCCTTTTTCTTGCGTTTTACTTTATTGTAAATACCATTTGATTATTTTCAAGTAGTTAAATTTTCTTTTCCAATGAGTTTTGAGAATAAATGTTTAGGAAGTGTAGATTGAATAAATAGTGATTGTAGACACCATTTTATCATTTTGGCACCTTATTTTTTGCATGACTAGGAATAAATGTATCCTTCTAGGTTTTCTCTATATCATTTTAGAGTCTTTTGAAAGCAAATTAAATTTGGTTGCCAAGACTTGGGATTTGAGCTAATGGATGAAAATTCTTGGTTGTTTGAGTACTACTTGGTTATGGATTCTAGATTGATGAGTTGAGATGAATTCTTTTTACCTAGTGAGGAGTTAGCTTTATTGTTGAGATACACACATGTAATTATGCTCTAGAACTTGATTAGGTTGTTTCAAAATCATATTTTTATGATTGGACCACATCTATAGAGATTAATCATTTTGTCTTCCCTTTTTCATATAAGTTTTTGCAATAATCCTTGTTGATACATGCCTTATTCTTTTTTCCTTCCCCTATTTTTCTGCTCATTACTATATTTTTCTATAGACTTGGTTACATGGGATTTTTCTTGATGTTACTTTGCCCGAGACGGACAAAAGTTTAAGTGTGGGGGAGGTGGCTAGAGCTTTGAAAGGAATTTTGGTGAGAAGTGATGTATTTTGAAGTTTATTATCTGTTTTATTGGTTTTAAGATGGATTGTTTTTATGGATTCTGAGTGTTTGAAGGCACTAAAGGAATGGAAGAATATGAGGAATGCAATGCAAAAATGAGAAGAAAATGAAGAAGTGTGCCAAATTTGATGGGTGGTGTATCAAAGATGAGTTGTGAGTATTGGGAAGTTAAGATCACTTTTGGAACAATTCGATTTCTGAATGTTGTTTGGTGTTCCAACTCTACGAGGATAGTTTAGAAAGGAATGGGGGCTTACAAAGGTTAGTAACTAGTGAAACTTTTCAAGTCCATCAAAAGCTTTATTTAGACATGGAATTGGCAAGTGAAAGTGCCTTCAAAAAGTTCTAATCATTGCCAAGCACTGAAGTGAAGATGAGGGAGTAGAATTTGGTTGTTGGAGGTAGTTGAAGCTGCAGAAAAAAAAGAGGAAAGAAAACACAACAAGCAGCTGAAAAAAATAAAAATCAGAAAAAAAAAGAGAAGAGAAGAAAAGTAAAGAAAAGACAAAGGGAACCATGAAGGTTCAAAAGATGGATAGATTTTTGAATTTGAAGTCGAGAATAAGAAGCTAGATAGGTTAAGATTCAGTGTTGATTGGAAGAGAGAAAAAAAAAATATCGACAGAAACAGTTTCAGAGTTCTGAGATTGGCTACTGATCAGCCCCTGATCGGTCACCAGCCCGATCAGGGAGGCACAGTTCGATCATTAGATCGATCAGAAAATGTCTGATCGGTCTCTGGACCGATCAGTGAAGCTGGCACAGTACAGAACACTGCCTTCAGTATTAAAACTCCTCCAAATCAGCTCATATCACTCCCCTTGGCTCGGAATTCATTAGAGACTACCATGAGAGGGCAAGGTGCATTAGAAATAATTTTGAGTATCTAAGTCTTCTATTTTTCATTACTTTACCATATTTCTTTTTCATGCTATATTTCTTTCCTTATCATATCATATTTCTCTATTTTCTTTATCATGAGTCTTTGGTATCAAAATTCATGGAACTCTATTTTCTTAAATTTGTTCTAATAAACCTTTGTAGATGTCGATCCAAGGCAAGAATAATGGTGGAAAGTAGATAATAAGCAAGCCTATGGTAGCTGAAGAATCATGTTGTGTTTGAGTGAGCTCTACTTTCATTGAAATGTAGAACTTAGGAAGAGAGCCACTTAAAATGCCTTTGGAAGGTTTTGTGTGTTGAGTTCATCTCAATGATTCATGAAAGAGGAAGTATGCTAAGTTGTTGATTTAAAGACAAGATACTAGTCTATTGAGCTTAGATTTTTTAGAATTGACAACCCTAGGTAATTTCTTTTCAATTGCTTCTTACTATGATAGAGAATAATCTAGGGGAGAAATACATCTTTAGTTTACTAGTAGCTTGTGCGAGGCGCCCAAGAATAAGTGTGAGGGAGTTGATAACTTTCATTTTGTTGATCAAACTATGCCCTCAAATCCATGTTTTGATCCACTTTCATATGCTTAAGTTTGCATTTATATTATGTTTCATGGATTATCTCCATTTTGGTTTAAAATTCAATTCTTTCTACATTTAAGATGTTTTGGCACTAAAATTGAATATTATTTTGTAGGTTTCAAATGATCATGGACCTGGATCAGATTGGGTCAAACTTGAGTCAGAATTAGACCCGGATCAAAGGGATCAAGCATCGGATTAACGTGGGTCGTCCATTCAAGAGAACGGTTAGATTTAAGTCATCTGCCAACTTCTGGTCGATCCAAGCTCAAGATACACTTAATCAAGTACATGGATCAAGATCTGAAAGTTTGGGCCAGATCAGAGTTAATTCAGCCGTTGGAGGATTTGAGCCTTCCGCCACAGATCTAATTGATCCTAGCTAAGGAGCAGTAGATCAGAGCCCTTGATCAAGATCTGTAGGATTTGGATCAGATCTGGCTTGATCTGACCGTTAGTTTAGTCCGAAATAATCACAGCCGTCCAAAATTAAAAAGAAAATTTAAATGAGAAATTCCCTCTCGCTGAGCTCGTCGTCGCCGGATCGCGTCTCCAAGTTTTCTTCGTTCTTCTTCGTTCCCAATTTCGATTGGATGTGACCACCCAGATAAAGTTCGACTTCAGATCTCAATCATCAAGCTCAGTTTCCGTGGAAGGATCACAATCCATTCGAATCTGAAAGCTCCGGCGAGGGTTTCACCGTGAGCTAGCTTCATCCGACCAGTCTTCACTCAATTCCACTTCTCCATCAATCGGGCCAAGTCAGAGGAGTTCTCTGAGCTGGTTCGAGGTTTTCTAAGCTACCACTCACTCTCCATCCAAATCGTCGCAAAAGAAAGGATCGGAAGGAGTTCAGATTACACTTCAAATTATACGATTCGGTCTCTGCAGCTGAGTTTTGATCAGATTCTCGAGCGAGGGGGTTCTGAGCTCAATCTTTGTGTGAGGGCAAGGAGAAATCTCGGTGAAAAACTTCAACTGGTGTCTATAGATTGTAGGATTCATTTCTGCACTTAATTCTGTGATCATTCCATCGTTTCAGTTTTGTTTCAGATTGCGATCAGCTACTGGTCAGTCGTTGTGACCGATCCAGGCAGCACCTAATCGGACACTAGTCCGATCAGGCTTGTATCTGATCGGTTAGCCGACCAGATAGGAAATTTCCTGCACAACACATACTCTGTTTCAATATTTAGCATTGTTTCAATCCTTCATTTCCGAACTTAGACTCAGCTCTAGTGTAACTCTGCATTTGATATCAGATTTATATTTCAATCTTGCAATTTCAAATTGTTTTGTTCAATTTTCTTAGTGGTTGAGTTTACTTCTTGCAAAACCTAGTTTAACTTTGCTTAGTTGAGACAACTACATTACAAACTTCACTTCCATCTTACTTGCAAGAAAATCCCCCAAATTATTCGAAAACCCCAAAACATTTAACGACAAACAAATACGAGCTTGATTCAAACACTCACAACTAGTCCTTGGAAAAATACGACCTTAGGCCCCTATTCTACACTTAATCTTGCTAGCGAGGGTTTTCAGCTTTATAAATTTCTAAATTTGAGTGCGCTTCGTGACACTAGTATTGGGCACCATCAGTACCTAGCTGTATGATCGTTAGGTCATGATGTATGTGTTCGACCTGTACATGTTAGATTGAGTTATGATTGATGATCTGGTAGGTGTTGTATGTGTTAGAATCATGCACCATCCTTGTAATGTTGCATGCTGACGATTATTGACATCCCATATGGTCTGAGCCCAACGTCGGTCACATTCTGGATCTACACATACAATCACTCATAGGTTAGTGGAAACCAGCGGGTGTGTGTAGTTGCTCTATGTTGCTCCGCTCGATTGCTCATGGGTAGTAATTCCTGAGCCTGCTAACTGGCAGGAATCCCTCCTCCTTCTAGTGATACAGAGAGATGAGAGAGTTATCTCCCCCTTTATGGCTTGGGGTCGAAGTGTTCACTCCACCAGTATCCTGTTCACGTGGTCACTTAGGAGCAGTGATGGCAGAGTGCGTAGAATTGTCACAACCCTACCCACTCGGCTGTTCATTATGACATGTGACGATGACTTGACTGGTATCAAAGGTGATACATGTTATTGCATCATGTGCATATGATGCATTGTGCATTTTATTTATGTTTGTTACATTTAATTGCTGCATATGCTTAACATGCACATACAGGGGATAGTTACACATTGGATTATGTTTTATACTTAATGTTATATAGGAGTTGATTGCACCACCCTGCAGGATAGACGGACTCTGGTATATATATACATTCTGTATTTTATGTTATGCATATTCTTATTTCCTTATGAGACTGTATCCTGTTGTTTCCTTATAGCTTGTATAGTTATTTATTTGCCATGCATATCTATTTGTATACTCGTAGAGACCGCTTGGACTCACCACCTGTCACGCCCCGAGACCTCAGGAGCCGCTGGTCCAATAGAAAATAGGACAGCACCTCCCCTGACCGGCGGACAATTACACATACATACATCACATAAAATCACAACCACGCAGTCTAATTGGGCCTCAAGCCTCAAATTAAGACAGAACATAGCATGAAACCGAATAAATCATACCTGACTGTGGACCGGTCCGACTTACGATGAAACAAAATGGAGCAAGACCTCCATGGCATACAAAAGTACAACTATACTGCCATGTAAACAACCCGACAAAACACGAATACAACAGCGAAAACGGAAAGACAAAATAAACAGAAAGAGGGTACCAACTGGTACCCCATCAAAATACCAAGACAAACCCCGAGAATCGTCTCGACAATACACGAGCTGGGACAGGCTACCGGGCACTCCAGTCGAACCTCCTGAAAAAAAACAAGGAGCTAACGGGATGAGTCATAGAACTCAGCGAATATCTCATCATATATATACAAGATAGTCAAATAAAGCAATAGTGTAATAGACTACCGAAATCATACGTGCAGAGACAGTAATAAGAAGAGCTGCAAGAGGACAATAAGAACTACCATACCAATGTCACAGAGTCGCCAAGACAGACATAAGGGTCTCCTGTAAGTGCATGTCAATCATATACAACATCAGGTATAAACGAGCACACAATGTGCAATGACATGGTCACCCCTGCCGTCGGTCAGACATCGTCACCTATGTACGGGAGGAAGCTGAGCGGAGGCCACCCTCCGACGTAGGGCTGTGACTGCCGTCCATACTCTGCCGTCGCTACTCCTGAGCAACCGAGTAGACGGTATGCTGCCGGCGTAACACCCCTACTCCATGACCTATCCTGGCGATATCACTAATAGCCCTAGGCCAAAACCTATCCTGGCGATATCTCTATCAACCCCAGGCCATCACCTATCCTGACTATATCACTATCAGCCCCAGGCCATCTCTGGAGGATATCTCTATCTGAGTGTTAACACCTACCCCATGTATATAAATGGGGGAGAGACCACTCTCATCTCCTGGTATCTGGGCAACTCAAGGAGGGACATCTGCCTGCTACCACGCTCTGATTCACTAACCCATGAGTGCATGAGCGGAGCAGCGCAGAGCACACTACCCAATACTCCGTCAACCACTAACCCATGAGTGGTCGTATGGGTAGGTCAGTATGACTGTCGACCTAGCTCACCCAAAAGGGGCCCCTGCTCGACAGTGATGCACAGTGCACGATGATGCATAACACTGGTCAACCAACATCCACTATCTAGTCCACCTATATCAACATGATATGCAAGGTTCGTGGATAATGCACCATAACCTAAGTCCTAAAGGTATAGGTATCACAAGTCAGTTGTGGCACAAACAACATCAACAAACAAATATAATAGACATGCCACAGTCCATTACGCTATTGCTAAACAAGCATATCAAGTATATATATAATATATATATATATCTGTGACAATTCTAAAAGAAGAGTCAGAGATACCCGCCTCATTGTCGGGCCTGCAAGCGAGAACTCCAGTCCAGAAAATATCCGTAGCAGAATATCTAATCAGTGTCCTGCATCCAACAAATACAACTTAACTAATTGTATAATTTACAAATCAGCTAAGGTACACACTACTAGTATTGGATCAACTCCTAACTTCGCATTAATCCAGTTCACACTAACAAATCTCACATATAGACCAAATCAACCCAACTCTGGATTAACGCTAACCCAATCCCAATAGATCAAAACCCAATACAGTACAAAGGTTATTTCCAAGAGTTATAACTCATGGCAAAATCCCCACTCATCACAGGACAAGACCAAATCGAAATCAGTCTTAGTAGGGAACTCTGCAAGCAAAGACCAGGATCTGAATAAGAAGAATTCAAAAGCAAGTAATCTTCCTACATAGCTAATCGATCTTAATCTAACAGAAATCAAATTAACCTCAAACCCATCAGAACCATGCTCACTGTAGTAGACAAACACCACAGACTCTAACCCAAAACCTCACCCTTTTCAAGCAAGCACTCGGCAGCCTCAACCCAGCAGAAACAAACGTCAAGAGCAACAACAACAAATCAGAACTACACACAACTAATCTGATCAAAAGCTCTCGGTAAATCTAAACAGATCCACATCCTCCAAGAACTAATACACATCAACCTTAACAGAGCAATCAACATCCAAATCAATCCAAGAACTAAACAGGTCCAAACTCACGCCTAATCGATACTCCAGAATCGATTTGAAAATACTAGATCTAAGCTCTAATATCAGAATAATAAGAATCAAGCACCTAATTGAGTTAGCAAACCAATACAACCAATTTTACCTGGCGATCACCCAACTGATGCAACCGAAGAAGATCTCCAAGGATGACCTCGACCTTGCCTCAGTGAAACCAAATCGATCAGATGAAGCTACCAACCCACGATCGCCCAACCTAAAGCCAAGAAGGAATCCAAACTATCGACGTTGCATCAAATCGTGGAAGAAAACCCCGATCAAACCCTAACTCACCTCTACTCGGAGTGAATGAGGAGTCGGCGATTAGGTCAAAGTTTCCCCCATCCGCGTCTCTCCCCAACGAGAAGATGAGGTACGCGACCGGCTTCGATGTTCTTCTCGGCCGAAAGGGATAGAGATTGACCGCTTTCGTCGATCGCCGACAAAGAAGAGCTGGGCGGAGAAGAAAAAGAAGGGGAAGAGGCTCGTGCGATTTTGGGCAGAAAGAAAAGGAAATCGAGGATTTAGGGATTCGGCCGAAACATTAGGGAAGAGAAAGGAAATTAATTTATGGCTGGTCTTTTTGCAATTTGCCCCCTGGCTTTTGGCCTATTCGATATAGGCCCTTAAGTTTAGGAACTTTGCATTCTGATCCCTAAATTTCCAGTATTTAACATTCTCCCCCACTAATAAGAATTTGGTCCCCAAATTTCGTTATTACTCATAGTAAATGCTAACGACGGTATGCATGAAATACGAATACTGCAATGAATAACGGTAGTATCTCGGTCGAACAAATAGGGATATCAAGCTCGGATAGTGTCCTCGAGCTTCCAAGTCGCCTCTACATCCGAGTAGTGCTGCCATCCAACTCTGACCAGCCGGATCGTCTTGTTCCGTAGCTAACGCTCCCGGAATCCCCAGATCCGTGTAGGTATCTCCTCATATGTAGCGTCAGGCTGGAGTGGAACAGGCACCTCAGATAAGATGTGTGTAGGATCTGGCACCTAACCCCTCTACATAGATACAGGGAACACGTCGTGGACACTGGCTAAAGACGGTAGAAATGCTAGGCGATAAGCTACAGCTCCAAACCATTCCAGAATCTAGAACGGACCAATATACCGTGGAGCTAGCTTACCTCTGAGACAAAAATGTTTCACCTCTTTCTTGGGTGAAACTCGAAGGAAAACCTGATGACCCGCAACAAACTCTATGGGTATACGCCTCCGGTCAGCATAGCTCTTCTGATGATCATGCGCTGCTAGTAATCTCCGTCTGCCAGTCCGTACTAACTCTGCCTCGTGCTGAACTCTCTGGGGTCCTAGCAGTTGAGTCTCACCGACCTCATCCCAAAAGGTGGGTGTCCTGCACGCCCTACCATACAACGCCTCAAACGGTACTATTTGTATCGGCGAATGCAAGTCGTTGTTGTAGGCGAACTCCACCAAAAGCAAATGGTCCTGCCAACTGCCCCCAAAGTCCGTCACACACAAGCGCAGCAAGTCCTCCAAAATCTAGATAGTACGCTCTGACTGTCTGTTTGTCTAGGGATGAAAAGCTGTGATGAGACGGAGCTCTGTACCCATAGCCCTATGCAAACTCTATCAAAACTGAGATGTAAAGCGCGGATCTCTATCCAAGATAAGACTCAAAGGAATTCCGTGCAATCTGACTATCTCCCGACAATACAACTCTGTCAATCTATCAAGAGAATCTGTCCTCCGGATAGCTAAGACGTAGGCAAATTTGATTAGTCAGTCCACGACTACCCAAATCGTATCAGGACCGCTCCTAGTTCTCGGCAAACCCACAACGAAGTCCATGGTGATATGTTCCCACTTCCACTCAGGAATGAGAATCTTCTGGAGGAGTCCAGCAAGTCTCTGGTGCTCTGCCTTAACCTGCTGACAGACGAGACATCTAGCAACAAAGCCCGCAGCCTCCCTCTTCATGTCGTTCCACCAATAGGAACGTCTTAAATCACGATATATCCGAGTGGAAGTGTATAGCAAAACGTGATCGTTGAGCCTCCTGCAGCAACTCCTCTAAGACAGGGTGCGCCTCTAGTACACACAACCTCCCTCGGAAGTATAGAACACCTTCCTCATCACGTGTGAAATCCGACTGCTCTCCTAAAATCGCCTGGCTGCCCAGAAACTGAATATGCTGGTCACTGGCCTGAGCCTCTCTGATCCTCGTCCGAATCTCTGGCTGAGCCATCAAAGTCACTAGCAGTCCTCTCTCTATCCGAGACTGCTCCTCTAATCCCAGCTCAGAGAAGCCCTGAATCAAATCTGTGACCATCCCTCTGTGGCATGCCAAAACCAACTCTGGACTTCCGACTGAGAGCATCGGCGACTACATTAGCTTTCCCAGAATGGTAGCAAATGGTACAGTCGTAACCCTTCAGAAACTATATCCATCTCCCCTGTCGGAGATTCAGCTCTCGCTGAGTGAATAGATATCGAAGACTCCTGTAGTCTGTGAAGATCCCGGAGGTGATCCTATAAAGATGATGCCTCCAGATCTTCAGTGCACAAAGGATAGTGACCAATTCTAGGTCGTGAACGGAATAATTCCTCTCATGCTCCTTCAACTGTCGAGAAGCATAAGCAACCGCCCGTCCATGCTGCATAGGTATCGCGCCCAGTCCCAGGAGAGATGCATCAATATACAAAGTAAAATCATCCTTTTCAGAAGACAGTACTAGAACTGGCGCAGATACAAGCCTCCGCTTCAGCTCCTGGAAGCTGGTCTCGCAGGCCTCAATCCATACAACTTCACGCCTTTCCTGATCAGGCATGTAAGTGGTGACGCAATGCTGGAGAACTCTCAGCCAAGCATCGGTAATAGCCAACCAAACCTAGGGAACTGTGCAAATTCGGTTAGTTAATCATCGATCACCCAATTCACTTCAAACCCTCCCCGAGTCCTAAGTAAATCCCCGGCAGGGTCCTTAATACCTGCTCTCATTCCCAATCATAAATTAGGATCGTCTAATATAACCCAGCGAGTCGTTAGGGTTCAACTTTCATCTATTGACATACCAAATATCTAACCACCACCTCCGCGATATCTTTCCCAATATCAGCTCACCAACAAGAACGTCTCAAGTCTCTGTATCTACGGTATTACCTGCAAAACACACAAACCAAGAACGGTGAGCCATATTTGTCTCATAAATGAGACGATCAAGGAAACTCCTCCATAAATAGGTCAGAAAATTTTCAAACCCTAGAATACGCTAGGACACTCCTTCGGGCATGCGTCCGAAAATTCTCGAACTACGGAAACGTCCGAGAGCTAAGGCTACCACTATCATCAGTACGGTCCAGCGACAATAGAAACCCTAACGTCCACATGCTAGAACCTCTAGCTATGAGACGAGGAGATAACTACAACCTCTTCGTCTCTGATGCCAATGAACCACCACATGGACTGGTTTGGAGGTCAACTCATAACCACTCTCACTTGACAACCAATGGTCTACCTCTCGGAGACCGTCCTCTATAATATACACCAGTTACAGTCAAATTTCACCGGTGTCAGCTGCTAACACCCATTCCACCGCATCCCAGCGGATCCTGCTTCTCGATGTGCTACCGAGAATATCTAACACATACGACCTGTCTATAAGTCATAAAACCTCAAAGACAAGAATAACGTAAGACGAGTCGACTAACCGTCTTCTCGTAACCTAACATACCATATCTCAAGAGTATCTCAACCCAATCACGAAATGATTCTTGGTTCCCTGACAGATTCCTCATCATCTTCCACCCCAAAGGTGGTCTACCCTCGTAAGTGATTCGCCTCAGCGCAAATCATAAGTACGTAGGTACCTCCTTGGTTCACCAAACCAAGTACAAACGGTAACCTGTAAGTGGCAAGCCACTAGATCCACACCTTTCCAGGATCGGTACAAGTCACATTTGACTGTACTTTTTGATTATCTAACCAAGCATAATGAATCGGAGATCACAAGTTCCACGGAAATAGGATATCTCTATCCTCTATCAATCGAGATGATAAACAACTAATATCATCTCTGCTGCATCACAACAGACCATGTCCTCCAGACATGTCATCTAGGATATCTATCCGGGAATAAATAACCCAACCGCCCAAGGCTCCATGAGCTAAAGTGGATTGATCCTATGTCAGTCGAGCCAACTATGATACGCAAGCTCCAATAGGTTATCGTCCGATGTAACCCTAGCTTCCCAACTCATCAGTCAGTACCATTGAAGAATCAATATTCTCCACTATACAATCGAATTCACAACGTGTCATCCGATCATCTCCTTAGTCAACCTTGACAATCATGGTGATTTGGAAAAGCTTGACTAGGTGTCAATCGAGCTACCTCCAAGTCAATGGATACCCACTCTAACAGCATGGGAATCGATATCCAATCCCTCTCGGGAAATATCCATCCAACCTATCCAAGGTAGAGTATACAAAAGTATAAGCGATACTCAAGAGATATATATCTACTATGATATACACCAAAATACCACAAAGATATATATCTATGAAAGTCATACTCATATTCCAGCTATATCAATCTTTTACTATCAGTTATAGTATATAGCTGGTACTATACTTCCTGCATCAATGCAAGTTATGCACTCACTCGTACCCTCTAGGTCACCTAAGTCAACACGAGCGAACCAGAAGTCTAAAACTCTCCGATATAGGAGGAATCATCACTGTATCGATATACAGTCTCAATGTCTCCCACAGTCAATAACAACTGATACTAGTATACAACTGGTATGGGATAGGAATTCTATAACTTGAATGCCTTAACCTCCGATAGGTTATTGACAGGTTCGACCCTTGTCTTCCGACCATATATCGGTGCTACTCGAGAATCAACATTCTCTGCATTCTAGACGAGTCGGCAACATGTCAACCAGTCACCTATAATCGACTCCCAACATGGTCGCAAATAACGCGGATCGACTACATGTTTTCCAGTCAAAATATATCTACAAGTACCTATCGGTCAAGTATATCAACTGATATACAATCATCTCATAATAAAGAAATGTCTAACCCTACTCTAAATAGTAGATAAGAAATGTAGATGGGTCAAGACAAATACCTCGTATTGCCTGGAGAAGTCCCGTCGCCGCCATGTCCCAATTACGTCCAAATCGAGAAACGACTCCGACATAAAACCCGAAAACACCCACAAGACCAAAAGGTATCTCGCAACCTGGCCTCTGATACGAAATAAATTGTCACGCCCCGAGACCTCAGGAGCCGCTGGTCCAATAGAAAATCGGACAGCACCTCCCCTGTCCGGCGGACAATTACACATACATACATCACATAAAATCACAACCACGCAGTTTAATTGGGCCTCAGGCCTCAAATTAAGACAGAACATAGCATGAAACCGAATAAATCATACCTGACTGCGGACCGATCCGACTTACGACGAAACAAAATGGAACAAGACCTCCATGGCATACAAAAGTACAACTATACTGCCATGTAAACAACCCGACAAAACACGAATACAACAGCGGAAACGGAAAGACAAAATGAACAGAAAGAGGGTACCAACTGGTACCCCATCAAAATACCAAGACAAACCCCGAGAATCGTCTCGACAATACACGAGCTGGGACAGGCTACCGGGCACTCCAGTCGAACCTCCTGAAAAAAAACAAGGAGCTAACGGGATGAGTCATAGAACTCAGCGAATATCTCATCATATATATACAAGATAGTCAAATATAGCAACAGTGTAATAGACTACCGAAATCATACGTGCAGAGACAGTAATAAGAAGAGCTGCAAGAGGACAATAAGAACTACCATACCAATGTCGCAGAGTCGCCAAGACAGACATAAGGGTCTCCTGTAAGTGCATGTCAATCATATACAACATCAGGTATAAACAAGCACAAGTAAGGGCAAAATAAACGAGCACACAATGTGCAATGACATGGTCACCCCTGCCGTCGGTCAGACATCGTCACCTATGTACGGGAGGAAGCTGAGCGGAGGCCACCCTCCGACGTAGGGCTGTGACTGCCGTCCATACTCTGTCGTCGCTACTCCTGAGCAACCGAGTAGACGGTATGCTGCCGGCGTAACACCCCTACTCCATGACCTATCCTGGCGATATCACTAATAGCCCCAGGCCAAACCTATCCTGGCGATATCTCTATCAGCCCCAGGCCATCACCTATCCTGGCTATATCACTATCAGCCCCAGGCCATCTCTGGAGGATATCTCTATCTGAGTGTTAACACCTACCCCATGTATATAAATGGGGGAGAGACCACTCTCATCTCCTGGTATCTGGGCAACTCAAGGAGGGACATCTGCCTGCTACCACGCTCCGATTCACTAACCCATGAGTGCATGAGCGGAGCAGCGCAGAGCACACTACCCAATACTCCGTCAACCACTAACCCATGAGTGGTCGTATGGGTAGGTCAGTATGACTGTCGACCTAGCTCACCCAAAAGGGGCCCCTGCTCGACAGTGATGCACAGTGCACGATGATGCATAACACTGGTCAACCAACATCCACTATCTAGTCCACCTATATCAACATGATATGCAAGGTTCGTGGATAATGCACCATAACCTAAGTCCTAAAGGTATAGGTATCACAAGTCAGTTGTGGCACAAACAACATCAACAAACAAATATAATAGACATGCCACAGTCCATTACGCTATTGCTAAACAAGCATATCAAGTATATATATATATATATATATATATATATATATATATATATATATATATATATATATATCTGTGATAATTCTAAAAGAAGAGTCAGAGATACCCGCCTCCATTGTCGGTGCCTGCAACGCCGAGAACCTCCAGTCCAGAATAATATCCGTAGCAGGAATATCTAATCAGTGTCCTGCATCCAACAAATACAACTTAACTAATTGTATAATTTACAAATCAGCTAAGGTACACACTACTAGTATTGGAATCAACTCCTAACTTCACATTAATCCAGTTCACACTCAACAAATCTCACATATAGACCAAATCAACCCAACTCTGGATTAACGCTAACCCAATCCCAATTAGATCAAAACCCAATACAGTACAAAGGTTATTTCCAAGAGTTATAACTCATGGCAAAATCCCCACTCATCACAAGGACAAGACCAAATCGAAATCAGTCTTAGTAGGGAACTCTGCAAGCAAAGACCAGGATCTGAATAAGAAGAATTCAAAAGCAAGCAATCTTCCTACATAGCTAATCGATCTTAATCTAACAGAAATCAAATTAACCTCAAACCCATCAGAACCATGCTCACTGCAGTAGACAAACACCACAGACTCTAACCCAAAACCTCACCCTTTTCAAGCAAGCACTCGGCAGCCTCAACCCAGCAGAAACAAACGTCAAGAGCAACAACAACAAATCAGAACTACACACAACTAATCTGATCAAAAGCTCTCGGTAAATCTAAACAGATCCACATCCTCCAAGAACTAATACACATCAACCTTAACAGAGCAATCAACATCCAAATCAACCAAGAACTAAACAGGTCCAAACTCACGCCTAATCGATACTCCAGAATCGATTTGAAAACACTAGATCTAAGCTCTAATATCAGAATAATAAGAATCAAGCACCTAATTGAGTTAGCAAACCAATACAACCAATTTTACCTGGCGATCACCCAACTGATGCAACCGAAGAAGATCTCCCAGGGATGACCTCGACCTTGCCTCAGTGAAACCAAATCGATCAGATGAAGCTACCAACCCACGATCGCCCAACCTAAAGCCAAGAAGGAATCCAAAACTATCGACGTTTGCATCAAAATCGTGGAAGAAAACCCCGATCAAAACCCTAACTCACCTCTACTCGTCGGAGAGAATGAGGAGTCGGCGATTAGGTCAAAGTTTCCCCCATCCGCGTCTCTCCCCAACGAGAAGATGAGGTACGCGACCGGCTTCGATGTTCTTCTCGGCCGAAAGGGATAGAGATTGACCGCTTTCGTCGATCGCCGACAAAGAAGAGCTGGGCGGAGAAGAAAAAGAAGGGGAAGAGGCTCGTGCGATTTTGGGCAGAAAGAAAAGGAAATCGAGGATTTAGGGATTCGGCCGAAACATTAGGGAAGAGAAAGGAAATTAATTTATGATTGGTCTTTTTGCAATTTGCCCCCTGGCTTTTGGCCTATTCGATATAGGCCCTTAAGTTTAGGAACTTTGCATTCTGATCCCTAAATTTCTAGTATTTAACAGATAGTTACCCTTCTTTTTGCTCAAGGAAAAGTTGTTAAAGTTATCAAATTTTGATTTAGCTTAATTTAAATTATAACACTTAAACTAAGCTTAAGTAAACAAATCTGTCTGATTTTGATTTAAGTTTAACGGTTATGTTTTGTTAAAAAAGCATGTTAAACATTGGGAAAAAAGCATGTTAAATCCTTTTGATCCTGATTAAGTTTAACTACTTTGGATTAAGTTTGAAATTTTATAAAAAAACATGTTAAACTCTATTAAAGAAATGTGTATTTTTCCTTAATTTTTAATTATATTGTTAAACATAAAAAAAAAGGGGTACATTCACCATTGATAAATAAATTTGTATTTTGATATATGACAAACATTTAAAGTTAGATATTATATTTTTGATATGATAGTAAAGTATGCATGCTATTTAACAGTGAAAGTCTTAATAAATTAGGAAGACCGAATATTAGGCATCTGAAAGACTCAGTGGATAAGGAGGACCGAACACTAGACAAGGGAGTTTTAGTAGATTTGAAGGACTAGATGTCAGACAGAAAATTAGATAAGCTGATATGATATAGAGCACTTGATAGGTCAGTTGGATCAAACATCAAGGAAAGTCTTAATGGATATATTGAACACTAAGTAAAAGAAGTCCAAACATGTCAGTTGACTATATGTTTGACAAGTAAGTAAGGTAAATCCTAAAGAGGTCTTTTGTTTCGAAAGGAAGTGAGGATGTGTTCCAGTTAGGACAACCTTAAGCGTCGATTCGATTGAAGAAACCAACAGAGGTTTCTAAGTCGAGATCAAACAATTTAACTGTCAAGACTCATTACCGATTCATTCATACTTAGGGGTGTTAGTTAGAGTGGGATTGGGTTGAAGTAAGGATATTATAAAAAATTCCTAAATCGAATACAATTCGATAACCAATTCAAATAATCAAAATAAATTAAAAAAGAATTATTTTTTAAATTATTTATATAATTTTTTACTTTTATCATAATATTTCATTATTATTATATTAATTTTCTGCTATTGATGCATCTTAATTTTAAAACAAAATTTTACTAAAAAAATCTTAAATCCTAAATTTTGGTCAACCTGAATCTCAACCGATCCTAGCATAACCTAAAAAACTCCATCCGAACTCATCCTAAATCCGAAAACACCCAACCCTAACTCGATATTTTTTGGGTTGACTCGAATCAAGTTGGTGGGTCGAATTCATTTATGGCAACCCTATGCATATGTATATTTTTAATTTTGTTTTGCAAGTCTATTATTATTATTCTTATTATACTAATTTTATTTTATAGAAAAATAAAGTTGGGATTGAATGAAGGGTTTGGTCGATCAAACAGGGAGGTTCAGTCAACCAATCGAAAGAAGATATGCACAATCAGAATTGCGATCAAGTAAAAATGAAAACAAAGGTTTCGTCGATTGAACAAGTATGGAAAGCGCAGATTGGATATGATCAGATCAAATATAATGGAAATTCTGGGGTCTAGTTGCTTGGATAGGCATTCAATCGACTGTAAAAGTAGATTTCGCGGGATTGATCTAATCGGATTGAAGTAAGGAAACAGAAGGGACTAATTACCTAATAAGAGGTTCAGTCGATCGTAAAGATTCAGTTCCAATTGATTGGAAGGATTAAGTTAACTGATTGATTTCCAATAGATCGGATGAAGTTTATAAAGGAAACCTTGGGACTCGAGGTTCAATATCAAATTCTCGCAACGATTTCTACTTCTCTACTATTTTGTTCATGCAAGTACCGTTACTATTTTTTCGAGAGGCTCTTTAACGGCTTACGAAGAAAAAAAAATTAACGAAGAAGCTCTATCTTTAAGTTGTTTGTATATTTTATTTGCATTTTTATTAAAAGGAATAATAGCTTGTTATTATTTTTCTTCTTTTTTGTACGCTTTTCATTTTCTCTGAAAGTTTTTTTAGAGAAGAGAATATTAGTGAATTGTCCATTCGAAAACGATCCAAAGATTATCGGGAGTAGCAACGTTAGACTGTAAATCAAATAATTGCTCAAGTTTTTATCTCGTTTTAGTTTTTTGTTGTGCATTCTTTGTTATAGAAAATAAAGAATAGGTTTTTAAAAAGCAATATTCACCTTTCCCTCTATTGCACGATCCACTCCTACACATACGAGGAAGGATTCATGGTGGCAAAAGGCGATTCGCTCGCCCCAACGTCTCCATCAATACGTCTCAGGATTAACACGGAGGAGGTAAATCACGGGGGCTACTAGTCCGGATACTGTGGCTAGTGCGTGGAGAGGACAGGTACATGAATGAGAAAGGATTCATGTTCTAGAGTCTGGTGATGGAGAATTTCATACTAACGGGGAGATTTGATAATTGAGTGATCTGGAAGGAAGAGTTCAAGGTTTCACAAGATGATACTTCTTCAACAAGACAAGTGGATAGAGGACCAGATCAAAAAATCAGAGGCAAACTCAAAAGTAACAAAATTATTACTAGATATTTTACCTAATGAAATTTTATTCAAGCAGGTACAAAATTTACACAATCTTTGGATTCGATAATTGAGCTTCTGAGGATCCTTCGAGAGTAGAAGATAAACTTAGGGAAGATCAAGTTGAGTTAGAGGCTAACTGGCTAAGTCATCAAAAATTCAGAGGGAGAGTCCTGTCGGGGGCTCAAAAGGAGTGTTAATCATATTTAAATTTTAAATATCAAATAATAGAGTTTTGTTATCTGGATCTTGTGCAAACTCAAATATTTTTATATTATTTATTTTTTAATATTATAGTTCAATACTTAAACCCTATAGGTGATTGACATAATTAAGAATTTTAAAAAAATAAATAGTAATAAAAATTGGGAAACGCGGTGCGGACGAATCTCTTAGGATAATATCTTGACTTTAACGAAATTATCAAATAATATCCGGATCAGGTCTTCGGTGTCCGACCCCCGGTCAGTTTTCGTGCCCAGTCCTTTAAACCAAGTCTTCGTGCTCAGCTTCACTCACCAGGTCTTCAGTGCCCAACCCTTGATCAAGTCTTCGTACCCAGTCCTCGACCAGGATTTTGTGCTCAACCCCGCAGGTCAAGACTTAATACCTAGGTAAATTAGGTCTTTCTAGCACACTTAGTGAAACACATTAGATCCAAAAGTATACTTAACTTTGAACCTTTGCTATTATCAAAACCAGGTTCGATCTGGTGCTTTCGACACCAACAATTTTTCTTTTTCGATTTATGACAACCCAGTTCAAAAGTTAAGTTAAAATAAATTTTTAAGCAAGTAGCAAAAGCATTAAAGGAATACCATACAATATTTTTCAAGGTAAGAGTAATTTAAAGTATCGTTTCAAAGTTAGAAAGACTTGCAATTTGATTTAAACTTAATTTAAAAGTATTTTAAGAAAACTTGCAAAGCTCCCCCTTGATAAGTTAGGTTTTGAAAATGAAGTTCCCCCTTGATATGTAACTCTCCCCCTGAAGTCAATTGAAAGGTTTTTGAAAACAAGTAAACTTTGAAAAATTCTAAGTAAAATTTGAACTTTTCCTTTCTCTCCCCCTTTAAAAATAGAATTTTGAAAAACAAAGTACTTTGAAAAATTCTTTTGCTACTTAGAAAAAATTTTCTTTTAACTTTTTCCTTCTGTCCCCCTTTGACACAATCAAAAAGCATTTTGGTTAAGGGACAAAGACTTTTTAGAAAAAGAATTCAAGTATCAAGCCCATAATAATTTTTGAAATGCAAGTAAATCACACTAAGTTTTGAAAAAAATAATACTAAGTAATATTTTGAAAATAATTTTAAGTGAGGCAAGTCAATAACATAACAAAAAATGGTAAACAAATTTAAAAAATATTTGAGTGATGCTAATAATACTAAGTAAATTTTGAAAGAATGATGCTAAGTGAATTTTGAAAAATATTTTAAGTAAGGCAGATAAATGATTCTAAGTAAACTTGAAAGAAAATTTTAAGTTAACCAACTAATTATCTAAGTAAAAATTGAACAACTATTTAAGTTAAGAAGATAATTAATGAAAAAAATAATAGGAATAAATTTGAGAAAAAATTTAGAACCAATTTAATTAACCCATTTGAGTCTAAGCATGATTTGAGTCCTAAGTATAGAAAAGTAAATAAGAAATAAATTTGAAAAAAAAATAATTTGAATAACAAGACAAAAAAAAATCAATCCTCAGGTCCCTATCTAACCCAATTTGTTACTTATCAACTGTTATAAAATAGTGGCTTTTATTTATGTTAGTCAAGTTAAGTAGTCTGATCAAATTAGATTTGTTATGCTTGATTACTTAACTTATATTCAACTGTATTTATTGCCCCAACTACTATTGATGCATTGACTTAAAACATCTTTGAGCTAAGGTATAGGCTTAAGCATCTCAATCCAGTCTAAGTTGTTAAGAAAGGTATTCCTAATATGCTTGTAAGATGCTGATTTCTAAATCTATAGAAGCATGCAATCTAGGGGATAAGCCTTAAGCTAAATCCATAATGAAGAAATCCTAGTTTTGAGGGGGTAAGTTTTTGAAAACTAAGTCAAAAAAATAGAGTAAAACATTTATAGAACTTTGAAAAAAATTGAAAATAGATAAAAAAAACATGATTTTTGAAAAAAAACTTGAAAAATAGTAACAACATGAATTTTTGAAAAACAGTTAAAGAATATGATTTTGAAAAGCAGATTTTTTTAAGTAAATGATTTTAACAAAGAATAATTAAGTAGAAATCAAAAATAAAAACTATTTTACTGAGCACATTTCTAGCTGCCGTCTTAGTGAACTAAATTCAAACTTAGGTAGTGGTTTAGTAAAAAAGTCAGTTAGGTTAGATTTGGATTTTATGTTTGTAAGTACAATTTCACCTCTAGCTACATGATTCTTAACAAAGTGATGTTTTACTTCAATATGTTTAGTTTTAGAATGGTGTATTGGAATTTTTTGTAAGGTTAATTGAGTTAATATTATCAATATCAACCTTAGTGTTAGTGTAGGTTAGTTGGAAGTCTTTAAAGGTATGCATCATCCATAGTAGTTGGGCTACACATTCTCGTAAGGCTATGTATTCAACTTCAGTTGTGGATAATGCAATACAGAGTTGCTTTCTACTACACCAACTAACTAAACTGTGACCTGGCATTTGACAACTTCCACTAATACTTTTTTTTTATCTAATTTGTACCTTGCATAATCTGAATCAGAGTAATATAGTCAGACTGTCACGCCCCGAGGAACCGCTCGTCTGATACCGACCGGATAGCTACTTTCTCGTCCTGATAGACAATCCGAAAAAAAACTATTAACCACGACTACCTCAGCCTGCTTGTACCCCAGCCTATAGGGCTGGAACAAGCGACTGTATAAAGAGAAAATGAAAACGACGACAAAGCTGCGTATCAGTACGACTTATGACAAAACCAAAATGGAATCAAGGCCTCTATGGCACACAAAATTACAACTATACTGCCGTAAAATGGACGACACAACAGAGCACAACATATAACAGCGGAAGTGAAAAGAACAAAATGAATAAAGGAACGGTATCAACATATACCACAACCAAAATACAAGACAACCGCGGAAATCGCCTCGGAGACACATGAACTGGGACAGGCTGCTGGGCAATCCAGACGATCATCCTGAAAGGAGAAAAATAGGTCTAACAGTGTGAGTCCAAGAACTCAGCGAATACACTAATATGCACAGGGAGATATAATAACAGTAGTCACCAATAACTACAAAATGAAGTGCAGTAATAGTAAGAGCATAGCTGAACCAGTGAAGGAGGAATATACCTACCTGTGTCGAACCAAACCCGATAGTATGCATGTCAACCAAGTGCAACAATCAAGTGCAGCAATCACAACCATATGCATCAATGCACAACATGCTCATGATGCAGCATGAGTCACCCTTGACGCCAATCGGTATAAGATGCACACGCGAAACCGAATGGGTAGGGCTCTGACCTGGTCTTCCCTGCACGAATAGATGGTCTAAGATGCACACGCGAGACCGAATGGGTAGGGTCGGAGACCATGAACGTACCCTGCTATCGGGTGAAGTAACGCTCTAAACACCCCTCACTATCATCGGATAGGTAGGGGACCTGCTGCAACGTCGAGGACCGCCACCGGGCTGCACGATAGGTCATGTGGCAGGTCTGACGGCCCATCTCAACTACTAGGGGAGTCAAAGATCGCCTACATATGCCCCTACACGAGTAGCAAGTACGACGACCCATCTCAACCTCCAGGGAGTCAAAGATCGTCCACCTATGCTAAGTGCACAATGATGCATGTCACGATCCCATGCATCACCCGCTATCTAACCCTACTGTCAACTACATGATGTGCAGTAGTCCAAGTAGCCGATACGCACCATAACCTAAACCCTAACGCGAGGTATAAGGTATGATGTACGTAAATCCAATAAATATAGTAACATAGAACAGTAAACAGTAATCTCTCAGCAGACAACAAGTATCGAAAATAAAGTATGGGAACAAAACTAACAGGTATCCCTACTGCTATCATATCTAGCTATGCATAACAGGTGACTATATCTAATAAAGACAAGTCAAGGGTACCCGCCTCGATATAAAGAAGTCCAGGCGACGAGAACCCCCGTCCAAAATAATATCTGCGACAAGTGAATCAACTTAACGTCCTGCATCAAAAACAAATAATAAATACAACTTAGCTAATTGCATAATTTATTAAATGACCTAACCCAACCAACCAAGGTAGGATTCAGATTAGGTCTAACCCAAACCTAACCAACCATACCAACACAGATCCAAACACTCACCCGACTGACCTGTTTCCTAGGATGTAAACCCATCCTATGCATCATACAAATTGCAACCAACGCCACGAATGAAAACGTCCCCAACTCGGATAAATGAACAAGATCGCAGCTCAACCAAACCATGGCAGATCAGGACACACAACTAATCGACCAAGATACAAGCATCTCCAATTACTGAGGATTAGAACCCTAATTCATGGCTACAGAACTTGATCAAGATGGCTCGGCCAGATAACATTCAAGCATCCATCAACACCAAACCATCGACAAATCTCACAGCAACACAAAAATTACAACAACCTCTAACTCAACAGATCAAAGAAAGCCAACTCGATATCAACCATTCCAATTCCAACTCACGTAAAAACCTACCCAAACAAGAACACAAATCCAACAATTCCAAATCTGGTCAAAGAGATCAGAGACACCAAGAACATAACAGAAGATTCTGTGATCAGATTACGAGTTTGGCAAAAACATCCTACCTTAGAGTTCCACGACATCAATAGAGAATTAAATCAAAACTACTACCTTCTACTTCATTCGATAACTGATCAAGAACACAAGATCACACTCGAGAGATGGAAACAACCAAATCCATACCAACAGAACCCTAACTCAAGCATCCAACACATTGCTCCTTACCTCAGATATCACCGGCGTTCCCTGTTCCAATCCAGCGATCCCAGTAGCCGAGCAAAAGAGATCAAGACCCATCCACCACTTGGAACCAAGCATCAACCCCCAGATCACCATCAAATCGAATCAGCTAGCCTTACCAGATCAGATGCGTGATTAAGGTAAGGGACTCACTAGTAGCCGCGAGGGAAAAAGGAAGATCGGCAAGGTCTCGCTCCGACGAGGTCAGGAAAAGAGCAGAACTCGTTGCTCCATGACCGCGATTGATCGCACACCGTAGGGCTCGACGAAAATAGAAGCCGGAGGAAGAAGATGACAGATTGAAGTCAATGCGATCGAAGAAGAAGAAGAAGAAGCCGGTGCGCTGAGATCACTTGGCTGCGATTTAGGGCTTGCGAGAAAGAAGAAGGGAAAAGGCAATGGTCGGGTGTTGGCTGCGGCGCAGGGGAAAAAATGAGAAAGGAAAGTTATAAGTGGCTATTTTTTTTTTCAATTTGCCCCTCTGATTTTGGCATATTTGATGCAGGCCCTTAAGTTTAGGTAACTTTACATTTTGGTCCCTCAATATCCAGTATTTTAACAAAGACAAAATTATGAGTTCTAGGACACCAAATTCCTATATTTAGGGTACCTTTAATATACCTAAATATTCTTTTGATAACATTTAAGTGGGACTCCTTAGCCCAAGTTTGGTACCTAACACATATATCTACTACAAATAAAATATCAAGTCTACTAGAAGTAAGGTAAAGTAAGCTACCTATAGCAATTCTGAAGTGCTTTAAGTCTACAAGTTTTCCTTATGGGTTAGTATCTATTTTAATGTTAGTTGTCATAGGGGTGTTTATTTCTTTAGAATTTTTCATTCCAAATTTTTTAATTAATTCTTTAGCATATTTAAATTGGTGAACATAATTTTCATCCTTAGTGTATTTAATTTAGAGTCTTAGGAAGAATGTTAGCTTACCTACTGGACTCATTTCAAATTCACTTTCCATTACTTTTATAATGTTTTAAAAAAAGTTGTGTTAGTTGAGCCAAAAATAATATCGTCCACATAGATTTGGGCTATAAATATATTATCTTCTACGACTTTAACAAATAAGGTTGGATAAATTTGGCCTTGGTTAAACCCCTTAGAAACTAAGTAAGTGGACAGTCTTTCATACTAAGCTCTAGGTGCTTGTTTAGTCCATATAAGACTTTTTTAAGTTTAAGACATAGCTAGGATATAGTCTAAGTTCTCAAAACCTGGGGGTTGACTTACATAAATTTCCTGATTTATAAATCCATTTAGGAAGGTAGACTTAACATCCATTTGATATAACTTAAATCCCTTATGGGCTGCGTAGACTAAAAACATTCTAATTGATTCAAGTCTAGATACAAGTGCATAGGTTTTATCATAGTCTAATCCCTCAATTTGACTTAACCCTTTAGCTACTAAACGAACTTTATTTCTAACTATTTCTCCTTTATCATCTAACTTATTCCTAAAAATCCATTTAGTGTCTATTATGGTCTTACCTTCTGGTTTTGGTACTAAGTTCCAGACTTGATTTCTCTCAAATTGAGATAGTTCTTCCTACATGGCTATAATCCAGTCTGGGTCAGGTAAGACTTCTTCTATTGACTTAGGTTCAATCTTATAAATCAAGACAATCTGACTTAGGTTTCTATAGGTTGATATAGTTCTAACACGTAAGGTTGGGTCGCCCAAAATTTAGTTAGTTGGGTGATTTATCCTTATCCTAGATGATGGTTCAATTGGTTCAGTAATTGGTTCATCTGGTTGGTTTAAGTTAGATTCAGGTATTGACTGTATATCTTCTAAGTCTTTGTTTGAGTTGGTTAAGTTAGGTAAGTTTGGTGGGTTGGTTAAGTTAGGTTCGTTAGTTAAGTTAGGTTGATTGGTTAAGTTAGGTGGATTGATTATGTTATGTACTATTTCTTCATCAAATATTACATTTGTGGTTTTCTCAATTTTAAGGGTATATTTGTTATAGACCTTATATACTCCACTTGTGGTTGAGTACCCTATAAAGATTTCAGGTATTGATTTAGATTGAAATTTACCTAAGTAGTCCTTAGTGTTTAAAATATGCACTTTACACCCAAAAACTTTTAAGTAGTATAGGTTGGGTAGTTTGTGATAATATATTTCACAGGGTGTTTTATTATATCTTTTAATTATTAGGACCCAATTTTGGACATAATAGGTTGTATTTATTGTTTCTGCCCAAAATTGGCTGGATATGTTATATTCATTAAGCATAGTTCTAGCAGCTTCTTTAAGGGTCCTATTTTTTCTTTCAACTATACCATTTTATTGGGGGATTCTAGGGCAAGAGAATTTATGTATATAGCCATTTATTTTGCAGAAATCATTAAACTTAATATTTTCAAATTCTCCCCCATGATCACTTCTTATTCTTTTAATTTTAGTGTCTTTTTCATTATCAATTACTTTACATAAAGTGTTAAAGGTTTCAAAGGTTTCTTTTTTAATTTTTAAGAATTTAACCCAAATGAATCTAAAGAAGTTGTCAATTATCACTAAACAGTATCGATTTTCGCTTAGTGACTTGACTCCATGAGAATCAAATAGGTTTAGACCCGACCACGGTTCGGAATTGACGGTTCGGAACCGCCGGTTCGACGGTTCGTGGGAGGTTGACCCTTAACCTTAACCGCCCAAGCCGGTTACAGTTCACGGTTTGGAACCGCCGGTTCACGATTCGGAACCGCCGATTCACGGTTCAGTTCACGGTTCACCACGGTTCGTCACGGTTCGAGATTGTTATATTAAAAAAAATTAAAATTTAAATTTAAAATATAAAATTTATTTAAAAAAAGACTTGCACTTATATCAGTTGCATATTCCGGGTAGGAAAATCAAATTCTTCGAAAAGTTGTAGGAGAGAGCCGCCACAGGCTACGCCAAGGCGTGCCCACATTGCAGAGGGCAAAGATCGCGCCAACCATCAGGATGGGGCTCCGAGGTTTGGAAGGGAGGTTGAGGGAGAATTTAAGCCAGCAGTTTGTACCCTGTCCACAGGAAAGAGCGACGAGTTGTGTGAGGATGAGGGTTATGCCATCGGGACAGGCAAGGACAGTGCCATGATGGGACCAGTCGGAGCCCAGTGGGGGGAGGACATGATGAGACCCAGTAAGGGGGTTGCAAACAACAAGGGATCTCGAGCTCCTCTCCTTGTTGGCAGCGTCTACCCAGAGGAAAAGGAGGGAGGGTGAGGAAGTGACGGGGGAGGAGGAAGCAAAGGGAAGGGGAAGGCGGAACCATCTCCGGAAGCCGGGATCAAGGGCAAGAAAGCAGGGGCGTGGATCGTCAGTGGAAGTGGCGGAGCAACGAGGGTGGCGGAGGGCGAGGAGGTAAAGCGGGGGGAGGGAGGAGAGGAAGGGAAGGGATAAGAGCGCATCACGGAGGATCCGACAGACGGAGCGGCAAGCTACGGCCTCGGGGAGGGAGAGGTGCCTGAAGACGTTGTGGAGGGCATCCTGGGGGAGGAGATGGATCGGGATCGCTGGCTGCAGAGGAGCACCCAACTCGATCTCTGACGATTTTGCGACTGTGGAAGAATCCAGTGAGGCGAACCGAAGGCATATCGTCCCGTCTCCTTCGTTGGAACCGGTGGTTCGAACCACTGGTTAACCTCGGGTTCGAACCGCTGGTTAACCTCTGGTTCGAACCGCCGGTTCGGCGGTTTTCACCCCACGTGAAACGGAACCGACCTGACATCCTACCAGGCCGATTCTGGTTCAGCCCGGCGAACCGGGTCAACGAGCCACCCGACCCATGGGCAGGTCTAAATAGGTCTAGTGTTAGGACTGGTAGGAGAGCTAGAGGGGGGTGATTAGCTTCGATCTTTGCTCGTTGAATATTTTTTACGGCGGAAGACTTGAGTAATGCTAACACCTTGATTTTACTTGGTATCCACCTCCTTGAGATGACTAATCCAAGGATCTACTCTTCCTCACTCTCTCATACACTATGAAAGATCCAGGCATTGCAGCAGACTTAGTACGGAGAGTGGCGCCGCCATACATTTCCAGGGGATGCCCCTTCGGGCAGTGCTGCACCAGGATCTGCTGATGCCACGATGGATGACCTCATGCACGATGACGACCCCCCCGCTGACGTTTGAGTTTGGATGTCCATTGCTTTTCCTGATGATCGGTGTATTTGACTGTGATACTTTTGGGCTGTATGCCCTATGACTTGCTTGTTGTGGGTTTGTGCCACACGTATTTTGATGCATATGTCTTGCATCTTGGATGTTTTATGACTTAAACTTTCTGACTTTGATGCTAGTCTATTCTACTTTAGTATGCTTATTGTTAATGCTATGATCTCTATGTATTTGCTCCATAGCTATGCTCATACTGATGATGCCATGTTCATATGATACATATGCTTGCTTTGTCATGCATATATCTTATTGTCATATGTATTCATATGCTTTTCAAAAATCAAATTGTTGTTGGTTTGAGATACCCCTAGGGTTGAGGGGGAGTTGGTTTAAACTTAACAACCCTTCTAGACCCCTTTTCGGTGTTCGACAAAGGGGGAGAGAGTGTTGGTTGGTTAAGTTTAGGATGATCATGTTGTAGGGGGAGGATCTGGATTCCCCTATGATTCTAAATTTTGAAAACCTTGATTGAGAATCCCTAAACTTAAAATCGGGTTGTCAAACAACAAAAAGGGGGAGATTGTTGATGCAGTCTGGCCCTGATTGTTGTTTTGGTGTTGACACTGATTTTGGTTTAGGTGGATGATTATTGATAATGGTCAAGTCCTGATCGGGGATCAGGCATGGTATGGAAAATCCTAGCTTGGAGGGCTAGGTGTTGGAAAATCCTAACCTGGGAGGTTAGGTGTTGAAAATCCTAGCTTGGAGGGCTAGGTGTGTGAAAAATCCTAATTCGGAAGAGGTGGGTGAAAAGTCCTAGCTTGGAGGGCTAGGTGAAAAGTCCTAACTTGGAGGGTTAGGTGCAAATTCCCATCTTGAAGAATTAGGTGAAAAAGTCCTGGCTTGGAGGGTCAGGTCCTAGCTTAGAGGGCTAGGTTTGGAAAAGTCCTAATTCGGAAGGGTTGGGTGAAAAGTCCAAGCTTGGAGGGCTAGGTAAAAAGTCCTAACTTGGAGGGTTAGGTGCAAATTCCCAACTTGGAGGGTTAGGTGCAAATTCCCAACTTGGCTTGGGGGCTAGGTTTGAGTCCTTGAATCGGTCTGGTGATCGATCAGGGAATCTGGCACGCTGCTCCTTCGTGGATCGGTCTGGTGACCGATCAGGGAGCACACAGTGAGGTTGGGAACATACTGTGCTGCTCCTGATCGATCTGGTAACCGATCAGGGAGTATGCGATTCACCCACTGACTGGCTCCTGATCGGTCTGGTGACCGATCAGGGAGCAGACAGTGAGGTTGAATTCCCGTGCGGATCTGCACCTGATCAGTCCAGTGACCGATCTGGCTCACTGTGCAAATCGTTCTGGAGAACGATCCAGCTTCGCGGGTTCCTCACTAAGATCGATCAGGACGGTGCCTGATCGGTCTGGTGATGATCTGATCGGACTGGTGACCGATCAGGAGACCCCCTGATCGGTCAGTTGACCGATCAGAAGGCTTGGGCTGAGAAACTCAGAAATCGCCCGATATTGGGGTGGATCGGTCCGGTGAACGATCCACAACCTGGGATCAGTCTGATGATCGGTCCACGAGAATCTCAAAGAAATCGCGATTTCTGATTGAGCGTTGGGGATCGATCAAGACGAAGCATGATCGGTCTGAACCCAGCCTGATCGATCTGGTGACCGATCAGGAGGCTCTCTGATCGGTCCGGTGACCGATCACTTTAATTCAAATTGCACTGTCAGACGCTTTGATCGCGCCTGACCATATCCGATTCTCTGCTGCTTACTACTGATACTTGATTCACTGTGTGATATGCTGCTCTAACACTCTGATTAAGCTGCAGGTGACAGGGGAGGATTCAAACACTCAAGGAGAAGTCAATAGAGGCTTTCCTTGGAGCAGGTTTGTCTGATTCTCCATTTCAGGCTGCAACGGCTGGGACTGCAGACTGGGTTGCTGACTGGAGCTTGGCTAAGGGGATCTCAGGAAGTCCAGAGAGGGCTCAGTGGTAGCTGGCGTTGGCAGTAAGGTAGCTGGAGGCTACAGGGGAGTTGTCACCTGATGTTGAGTGGAGAAAGAAAAAGGACAAAAGAGGCTTCGTTGAAGCAGAGAAGTTGTGTTCAAGCTTTGCGAACTGAGCTCTTGCTGCGTCTTGTGTTCTCCACAACTTGCTTGCTGTGTTCCTGAAGTCTTCATCACTTTGAGAAAGCAATTGCAATCGAGAAGCAATCTTCCATTACTTGAGCGCTTGAAGGAGAGAACAAGGAGCTGGGAGTCCGACAGCGGGAAGACACGAGGAAGGGGTTTCTTGCGTGAGATCGCCGTTGGGTGGAGCTCAGGAAAGCTTGCTGTGTTCTTGTCCTTGCTAAGTGTTTGAGTAAGATCCTTCTTGTTGTTTCTTTGTGCTTAAACTGAAATCTGTGATTGAAACGCTGTGGAGAGATTTCTCCACCGAGAAGGAGGTTGCTTTCTATCCGGTGATAACCGGGGCTTGATCTGCCGACGATCAAGGGATCACCCACCTTAAGGGCACGCCAAGGATTAGGGGCAAGTTATCCCCGAACCTTGTAAATTTTTCTTGTTAGCAATCTTGGTAGTTGTAGTTGTTTACCTTCATTTTCTGTTTCTGCATTTTCTATTTCCATACTTCCGTTGTGCTACTAACAAAGTTAAGTGCAGAAATCTTGATAAGTTTCAAAGGTCCAAGTGATTGGCTATATTCACCCCCCCCCTCTCTAGCCATCCAGTTTCCAACAGAGAGGAGATGAATTCAGTGGATGATACCCTTCTTTGGTTGCCCTAATCCCCTTTTCTACTCCTCCTTTCCACCCTTGATTTCCTCTGATGAGTGGCTGAGATCACTTGTAATGAAGCTCCATCAATTATCGTTGCCAGATCCAAGCGGAGGGTTGTGATGACCAACGCATCCGATCGCATCTGGACAGCTACTGATCGGTCTGGAAGCTCTCTGATCGAACTGGATGACCCCTGATCGGTCTGGGGACCGATCAGGAACCTCCCTGATTGGTCTGGGGACCGATAAGGATTTGATCAGTAGTTAAAATTCTGAGTTCTTTTGTGCTATCTCCTTCTGATCGGTCTGGGGACCGATCAGGCCTTCCCTGATCGGTCTGGGGACCGATCAGACCTTCCCTGATCGGTCTGGTGACCGATCAGGGCTTCAACAGAATGAAATTGGAGTCTGATGTCGTTCTTTATGGATCCATCTTCGCCCTGGATATGCCCTTTTTGATCCGATAATGCACAAGCATGCTTAAATTGAATAAACTCCTCAACACTAGCATTGGGTCCAATTTCTTTGATCCAAGCGTTGGTCCAAGGTCCAATCTTTAATTCCCTACAAAAATCATGAAATAATGCCAAAATTTAGAGGAAATTATAATGAGCTCCAAAAATAAATCCTAATCGTAAAATATGATATAAACATAATTTAAACGTACGAGAGGATAAAAACTGTTAAATAAATGAGCAAATATAATGACATAAAATGCTAGTTATCACCTTCTCTTAATCGATTGGTCAATCGATTAAGGTGTCCAGTAATCGATTGAACAATCGATTACCGCAGTATTGTGCGAGAACAGAAGCTGGCTGAATCGGTTGAGTAATCGATTCAGCTTTCTCTTAATCGATTGATCAATCGATTAAGGTGTCCAGTTATCAATTGGGCAATCGATTACCGCAGTATTGCGCGAAAGCACAAAAAGGTGCTGAATCGATTCAGCAATCGATTAAGAAGGCTAATCGATTAAGCTTCAAAAAATAGTCGTCGAATGGTTAAGTCTGACATGGTAATTGATTGGGTAATCGATTAGGGAATCCTATCCATCGGGTATATAGGGTTTTCACGCAGGTTTAAAGCGGTATCGCTCGCGCAACTCTTCTCCTCCTTCATCACCATTTCAAGAGAAGCCTTGGAGCATAGTGTTGCTGCACTTCCAAGGTTCTAGAGGTGATCTCAAGCTAGAAGAAAGCAAGGAAAGCAAAGAGAGCTCATTGTTGTAAATCTTGTAAGATTTTCTATTATATTTTCTTCTTTAAAGCTTGTAAGAGGGTTTCTCCACCTCAAGAAGGAGATCTTTTATAGTGTATGAGAGAGTGAGAAAGAGCGGATTCTTGGATTAGTCATCTCAAGGAGGTGGATACCAAGTAAATCGAGGTGTTAGCATTGCTCGAGTCTTCCGCCGCAACAAATCTACAACGAGCAAAGATCGGATCTAATCACCCCTAGCTCTCATACCGGTCCTAACATAATCGAGTACTCTAAGTAATTTTCTCAAAATTCATAAAAATTGAACTATTTCAAGTACTAAACCATTATAATTTATCATGAAACATTTATAATCGAGTATTTTAAGGATTTTTCAAATAGCCACTCTATGGAATAGATAAAAATACAAGCCTAATCAGAAAACTAAATCCTAAATATTGGGCTTGAAATCGGCAGTTAACCAAAAACACACACATGATCCTTAAACTAAACCCTAAATATTGGGCATCAAATCGACAATCAACCAAAAATACACACAATCCTTAAACTAAATCCTAAATATTAGACATGAAATTGATAGCTAATCAAAACACACACACAATAAAAAAAATTAAACATAAATCTCATGGAATACACACAATAAAAAAAACTAAATGTAAATCTCATGAAATCATTCAATTGAAAAAGATCAAACACAGACTCATTCATAAAGGTGTGATTGCCTCTTCAATTTGACCTTCAATGTATCAATAAAGGGCTTGTTCATCGATGGTTTAGAGAAAGAAATCGGTGTTGATTTAGGATAAGAAGGCGTTGGCAGTTGTTGCTTGGGCGAAAAAATGAGCTTGCAAATGTGATTTTAATTAAAACAAAAGGTAATTGGGTAAATTCATATAAATGAGAAAATGAATTACTGATCAGATTTTGTCAAGGAGAGAGAAAATATTTTCTCTGTCCTAAGGACTGAGGGCAGAGTTTGAGTTGTGATTTAGAATTTTATGGTAATTTCTAGTATTTCGTTTGAAATTCAATAAACTTCATTATTTAATTGGTGAACATGACAATAAATAATATATAGCATAAGTTATGTTTGACTGATAATTAATCCGAGCCATTCAAAATATGACCGTTAGCGTGCTATAACAGCTCGTTGCGTGAGAGGCAAGTCATCATTTTGCCCGTCCGTCTCCCACATCGCCCCCTTGGCGTTAGGGTTCCTCGCCACTTCCTCGCCTCCTCCGCCTCCGCCGGCCCTCAGAGGAGGTACAGCGACGGCCAGTTGGTGATAGGCCGCATGCTACCCTATCCCGCTTCCAGCTCCCTGGTTTGTTCTATTTTTTTCCTTTGATGCATGAAATCTTGCTTCGTGTTGTGGGATCTGGGCATTTTTGTTCGATGCCCTAGTATTGTGCTTATTGTAGTGAATTCTCATAATTGCACGCTTATTGACTTTCTTGAAACACTTTGTTCGTTTTGGTTTCGTTTCCTTTTCTTGGTTTGTACTGGGTACTTTTGTTTTATCGCTTTGTTCGTTTCTTTGACTTAGGACATATGGGTTTGGTTATTGCAGGTATCTTTTCTGCTGTGGTAATTTTTTTTGGATCTATATTTTAAATAAAATGTCTGGCTTTCTCTTAACTGCACTTTTGACTCACTTGCTCTACTTCGTTGTTGCTCCCATTATTTGGTACAGATTGGTGAGGGATCCTTCAATCGAGACAGCTTGTCTTATGAATTTTGCTATATGTTTGGTAATGAGAGCAAAGACTGAGTGACGATACATTCTGTGAATATTTCTTGTCGAATTTTCCAAATATAAGTATTTGAATTGTATTAAAATACCTTTGTAGAGGTGTAACTTGGTGATAATTCCTAGTGTGAGTGGGTGGGTTAAGTTATATACTCAGATGCTTCCATTTAAATTATTGCGGAAGGTTCTTAATAATGCAGGATTTGTGAACATTGTATGTCAAATGTACTTTAGTGGAGTTTTTATTTTTTATTTTTGGTACCTCAAATGTACATTGTATGTCAATGTACTTTAGTGGACTTTAATAGGTACCTCAAATGTACCTATTAACTTACCACACAACATGATGGTGTCAAACTTTGATAACTCAAAACACAAAGATGATTTCTAAGGTATACTCCCTTTCTCAGTTTGTGATGTTCAGTTATCATAAGAAATTTTATTACAGAATGTTAGGTAATGCAATAAAATATGTAGAAACTTATATTATTTTCTGCATAGAGCATTAGCATCATCTATTCTTTGTCTCCCACTGATACTCTTTCTTTTTTTTTGCCCATTATAATATTCATGCTAAATGTAGACATTTTGAGACAAGCACTAACATCCCTATCGACCACATATAAGGACTTAAAACGAGGTGACGGACAATTAGATTGGATACTTGTTGTTAAGTTCAAGTAACATGGAGAGAAATGTAGTGAAGTAAATGTGGCAAAATCAGGCATGGTTGATTGGGCCTTGAGTTAGTATCTGTCATGCACACATGATACAAATCTTTTGTCTTTCCCAACTCTTATCATAGTTTTCATCATTTAAGCCTTTTTTTTTTGAGTTTGATTAATCTTGATGGTGGTTCTGGATGATTTTTGATTGCAAGACCAATTCATATTTGTAAGAAATATGATGTGAATTGTGATTTCCTCTATGTTCCAAAGGTTCTTGTAGCCTCTTCTCTATTGCAATTCTGATATTGGGACAAGCTCCATTTAATAGTTTTTTTTTAACAATCACAATAGCTAGACTATCTTAACTGTCTATGTCTCTTTTTTTATATAATTTATGAATCCTTTAATCCATCTTACTATTTAGTTATCATTTTGGTTTGAATTTTTTTTTGTTGATCTACTATGATGGACCTTGCATGAATTTTGTATCACTAATTATTTTGTTTACAATATGGTTTAGCATGTTAAGGTGTACCGATTGAATGATGAAGGCATTTGGGTTGAGGGCTCATGTTAGAGTTGACTATGTTTAGGTTTTTCACTCTCTTTCCGTTCTCTTTCTTAATGTTTGATTTTTTTTTTATTATGTTTGAAGATTGCAATTAAGCAATTCCTATTCACTTTGTCTAAATGTGTTAAGGCCTTTCTTGATGTTTCTTAGTTCACTCTTATTTTTGATGGTTTAAAAAAGTTTGTAAATGAAAAATAAAGTAGGCTTGTAAGGTAATGTTACCGAGTGTCATGGGTTATAGCATTTTGTTTATATGTTATCGATCACCATGGTCTTGGAAAGTAATGATGCCATCTATATTTGCATATAAGAATGTTGGATTTTTCTAATCTTATTTGTCATCATAAATTATTAGATATAAGAAATAATTGGGCATATTTTGTATTTATTGCTTAGTGGTATTGTTATAAATAAGTAGACTACTAGATGTTGTTTGATACCTATATTTATGAATAATTATTCAGGCCTGAGACTACATTTACAATGGTTAATGCAACTAGGGAGGATGGAGGGTGGGGAGGAAGAGGAGGAAATAAAGTTGTTTACTTAGGTGTTGGGAATGGGAAGAAAGAAAGAAAGAAATAACCAAATTATCCTTTGTTTCTCCATCATCTATATACCCTGACCTCCATCTTATGGTTAATGACCAAAACCCATAACACTTACCTCGTTAATATGCTACAACACCTCTTCCCTTGTTTTCCATGTTGTTCTGCCGCCGCCTTTTATGTATTCTTCTTCTTCTTGGTGGATGTATAGAATTCAAAACATAGCTATTCATTAATATAAGACCTCTTCTTGTTGATTACCTATACATATTGAGCTTCTCTGACAGTCTGACTTACACATGTCAATTAAAAACCATGTGTCTATGTTTTCTCATGATTTCTTTGTTTTACCAACGTGTACTTGGTGGCATGTTTGGATTGCATCCTACTGTTATTGGTTGATTTATTTCCGCCTAATCCAAGAGTTTATTTCTGACCTCATAATAGTTGGGCTTATGTAGAGCATTAATATACTTACAAGTATTCTGTTAATTGGTTATGTAGCCCTCAAAATGAATGAACATGTGAGATCATCCTATATTGTTATGGATTATTCTTATAGGGATCTTACCACTGAAGGTTTGTTTGACATAATAACAAATGTATTGCAGAGCTAAGGATTGAAAGCTCGTTTCTATTGGGTGATTTAAGTAGTGTAATCTCTATCTTGGTTACTATATTTTATTGATGTATGCTATTGTCAATTTAGTTATTCGTTGGTTATGCAGGACATATATCCTTATTCTCTTTCTTAACCAAGATATCAATCTTCTTCGGTCTTATGTCCTTCAACATGAGGGAATCACCATTCTCAAGATGCAGAACAATCTTGCGATCTCCCCATCTCAAGTTCTTTTCCTCAGCCTCAAATGACTCATCCTTCAGTTTCAGTTGGAGTGGTACCTATATTTCTTTGAGATCAATTATCCCTTGCATCGTTTTTATTGTGATTCTGATTTTAGCTTTTGTTGTCTAAGTCCTTGAAGTCTGATCAAAGCTATTCTAGGTTTGATTTGCAGTGGCTATTTCCTATGAGATTCGAATGTAAGTTTTTATTTCTAGTTTTTTTCCCTTCATTTGATTGGGGATTTGGGCAGTTGATAAGTAGCTTGTTTCTTGTTGATCAGGATTGTGTAGATTTCTTTTGGTATGTGAACTTTCTAATTGTTTCTAGGCATAATATAGGTAAGTGTAATATCCCCATAAATCTGCCATGAATTGAAAATATAGATCTCTGATAGTTTTGGATCTATTGCTATTTACATTGAAGGAATTGAAACCATTTCCCCTTTTCTTTGTGATGCTATTCTTCCCTGCAGTAGGAGGTGTTGATTTTGTGCAGAAAATAAGGTAAAGAACTTGGCATGCCTATTGTTTACTACAGCAAGAATGAATCAAGAAATTGTTCAAAATGTTAGGGTAGATTTTATTTTGAAAATTTATTGAATCAATCTCTGCAGTAATTTGGATAAGTTGAAATAGAGAAAAATTATTGAGATAATATTAATTTGTTCAGATATGACATCTTAAATAAGTCTACTAATGATATAGATTTGCATGGAGTGATGAATCCTTGTAGCTAAACCATACATGATAATGATCATTTGTACTTTGAAAAGCTTTGTTGCATAATCCTTATGTGGCCATAAAGTAGATGCAATATAGGTCCTCCCCTCACTAGATAAGATTATGACCTTATTCATAGACTTTTATACCGGAGGCATAAGATTGGCTTCAGAGACTACTCGTCGTAACTCTCCAATGTAAGATAATTCTATTAAAATTTTGTTCTTTGTTGAATTATTGAGTTCTCTTATACCCTAAATGATTTGAAGTATCTAACCTTTTGATTCAACTAATAAGAAAAACAAATCCTAGTTTGTCTAGTGCAAGCTTCTGACTTCAAAGCTTTCAAATCCACTAATATGAAGGAACAAAGCCAAGCTGGTGGTGTAACACTATGATGGAGCATAATTTCTGGCTCAACAGATGCAAAAGTAATTGTCATAAGGTCCATGTCATGCTAATTGCTTTCATACAATTATTGAACAACAAGGGCTTCTCCATCTCCAACACCTCAATATTGATGTTGGTCTCACATAATCAATGTGATAATCATACAATTATTGAAGCATCACAGAATCTCACTACACAATCCTCCCATGTCTGCTCCATGCCAAAGAATCTCACATCCTATCAATCTACGTTGGTACTCAAATCAACACGAGAGCTATTTGTTTATTTTGGTGAAAACTATTTTTTTTTTTGCGGTTTCACTTCTTCATATCCTCACGAGCTAGAAGATAAAGATTGGTGAACCAATCAAAGTAGTGTGCAACTTGTCTTGTGGACCTAAGCAACTTGATCGGTGACTCCCAAAGATTGTTCCCAAATTAACGGAGGTTTCTTACTTGGAAACACAATTGTCTTTATGTCATTAAAGCATCAACTACTAAAATTGATTGTAGATAGTGACTGATACACACCCTAAAGTACAGGATGTTGGCCAAACTGCTCTAAAGCAGGGAGTTTTGATAAGGAGTGCATGAAGGGACCTATATAACCTAATTTTATACCAAGAACAATTAAAGATTTGATTGATCTTAATTCAATCAGGGATATTCCTTTTATAGTGCTCAAGATGAGTAAAAGACAAAAATGGGAGTAATGGTATAACTATTACAAGAAATCTACTTGATTTAGTCATTGAGTTATTTTTTCTCTTTTAAGGTTTTGTGGATTGTCTTCATTTTGACATTGTCTATATTTTTCTCACCTATTTTTGTTACAATTTGACTATTATATTTTTGTTTTAGAAATTTAGCTAAGTTTCTTGAAGGAGCTTTATTTGGATTTGAGTGCCTTTGTGAAAAGCTGGGTAGATTGTCTGAACTACAAGTATTCCAAAATTTTAATTCTCAAATCTCATAAACAGACTTGTTTGGTATTATTTTATGTATGTATTCCAGGTATGTCATTCGAATGTTGCCATTGCTTTTGCTTTCTTTTTCTAATCAAGTGAAGTAGTACATGAAGTTGTTGAATGTGCTGCTCGAGCATTGATGTCACGTCTTACTAGTAAGGTTATTCTCCTTTCACTTCTTAAGGTACTTTTTCTTTTGATTTTGTCTTAGTGTGAAGCATCTCTCTTTTTTGTGATCCACATCATTAGCATATGGTCATAGGTCTGATAATATGTGATTGTTGTTTTGATTTTTTTTTTTGTGTGTGGTTTCACTTCAAGGTCAAGGTTCTAATATCCTCAAGAGCTAGAAGATAAAGCATGGCGAACCAAGCAAAGTAGTGTGCATCTTCTGGGTGAAATGGTATGTTGTGCAACTGAGCAACTTTCTGAATGCAGGGATTTTATTATGGACATATCAGTCAATTAATAGACTTTGTCAACTTACTTGTAAATAATTGCTAAGATTGATAATGACAACATAGTTTTTTTCATTTCGGGGTTGGATTTTTCTTTCCACTTGCTTATATGTGGATGATCATTGAATTCTCTTCTCTTTTTCTTGAAATTTGAGAAGGTATAATATTTATCTAATCCCATTCTTTTTTTTCCGTTAGTCTAGTTCTACTTTAAATGACATGACAATGATCTCTTGTCTTTGAAGTGTAAAAGGTAGGATGCTTCCGATGATGTTGGTATCTAATATTTTGATCTTTGAAGTATTTTCTTGTTTCTTTTAACAATTTGCTCTAGTTGATCTTCTTGTTTCCGATGATGTAGGCTTTGCTTATGTGAAATCCAATAAGGTATCATTCATCACACCCTACAAGTTGTTTATTGTTCTATTCTTTCAAGGTTAGTTTTTGATATCAATTTGCTTTCCATTCATGATTCGAGAATCCCTCATTTGCGGATTCATATGCATGTTTTAACTACATATGCGAATAAGGCTCCAACCCCTCAATCTTAAATGATAATGCATTTATAGAAAGTTGAGGCACGAATTAGAGGATGTGCTTTTAAGTTATTAAAACACATTATCAATACTTTGTGTACCTTCATTATAATGAGTTAGGTTTATTTCTTTGTCATTTTATTTAATAGAAAATAAAATAACAAAGCTTGGTCTCCATGCTTTCTCTTCATGCAATTTATCTTCTCAACTGATATTAATAGAAAATATCAAAGCTTGGTTCTAAAATTCTCCTGACTATGATGCTCTTAGTCCTCCCTCGGTTGTACTTCTAGTATTCATGGTATTCTTGAGATATTCTTGGTCTTTTCCTTATTACCTCCTGACGGTAGCATCAAGTTTCTCTCCTTGGTCAGGACGGATATGACTTTTGGCATTTATGATTTTCTTATTACTCTCCTGACCAAATGATCGTGTTCCTTGCTTTGACAGGAAGGGATTTCAGATATTCATGGCATTCTTTTGCTATCTTGGGATTATTATTATCCTCCTGGGTACTCTTGATATTCATGGTATTCTGGTTTTCATGGAATTCATGGTATTTTGGTATTTGTGGTATTCATGGTATTATGACACTTCTGGTATTCATGGTATTCTGGTATTCATGGAATTCTAGTTTTCATGGGATTCATGGTATTCTAGTTTTCATGGGATCCTTGCTTTGACAGGAAGGGATTTCAGATATTCATGGCATTCTTTTGCTATCTTGGGATTATTATTATCCTCCTGGGTATTCTTGATATTCATGGTATTCTGGTTTTCATGGAATTCATGGTATTTTGGTATTTGTGGTATTCATGGTATTATGACACTTCTGGTATTCATGGTATTCTGGTATTCATGGAATTCTAGTTTTCATGGGATTCATGGTATTTTGGTATTCATGATATTATGGTATTCTTATTATATATATCTTCTTGGAATATTCTTGGTATTCATTGTATTTTGGCATTTCTAGTATTCATGGTATTCTGGTATTCAGGGTATTTTGGTATTCATGGTATTCTTATTATATATATATATCCTCCCGGGGTGATCTTGGTATTCATTGTATTTTGACACTTCTGGTATTCATGATATTCTGGTATTCAGGGTATTCTGGTATTCATGGTATTCATTGAATATTGGCACTTCTGGTATTCATGGTATTCATTGTATTTTGGCACTTTTGGTATTTACGATATTCTGGTATTCAGGGTATTTTGGTATTCATGGTATTCATTGAATTTTGACACTTCTGGTATTCTTGTATTTCGGCACTTCTGGTATTCATGAAATTCTCGGGATATTTTCGTTCTTTTCCTTATTAACCTGTTGACTTGGTCAGATATTTATGACATTCTCATGGTATTCTTGGTCTTATTGTTATTATGAAATTCTCGGGCTATCATTAATTGAATATAATTTCATTGTTGTCAGACACTCTTGGAATGTTATTATCCTGTGAGTATTCGATGCTGTAAACACAGTCTAAATTCAATGATTCATGTTAATAAGGCAGCTGTGAATTGCAAGTATCCTTGCTTGTATTATTTAACTTTATCATCTCTGATTTTTTTTAAATTTTTTTTATAATTTGACATTCTCCTTTTGATGGTGACGACATCTATTGAATAGAAAAGGGGCCTAGTAATGCAAAATTATCTAGATACTTTTGCTATCTTGCATACATGTAGATATTATTTTTGATTCATAACTAATTTGAAGGATTATAACTTTTATTCCTTATTTTTAGGATCCATTTCATCTTTTTCCAACAAGACCAAAATATCTCGAACTTTGTTTCTCTTGAGGGGATTCAAGTAGACTCAATACCTTCATTGTTTTTACCCAATAAACTCATTGGATGTTGCTATATCCAACATTAATTTAGTTCCTTAGAGAAGTATATTTGCAAGTAGAAGTCTAGCAGAAGCATGTGTTCCCTAGAGAACCAAATTAATGTTAATATCAAGAAATTCAATAATCTTAGAATTTGTAAAATGCCCTCCCATTTTCTCGTTCTGAGTTATATAACTACAAAACACTTGTTCTTCATAAACTCTCAAATGTGCTTATAGTGTTAGTATCTATTTGTGAAATTGTCGCCTTTTCATTTTGTTAAATTCAATTTCTTTTTAATAGTTTCATGTTGTTGCTCCTCATCCTAAAATTGTTTAAACCATTATTTGGTTCATTAACTATGCACTTAGGAGCTTCTTAGTTATCATCAAATTTAGAGGTTGATGTAGCTAATGTCATGTTCCCAATTCATCATTTCTATAAGCTTTTGTCTACTGCTTACGTTTGTACACATTTTTTTATAGAAGTAATTCTCATTGCTTTCATCCTTATTTACATGATACTTTAGATTTTTTACTTTCCAATATATTTTGTTTCTTTGGACTACTTCTGTTTGGTGAAAAGGAATACTTTTTTCTAAAAAAAATCATGTAAATAAAAACACATTAAAACATGGGCCCTTGAGAAAGTAATAAGAGGAGGGGAAAGAATTAATTATTAAAGGGTTTTATGAGGTTGATTTATGTCGCTGAGCATTTATGAGATTGAAATGCATAAGAACTAAACTAATAAGCCCTTCATTGACATCTAAACTAATAAGCTTCTCTTGAATCATGATATTTGATTATGATTTTATATTCATATTTTAAATGTTTGTTATTGGTGTACTTGTGCAATTTGATTTTAGTCTCAATCCTCTTTTCCCAGCAATAACTATAATTGGTATGTGTTGATTTTCTATTACTTAAATGTAATTATGATAGAAAATCAACCTCATAATTGCACAGGGAATCTTGTCTCTATTGCTGGTAAACACCAATTACTAAACATTATGGATGAACTTATCCCTACAATACATACAACTCTATGTGATAGGTTTGATTTTCTGTTTTCTATTTGCACTTGTCTTTTGTATGATGTTGAAAATTGTATGATCACTCTTCATTTTGTTACAGCATATAAGAGGTTCCTGAATCTGGCTTGGCATTTAGCACTCTTTACTAGGTTTACCTGTATGTTCTATTTGATGTTCCTTAATTGCCAATTGTATACAATCTGCTTATAATGACAATGTCATGTTGCAAAGTGCTAGAATGCAAGCAAATGATGAAATTATTCCCATATGCCATGCATTAGAGGATGATGAAACTTCTGATACAGCACTTGATGGACTCAAATAAATATTGAGGTTATTTAATTATTTGGTGTTTTCATACTTCTTAAGTGAGCTGGCAGGCAAGCTTGTTTAATTACCCTTGAATCCTCATTTCTTGCCTCAAATCCTGCCTAAATTAGTTCGTTTCCCACTTTCATGAGTGCCTTTATATGCAGTCTCTTTCAACCGATATTATTAGACATTGACATGGTAGTCTTCACTGTTCATCTTATCTAGTGCCTTCAATGCTTATGCTTTGGGAGCTTTAGATGAAGTTGCTGTCTTAATTCACATATTGGAATGATCCTCCCACCATTAATTATTATGCAATTGGTGATGATTATGTGGAACAATTAATGACTTATTAAAAAAAATTTTGTATTATTTTTCTTAAAGATGACCTTTTTACTATTAAAACATTTTTCTTATGACTTTTAGGGAACAATTGTTGTTGGATAAGAATCCAATAATTATATGTTTGTCTTTGAACAATGCCAACAATATTTTTTGAATACCTATTGCATATTTCTGCATGGTTTTCTTAAATTGAATTTATCTTTGCTCTTTCAAATATCATATTTCATCTTAGTATAATGATAACCATTATGAATAAATTGATGAAAAATGCAGGATATGTTTTTCAGATTAACAAGTGAGGAACACCAAATGCTTGTATATCTTTTCTAACAATGAATTTTCAAACAACGAAGCATTCCTTTCTTCTGTTGATTCCTTTGCATGCGCTTTTTCTCAGTGGACATTATTACATGCACTACCATTAAATGTATTTGGAAAAACTATTAGAGTCTCTTTTCAAAGCATTTGCTTTTTTATTTTAACTTTATAAAATATTTTTTAGGGTAGTATTATCTGTTGCATGACTTACCCAGCCAAATCTGCTTCTTTTATCATCCAAGTATTTTTAATCACTTTTAGTTGATTTATGGATAACTAAGTTTCTTGCATTGTGAAGTGTTACTCATTTATGTGGACCAAATTTAGAGAATTTTTGGTCTTCTTAAACAAAGTTAATATGATAATTTTGTCGACTGAATTAATGTCATGCTTAGGATCTTCAAACTTCTGCAAAGAAGGCTTCAGTAACAGTGGTCTAGTCATTAATGAGGAAGGCATTACCTCCTTGATATAAGAGCTTCTTAAAGGAGTGGCTAATAACCAGGTTTTGTTTTGCTAGCTTATTTTAACTTATATTGATTGTTTACTTTAGACAATCAATCATCCTCTGTGCAGGCTTTGATGAGAAGAGGTTCTTCATACTTGATAGGCTATTTTTACAACAATACCATGTTATATTTGGAGGATGAAGCATCTAATATTATATGCACACTTTTTACTTTGCTAAGTGATTTTGATTCAGCTGTTGTCATGGTAAATGGGGGGAAAGAATATTACATTTTGCTTACTGTATACTTTAGGAAGGGTTGTCTAATCACTCCAAAAGGATGTCCTCATTCATTAAAGATGTCCGAGACGCTCTCTCTACTGTTCGCGATAAAGAGCAAAGAAAAAGAAAGGTATCTCTTTTTTCCTATGAAGGGGACCAACAGAGTGGTGGTATTTTGTTTGAGTCTTATATGGTAACACTATCATACAATTGTAATTGTGTTGCAGGGAGGACCAGTTCTTATTCCTGGCCTTTGCATGAGGGCCCACAACTTAAAAAGTGTCATAATTCTCTATTTATGCTATAATTCCTAAAGTTTCTTATAAGTTGCCATGAATACTTTTAGGTAGTTAGATTATAGAATCAATTATCTCTTAATATGAGTCAGCTCTTAAATCTAGAACAGATTGAACTATAATTCCTAGAATAACCCATGACCTCTTAATATGAGTCAGCCCTTAAAATTTGATTCATCCTACTGTCCCTGCTTCCATGTATTGAATTGTTGTGTACATTGACTCAATTAGATAATAATTTTTCTTGTTGCACCAACTTGGTATGCAGTTTTTCCCCAGCACTCTATTTGTTCTTGATTTTTGCACAGATTTTCAGATATGGTTTGGGTCTAATGTGATGCTACGTGGCGGATGAAATTGTTCCTGATTTTTTTCTTTTGGAATGGATGCGTAACTGAGGTTGTGTTTGACAGTGGTGTTGCAAATACAGATCATTTGTGAGTTATGGTCCAAAATATCCTGCGAGAGGAATCTCTCACATTTAGTAACCTGGTGAAACAGTTCTTCTTATTTGGCTCCATTATCCAGATGCACAAGCTTAGAAATGGCCGAGGTTGAGCATTCTCTTGCTATCTTATTACCTCAATATTATCTATGAATTCGCTAGCCTCCTTGTATACCCAATTGTGATGGTTGCTTAATTTGCCTTTTTTTTTCTATAGGTACATAGTTCTCTTTTAGCAAAACAGGAAGCGACTGCTCTTTTTGCCCAATGGCAACATTATGTGGATGTTTAAGTATGAGATATTTGTCATATAACCCTGCTTATCACTATTTATTTGCCAAGAGTTTATTGAATTGAGATAGTTGTGTTAACATACTATTACTATTGTGATTGGGACGTGGTCAAGTTTGGCAATAGGTGCCAGATTTGATTATGGAAAGATGCACATGATCTTTTCTTTTGAAAGTTGTTTGAGATATTTGTACTATACATTTTTGATGTATAACACATTAATTGTTGTAGGCCTCTCTGAAATGATGAGATGATTGAGCATTATGAGTTTTTATATTATCGAAGTTAGGTTCGTGAGGAAACAACTATAGCTGCAAGTAATCTTATTTGAGAAATGTTAAATTTATATTTAAGTTTTGGTAATGTCAGATATTGGTGATGTTTGCTGCCTCAGTCTTGGAGAAGAAAATTATTGTTGTTTGCTCAAATTTGGTAACTTATCCTCTATTTTTTTACTTGTCTTTTATTTATATTTCTACTAATTCTTATACAATTTTGTGTTTTTTGTTGTACCTTTTGTGTTCTGATTACAAGACCGTTAGGCTGCGTTTGGTAGGTGTAATCCACCCTGTAATGTAATCGAGATTATATTACAAGTTGGATTCCTTTGTTTGGAATCACTTTAAGATGAATGTAATGTAATCTCGATTACAAAAGAGGTTGATAATTTGTAATCTGGATTAAAACAAAACCTCGTAATCTGGATTACATTACAGTTTGTAAAGTCGTCGGTTGGGCGGCGACAGTCGGCGGCCGGCCGCCGACCACCGCCGACGGCCGGCCGTCGTCGACCACCGCCGCTGGCCGACCGCCGCCGACCACCGCCGACCGCCGACCACCCCCGGCCTGCCGCCGGCGACCACCCCCGGCCGGCCGCAGCACGATCGCCGCCGTCGGCGATCGGCGGCGGCGTTCGCCGGACGACTGCCGGACGTTCGCCGGACGGTCACCGGCCAGCCGGCGACGGTCGTCTGTCGTCGGTCGTCGATCGTCAATCTTAATTACATTACAGGATGAATTGCCCCTCATTAAACAAAAGAATCCAACTTGTAATGGTTATCAAAGATTACATACAACTCATTACCAAACATAACAATGTAATCAAGATTACATTACATTACAAACTTGATTACATTACAGACCGGATTACATTACCCCCTACCAAACGTAGCCTTAATGTATTGAAAAATATTGACCTAATTTTTTTCTATGTTTATTAATCATAAGCCAACAATAATTCATTTTTAAGGAATTTTAATTTTTTTTTATTCTAGTGATATAGTCACCCTCTTTCAAATTAACTTTTAGTGCCATCCAGACTACCATCTTACAATCCATATTGGCGTATTTCTCAAGCATTCTTTAATGTAATTTAGGTGCATGTTGAAGCTATAATATATATCATGTAATCAACATTTAATGCACAGGGAATCTTGTCTCCATTAGTATTATCAGTTCTTCCACTAATACACCCCTCTCAGTTCTTCCACTAATACACCCCTCTCAGTGGCATGATGCGCATATGAAACTTGAGTTTTTCTCTTGTAATGGAATCTTAATCAAGACCTCCTTTTATCCACTTATATGCTGAGCATGCTAGCCTTTATTTAATAAGGAATAAATTATTTTTTGTCTCTTTTGAAATAGTGACTCACATACATTAGGATAAAAACATGAAGGCCAACAACTTAATATAAAAAGTGTGGTAATTTTCTCTTTCCTATTTAAGTTGTAGGTAGTTAGATTAGAGTCCTTTACCTCTTAATATCAGCCAACCCTTAAATCTAGAACAGATTGAACTTTAATTCCTAGAACGACCCATGGAGTCCTTTACCTCTTAATTGAGTCAACCCTTAAATCTAGTTCATCTTACTATCCTTGCTTCCATGCATTGAATTGCTCTACATTGACTCAATCAGATAACAATTTTGCTTGTTGGACCAACTTGGTATATATTTTTTCCAGACACTATTTTTTTCCTGATTTTTGCACAGATTTTCATCTATGGTTTGGGTCTAATGTGATGCTAAGTCTTATGCTCCTGATTTTTTTCTCATGGATTGGATGAGTAACTGAGGTTGTGTTTGACCCTTTTGTAATTGTAACAAGAATTTGAATCAGTAATGTTGCACTTTATCTTTGTAGTTCCTGGAATTTGTTGTGACTCTGGAATGCTTGTCTCCTGTTGATATTATCCCAGCTTTGAATTATTTGCTGTTGCACATTCTGACTGTGTTGTGATCACTGTTGTTAGATTGGATACGTTGGTGATTTGAGACTGGTTTTCCAAAACTGGGATTATACTTTAGCCTTCTTCAAGTGAACAACTTAATAAAAAAGTCTGGTAATTCTCTCTTTCCTATAATTCCTAAAGCTTCTTATAAGTTGCCATGAATAGGTAGCTGCCTTTTCTCTTGGTCCTCTTAGGGGTTTTCTTTTATTTATTAGGATGTCATTATAGAAACAACCTAATTTGGCGTTTGCTCACTTGTAGGTTGTCAAGAGTTTCAGGTACTGCCACCAATCTAATAAGTAAAATATCATTATTTGTCTTTAACATAATTTTTTTATGCCTTTAACATATGCCCTATTAGATTTGTAAAGTTTTTTTAATTGAAGTGCTTACATTAGAGTTTCTGGAAACTTTGTGTCCATGACCTTAGTTCAGGTTAACAATAAATATTTTGTTTCGGTATCATTATGCTTTTGTTGCCTTTGCTTGTTGCTAATCTGACATTACATTTCTTTCCCTATATGCAGTCTTTCCCCATATGCAGGCTCAGAAGGCAAATGCTATTTGTCAGTAACAAACACCCGTTAGACTCTGAGAAATTCTAAATTGTTGTCTTCTAGAAAGAATGTTGAATGCCTTGAAAGTGGTGTCTTTATATCAGATATTCCTGTCATGTTTAGTTTAATCCATTTTCCTATGAGGTACATCTTTAGCTCTATTTGCTCATGTAGCAATGACTAATACCCCAAGGATACTTCGACAACTTAAATATATGGAATTCTCTTCAATTTGGAAGTTTTTCCTTGACTCTATTCTCTGTACATTAAGATAATATGATTGGTACATGTCGCACAGGTTATGAGAAGGAACATTTGAAGGTGACACTATCATGTATTTACTCTTCTTTGCTAGGTGTAAATGCCATGCTCGCCAGATATGCACACTTCCTGTAAAAATAGAGAAGCCAAAGTAGTTGATTTTGATAGTTTTGTTATTGTTGGGGCTTTTGGACCAAGTGTTGGTCTGTCTTTACCTAATTTTACCTAATTTTCTGTTGTAATTTTGACAAATATTTTATGAAAGAATGGTCTGAAGATAGTGTACTTCTAATACTTATCATTACTGATATCTAACAATTCCTTAATGAGAAAATGATATCTTACTGATATAAATGGTTTGCCATTTGTTGTCCTCCTTTTCAATGTAGGAAGGTTGGAATATGACAAATGATTAAAGTTACAATTAGGCATGTAAATTGGAGTCAGCTGCTACAATTGAGCCTCCATGTAATATCTTCTCATGCTAGATGGAAAAAGGTACTTGCTCTTTATGTATTCTTGGCTTTTTGGAATACTGAACTCAATATTATCGAGATACTATTGCATTCTTATAGGCCAAGATGGGCACTTATTGACACAAGGCATACATGCATAACATGTGGAGATCATCGTAATCATCATATCAACGGTTTTACATGGATGATAATATACTATTATGGAGGATCTTCTAGATCTCTCTTATCATTACTATGAAACTATTCGCTCGTAAAATTGTCTCATAGATTTTTTTCTGTTTATAATTTCTCTATCTATAAAGAATTGAATGTATATTTCAGTCACTGTTACAATAATCATTTCCCTATTTATAAAGTTTCATTGACTACACCTACCATTGTCACTAGTTAGTTGCTAGTATGCCCCGGGCTATGGTGCAGCGGTAGTGTCACTAGTAGTTAACCCAGGCATCCGCGGTTCGATCCCCAGCTATGACGCATTTTGCAGGAATTTTTCCTTCAAATGGGGCGCGAACCCTGGGACGCTGGGCTTCTAGATTGACCACCGCGAGCGCTTCCCGATTACCCTGGTGACCGGTGGGAAACTTCCGTGGGGCCGGGCCGGTCACCCCAGGTTCAATTTGTCTGCTATAGTTAGTTGCTAGTATGCATCATACACTAATCTTTAAGATGATAATAACAAAGGTAGTTTGTTGCATGCATGTGCTTTGATCGATGTAAGGTAATGGGCATGGGTAGAGGATCCTTGGGCATGTGAGTAGATGTATAGAAAGATATTCTTAAACAACAAGATATCATAATGCATTTATATTTCTCACCATTGGGATTTTTTTTGTTGTTGTTAGTCATTCTTATTATTTGGCACTTGGTACGAGTTGTATTTTTCTAGCACTCGAAATACTAATCTGGTTATTTGGCTCTAAATTTCCATCGAATATGCTGAGTTACACATCATGTGCATGCATTATGCGTGAAATAATCACAACCTCATTTATTTTGGAAGTTTTGTTTCCTCTTTTTTTTTTTTACTTCTTCTAACCGTCTTCTTTTCCATTTTCAAAGTTAGCAAGAGAAACATTGTCTTTTTAGGCGAATGCATTCTTAGAGGATACAACTAAGAGACTAGAATATTTCAGATTTGTTCAATTCAGACCTGGAGGTATAATTATATTCTCTTAATATCTAGACAATACTGGAAAAATATGTAACACAATTACTAGTAAATTGATGATTGGATTATTTGGCAGTTTGTCTACATTAGATGATCTGTATTGTCACCACTTATTTGTGCATCAGCTAACACACCTTCATATCTTTTTGGCATACCTCAGAAAATACATCTTTTATTGGCTTACTAGTTTATTTTGGTTATTTTCTTGTATACTATTTAAAATGACTATTAATTCATTTAGGCTTCGTGGTTTGTCAATTAATATATGGGTACACTTTTTGGATTTGCTGAAAGATGGTCTTGGGCTGCTTCTCCTTTGTGATGTATATATGTCGCTAAATCTTTTAAAGCTGAATGCTATCTTTGCATTTTTCTTTTACTCATCCAAGAATTGTTATGCTAGCATCATAGTGAGATTCTTTGTTGTTTGACATGCTGGTCAATTATTCTTTTGTTTGTCAGCATAATAGAGAATCTAATCATTCAATCTACTGACTGACGGTAAATATATAATGATGATACCTGCTGATGTATATTCCTTTTGTTCAAAATCAGGTGAATACCATGGAAATAATCCAGTGATGTCAAAATTGCTACACAAAGCAATTCTTCAAAAGAGTGAAAATACATATTCTATTTACCAACAGCACCTTACAAATCATCCTGTGAATGTGAGTTTGAAATCTGCATTCATTTTTGATGCATGTTTATCTGTGACTTGAAGCAAGAAGCTAATTGGCAAAAGCAATAAGTACTTCCTCAGCATCACTATTGAAAATTAGAGCATACACCAATGTACTGCATGCCATACTGCATTTGTTGTTGAAATAAGATCAAATATTCTGGTGTTCATGTCAGAATAACACTTGTTATCTTAGTATCATTGTGGTATTATGGGCGGATTAATTGTGATTGGTGTTGATTAAATAGTCGTATCCATGGTTTATCTTCTAGTTTGGTATTGTATCTAGACTAGACTTGATGTGTGCATTGAGTAGTATACTGATCTATGCCTTCGGAACACAATGGTTCATACTACATAGATAACCTATATATACCTATTGTTGAGAATTAAAACCTTGTTATAAAAGCATGGCATATTTGAAGCTTTATAAAGTTTACCGTGTTTATAAAAACTCTTTCTGTTTGTATCAGTGACAATGACTTCACTTTCTTAGGTTCTCTATGCTTCTTGAGCTTATGGGTGATAGAGAGAGCCTATACCTATTGGACTCGTTGAATCTGCGCCATCCATTGCATAACGTTGTTATGTTGGAGGAATGTCTCTCGAAGCTATTTCAAGGAAAACACATGAAGCAATTGCAATGAACTAATTAGGAAGTGAAATCAAATTCTGGAAAAGAAGGCCATCTGAGGTCAGTTTATGGTGAAGATTCACTCTCCAATTTAATTTCATTTCATTTGAAGAAATATTTTAATTAAAATATCAACTATTTTCCAGGATCCCATTAGATGGAGTCCTCTAACTGATGTCATTGATGGGTATTCTCCAACACTTCCTCATCTTAAGTTGGATTATAATTTGTATTGTATTATGACATTCTTATGCTTATTATCTTCATGACAGTGGGATTAATCTCCTCTTCCTGATCAGATTATAATCGTTATTCATGTATTTCGGACATTTTTATTCTTAGCCTTGTGATCGAGCTCCTCTTCCTTATCTCGGTATTAATGCATTCTGGGCATTCGTATGTTTATTATTTTCATGCTCGTGGGATAGAACTCCTCTCCCAGTCGGTATTCAGGTATTCTAGACATTCTTATATTTATTATCTTTATGTCATGGGATTGAACTCCTCTTCTCGATTAGGTACTCAGACATTCTGGGCATTCTTCTTATTGTTATCTTCATGGTCGTATGGAGCTCCTCACTATATTCAGGATTCTTATGCTTTGGGGATCGAGGTCCTCTCTCCCATCTGTATTTAGGAATTCTAAGCATTTTTATGCATATTATCTTTATAGCCATGGGATCAAGCTCCTCTCCCCAATCAGATTATAATTGTTATCATGTATATTGAGCATTCTTATTGTTGGCCTTATGATCAAGCTCCTCTCCTCGGTTGTATTATAATTGGTATTAAGATATATTGGGTTTTCTTATGCTTATTATCTTCATGGTCGTGAGATCGAACTTCTCTCTCGATCATATTATAGTCTGTATTTAGGTATTTAGGCATTCTTATATTTATCATCTTATGGTTGTGAGATCGAACTCCTCATCTTGGTCAGATTATAATTGACATTAGGTATTCCAGGCATTCTAATTCTTAGGATCAAGTTTCTCTCCCCGGTTCGATTACAAACATTCTTCTTATTATCTTAATGGTTGTGGGATTGAGCTCCTTTCTACAGTTGGATTAAAATAGGCATTCTTGGCATTGTTTGCTTATTATCTTCATGGTTGTTGGATCAAGTTACTTTCCCTGGTTGGACATTTGGGCATTCTTATTCATGGTCGTGGGATCGTGCACCTCTCCTGGATGGATTATAATTGGTTAAATTACTTGACAAGTTTATTTGAATCATGTTTATGTCATAGATCATTTTCTACCTCTTATTTTGCAAAATGACTAGATTGATAGTAATTGTATAATTTACTAATGCTTGTTTTATAAACTTTGTAGATACCAAAGTTAGCAAAGACCTATGAGATTGAACTTGCTAGTTCAATTCAAGTTACAATCAAATTATGAAGGAACTATTTTGTTGGTTCCTATAATTTTCAAAAAAGGTTTTGTATTTTCTGGGCACATTAGAAGTTTCTCTTTCTAGGGGTTCTCTTGGTTTGATTTACATGATTTGGTATTTGCTTACTAGTAGGTTGAGTGTATCTAGAGTTAGCGGTCGTATCACCAACCTAATAAGTAAAAATATCATTATTCGGCTTGATTTTTTGTTGTCTTTAATTGTCGTGGTTGTTTTTTTCATAAATATTTATTTATTTTATAAATGTTTCAGGTATTTGGGTACCTTTTTAAGGAGTTACCAAAGTTGGAGGCATTCACAAACGCTTACTCAGAAAGAGATTGGGATGTGCTCATTGAGACTTACTTTGCTAATATCCCTGCAAAAGCAAACAAGTTAGTTGACTTATATTTACTAATACCATATTGCATCTTTCTTCTTGGAAGAATTCATGATTGTTTTGTACTTTTTGGGACTATTACTGCTTTGAAGGGTGTCCACGTTTTGGTTTCGATCTTGTTCATGGTACCCAGACACTTGACTTGATCAAGACTTCTGGCTTCCCTGCTGGCAAATATCTTTTTGCTGGAGTTGTTAATGGAAGGAACATTTGGGTAAATGATCTTGCTTTCTCTCTCAGCTCACTTGCAGGTCTGGAGGCCATCGTTGGAAAACGTATAGTGTAATGCCTTTTCTTTCTTTCCAATTCTTGTTTTTCTTGAAAATGCAGCTAATATTATTTAATGTTTGTCTGTAGATAAGCTTGTTGTCTAAATGACTGTCAACCTTGTCAATGAGACAAAACTGCATAGTGAGCTCAAGTGATGGTTTGCTTTTGTGGCTCAAAAAGTTGTGAAGTAAATGCATTGGCTAAAGCCTTGGCTGGTGAGAAGGATGAGGTAAAAGTGATTCCTGTTCCTAGGTTTCAAAATGATGGCAAAAGCTTATGATATCTAGAATCATTAGAATCAAATGGCACACCATCATGCCATGTCATGTTTATGGTTTCATTAGATGCCTACTGGTATGCATCTGTGCCAGATTGTCAATGGCACAGAGGTGGTATTCTGGCACATCATGTAAAGTTGATCTAAGAACGATTTGCTTTTCGTCCATACCATCTTGATAAGTTGGCCATGCACAGTCTTGTTTCCACATATTTTCTTATAATTTTTGTTTTGTATGAACTGGGTTTCTTCTCCGCCAATGTTGCTGCTCAGTCCTCAAGTCCTCCCCTCCTGTGACCAATGAAGAAGTTCAGAGAGACGAAAGTATCTCAAGCTGTGGTTGATTTATGGTTTCTCAGAATGTCTAACAAATTTAATGATGGTTTGCGTAGGCTTCTGCCATGAAGGAATCTGACCATCGCTGACCCACTAATGTTAGTGCCAGGCTAGATGCTCAGCAGAAAAAGCTCAACCTCCCAATTGGTTCTTTCCTTCAAATTCTTCGAATACAAGGCAAACAAGTGGGTGCTTTCTAACAAATTTACTCTTCTATTTAACTTTTTCTGTATTAAACACCTGTATATATCTGTAGGATCTCTGAGGAAATATTTCTGTATTTACTCTTCTATTTAACTTTTTCTGTCGCTAATTATTTTCTTTATTTTTTCTGAGTGTGATTTTGTTAATTCAATTCCATGAACTGATAGTAAATATTACTTAGGACTTTTCATCTTCCAATGTGCTTATATTATCAAGTTTTGTAGATAATCAATACAATTTATACAGTGTTGTGTTAAAAAGCTTTTAATAAACTTTAATCATTTGTTTCCAATAAAATTATAGTATCCTTGACTTGTTTCTTTTGTAGGGGAGCGTACTGTAATCTCTATATTTGGTTGTTTGAAGTTTATAGAAAGTAAATTCTTATACACTTGTTTGTTTCTTGCTAACCAATTAATTTTTTTGTTGCTAAAATTCTGTCCGCATTTGTGATGCAGGTGCTATAGATATCCTAATGATGTAGGGTTTCAACATCATGTCGATCAGCTGTTAGCTAAATATTGTTTTCTTTGATTTTCAGTTGCTTCTTTTGCTGTCTGCAATTTTATATGAATGTCCTTTCACATCAGATTATTACTTTAAAATTTATAATTCCTTAATATATTGTTATTTCTTTTGGTATTGTATTTTTTTCTGTGTTTCATTATCTGCATTATTAATAATTTCTAATAAGCTTATCAAAATTGAAACACATGGTTTAAGTAAAGCATTGCAAGATGGTCCCATGTTTCCAGTTCTACTGCTTTCAGAATATATATCTTTGTGATTGGAATTTATGCTACATATATAATCTCTTTGTTGGCTTCCATGTGAGAATTCCATTCTATTGTGAAAATCTTTCTTTGTAATTGAATGTTTTTGGTGTCTTTCAGGTCTTGAATTCTCAAGTAAATTGCAGAGAGGATCACGGTTACATTCTCTATTTTTGAGTATCATCTGTTACTTAATTTTTACCAAGGAATCAAAATGGTAAATATTAGATTGGTGTTTGAGTTCAATCATGATTTTTTTGTTCCATATGCAGTTTTTTCTACCTTCTGTCGCTAATTATTTTCTTTATTTTTTCCAAATGTGATTTTGTTGATTCAATTCCATGAACTGATAGGAAATATTACTTAGGACTTTTCATCTTCCAATGTGCTTATATTATCAAGTTTTGTAGATAATCAATACAATTTATACAGTGTTGTGTTAAAAAGCTTTTGTTAAACTTTAAGCTATTCTGATCTTGATGCGGTCACAAAATGTGTTATTTGTTTCAATTCTTTCATTTATCTATTGTTTTTAATATTTAATCTAATTTTTTTTATCGTGATATTCTATCCTAGGTTCAAGGCGAAGGACTCTCAATTGACCTATTGGTTTTAGGCATGATGGTTATTGCTCTAGTGACTTCCATTCTTGAGAATGGAATAATGCTATCATTTCTTACATTCTTCACTCGAACTCTATGGCTTTTTAATTTTTTAATTGCTTATATTTTTCAAGGTTCAAGACTTTGAAATTGAATAAGATGTATTCACTTGGTTGCTTATAATACTTTTTGATAGGTTGATATGTTCCATTTAAAGAATGCTTTCCAAAGTGGAACATGGAAAGAGAATTATGCTCAAAACAAAAAGGTATTACATTCTCATTGTCAATGAGTTTGTTGTAATCCGTAAAAGATAACTATGCTTTCTACTTTTTTTTGGTGACACGTGTTTTGATAGGGAGTGCATGAACGGACCTATATGCTCTAATCTTTTTACCAAGAACAATTGAAGATCTGATTGATCTTAATTCAATCAGGGATATTCTTTTATAGTGCTCAGGAAGAGTAAGATATATATTTAACTAAGACAAAAATGGAAGTAATGAGTTTAACTATTATTTATAAAGAAATCTGCTTGCCCTTGTCATTTAGTTATATTAATTTTTGTCTTTTGAAATTTTGTGAATTGTTTTCGTTTTGACTTTGTGTGTACATTTCTCATATATTTTTTTTGCAATTTGACCGTTACATTTTTGTTTTAGAAATTCAGCTAAGTTTGGCGAAGGAGCTTTACTTGAATTTGAGTGCCTTTATGAAAAGCTTGGCAGATTGTTTGAACCACAAGTATTCAAAAATTTTAATTTTGAAATCTAATAAACATGCTTGTTTGATGTTATTTTTTGTATGTATTCCAAGTATGTCATTCAAATGCTATCATTGATTTAGGTTTCTTTTTCTAATCAAGTAACAGCAGTAGATGAAGCTGTAGAATGTGCTGCTCGAGCAATGATGTCACGTCTTACAAGCTTTTTATCCCTCACTTCTTAAGGTGCATTTTCTTTTGATTTTGTCCTAGCTAATGCATCCTCTCTTTTTATGATCTAACATCATTAGCATATGGTTATCATCTACTCTTATATTTTTCAAATGGAGTCATGTGTCTAATAATATGTGATTGCTATTGTTTCGGATTGTTTTTCTTTTGTGGTTTAACTTCAAGGTTATGGTTCTAATATCCTCAAGGTCATGCTTGGTGAACCAAGAAAAGTAATGTGCAGCTTCTGGGTGCTATGACATACTGTGCACCAAAGAAACTTTCCAGTGCCTCCCAAAGTTTGTTTCCAAACTAACGGAGGTTCTTTACTTGGAAACATAATTGTCTCTAGGTAATGAATCCTCTTTGGTTTGTGAAATTTCTTTTAAAGCCCCAACTACTAAAATTGATTGCAGATAGTGTAGTTACACACCCCAAAGTATAGGATTCTAGCCAAACTGCTCAATTGCATGTACCAATGTTCTCTTCTTCATCGAACTTCTGCATATCTTTGTAATTTAAAATTGTATTTTACATGATTTTTTTAATTTAGGTTGGTAGCGTCATTAAAAATTCAGAAATATCTACTCTTGTTCCCATCATGTTGATGGATCTATCCTATTGAGTACACAAAGCATTCTCTAGACATTCCTCTTCAAATAAGCTAAAAGTTTTGCTTGTTTATTGCCTTAATTAAATGTTAGCTGCTTCAATAATTTAGGTTATCTTTGCAGACCACTTTTATCAATTCAGTTAATGCACCATCCTTGGCATTATTGGTACCTATTTGTTCGGAGAGAAGTGCTGAGACAAAGAAAAAAGCTGCTCAGATTGCAAGAAACCAGTGCCCCTTAGTGACCGAACCCAAGGATATGGTACCTTATAAAGGATTACTTCTCTTTGAAATTAAAAAGGTGCAGATTCTCATCAATCTTTTTCTTACTGTTGAAAATGAGGCCTCTGAATATGTACCACATTTATCTTCCCTTCTTGCAGTTCTAGAAGTTCGATCCATGGCAGCTATGGCTCTTGGATCTCTCATCCAAGTAATGAGAGAAGTGTATTTCCAAATCTTGTTTCATGGTTATTTGATACATTGAAGTCTGATAGCAGCAATGTTGAGCATTCTGTAGCAGCACAGGGTCTTAGTATGTTTGGATGCTGCATTAATTGTTGAACATAAACATTAAATATCATTTCTATCAACTCTTCCATGTGTAGAGATTGACCTTTTGCTATACTTCTAGGGTTCTAGTTCAAATTTTTTGTTCTATGTTTTGGCCTATCGGTTGTTTGGTTACTATTTCAACTTTAAATGCTTTTCTTATCATGTTCTATGTACTTTTATGGTTTGGTCATTCATGGCGGGAAGTTTTCATTTGCCTATTTTTTCTAGGAAAGTTACTTTTATCTCACCAACAATTCAATTATTTGTTTATTATCAACATTTTTATCTTCACACTTGATCCCTTTTTCTTCAGATCAAGCGACTTGTATCATCAACTAAAACTATTGTCAATTTTTGGGACTTGCAATACACACGACTTGATTCTGTGTATTAGAGTAAGTTGTTATACTAATTTTTTCTTACATTATTTTTCTCTTCCTATCTACTCTATGGAATATTGTGAAATTGTGTTCTCTTGCAATATTCAAGCTTTTCTTGGTTGCTAATACTGAAGATGTATGGGTATATAGTGACATTAATTTGCTGTCACAATATTGATGTTAGCCAGAAATTGGAATGATACGGATTGGCCAATCAATAATGATTGGCACAAATCGTGATTTTAATTTTGAAGGTAGAAAAATATTTTTTTTTAAATCATAATTTTAGTGTTTCTCAAATTTATCCTTGCAAGGCTAAGAAATCACATAGGTTTTTGGTAAAGCAAGGCCATTTTCTATTTTTGAATTAGAATTCAACATTAAGGACAACGAGGTGTTGCATAACGATTCTATTGAATGATTTATGTTATTCCTTGAAATCCAAAAACTCAAAACAAAACTGTATTGTGGTTGCGAACAACTCCCACATCTAGGCAAATAAAATGATAATTATGAGGTTGCATATAATATTATTTTATAATTGTGCCAAGGCATATTAGAGGTTCTTACATCTTGTCAGAAAAAATCTTTCTTTGTAACTGAATATTTTTGGTGCCTTTCAGGTCTTAAATGCTCAAGTAAAAAGCATGGAGCATCATGGCTACATTGTCTATTTTGGAGTCTCATTTATTACTTGATTTATGTCAAGGAATTAAAATGGTAACTACTATACAGTGTAAGAGTTTAATCATGATTTTTTTGTTCCATATATAGTTTTTCTCTACCTTTATTTTCTAATTGTGATTTTGTTGATTCCATTGCATGAAATGACATGAAATACTACTCCGGACTTTTCTTCTTTCAATGTGCTTATACTATGTAGATTTGCAGATAATCAACTTAGTGCAGGAGAATTTATATAGTGTTGTGTTAAAAACTTTGATAAAGCTTTGTTCTCTATGATGATTCTAATCTTGATGTGGTCGCAAAATGTGTTGTTTGTTTCTATTCTTTCATTTGTCTATGTTTTTTATATTTAATCTAATTTTTGATTGTGTCGATATTCTATCATCGGTTAAAGATCTTAAAGGGATCTCAATTTACCTATTGGTTCTAGCTTGATAGTTAATGCTCGAGTGACTGCATATAAGTAACTTAGGTTACTTAGTTTTAATTTCATGCACTTCGTGCAGCAATCACTACGGCTTTTTCTGATGGACATGTTTAAGGGAATTTGCATCTCTATCTTCCTTGGCCCACCAATTGTTGCAGCAATTATAGTCATAGTCCAGGTTATAATCTTTAGTCATTTATATAAACAGATTGTTGGCTAGATTGAGGCTTAATTTCTATCATTTGTCAATATTTTTCAATTTTTACTTTGGTTTGCTGCAGAAAGGAGGTCCATACCTGGCGATATATCTTTGGGCTTTCATCCTTGTTCTTTCACTTGTGATGATGACAGCGTATCCCATTTTAATAGCGCCTCTGTTTAATAAGTTCACTCCTGTAAGTATCTTTTTGCCACTGAGTCGCTTATTTGTTTGTATGCAGAGTATATAATGGCATCCTGCTAATTTACTTTCTTATATGTTTTAGATTATAATATGTTGAAGAATACTCCAGCTATGACCTGACACGATGGTCTTGTAGGCTCTAGCAATTAGTATGCTCAATTATTTGGAAGCTTTTTTCTCTAGCTAGTATTATAAGTTGCATGTTTTTGGTTATTAAACATTAATAAACTTATAGAATTAAGGCAGCCCAAATATATTTGTTAGTTTGTGTAACAATTTTTTAACAGCTTCCCGCTGGAGAGCTGAGGGAGAAAATAGAAAAGCTTGCAGCTTCACTGAAGTTCCCTTTGAAGAAGCTGTTTGTTATTGATGGATCTACAAGGTCTAGACATAGCAATGTGAGTGATTTTTTTTTTCATATGAAACTTGAATTTTGTTTTTTTACTAATAATGCTATATGTTTTATTCAGCATTGAATCTCACTGATGATTTCCTTATTTCAATCCCATTGCTGTATTAATTGTCTGTTCAATGTAAATTTTCTTCATGGTTAAATATACTATTTGTGATAAAATGGGTGAAAGTGGTTTCTTATCTGACCTGTTTGAGAGGTAGCAAATAAAGCTCACCCATGCACAATACAGATTATCCTGTTTTAAGATGAAGTCTGAAGTTGTGGACAGACATTTTTAGTAGCCAAATGTTAGATAGTTTCTCATTGCTTAGCACTGAATTTGCCACGCTCGATGCATATTATTTGGGCTATGTGTTGTTTGTGTTTTTGACAATTCAGTTCAGTATCTGTGCTTATCATGGTAAGTAAATTCTCATGGTTGGTTTTATTATGTTCACATTCTGCTCATTGCAAATTCTTGGTCTATTTTTAAGGCCATTGCCCATTATATTGTGAAAAATGAGAATGAAAATTGAGGAAAGCTGACTTATGTTGACTTACAATGGTTCTTTACAAGTAAAGCTGCAAAAGTAAAGTGCTGCACTTAAGAATACCCTTTATCCTGCAATGTTATGGGTTTGTGCGCATGGTGGTTATTTGCATAGTTACTGTATCAGGAAATTTTTTCAATGGATGCGTTGTATATGTTGTTGAAATGCTGTTGCTGTCCTAAGTATCTCTCTCTTGAAGTTTTTTTTGCATCATATGTTTTATTGGAAAAAATTTCTCAGTCATAACAAATTGTCCTGATATCAAGGTATGATTTGATTGATTAACTTGCAAGAGCACAAGTCAGCGTCTTTCTGAGCAATAATTTCTTACTGTTGCTTCTCATATAGAAGTCTTCCTAATTTATAATCTTTGCTTGTTAGCTGCTCTTCAAGCAATGTGAAGATTTACCAAATACTGTGCATTAGATATTGGTTTGACAATGGTTCTATTTGATAGAAGGTTTCTGGATCACGGATTTATAGTCCTATTTGTGTAAATATTTTTAACTTAGAGACCTAAACGCACAACACTGCAGAAAAATTCTTGTATTGGGAGATAAATTTTCTGGACTACGAGTCTGTCCCTCTCTTTTGTGTTTACATAGTCTAAACTCTCATACAAAGTCTGGGTACTGGTGAATTCCATTCTCTTACTACTTCCACATATATAGAACATTATCTGCTACCCATGTACATATTGCTTCAATCATCATTTGCCTTATCCAGATCACACTGATTTGCTACTTCACATAAATACTTTTGATATCCATTAGAACAAAAAATACTTTTTTCCATACAATTGGCAGTATTTTAGATGTTATTTGCATTTGTTATTGAGAGTTTTATTTTTTATGATTTTATTATGTTGATTAAGCTCTTAAATATTATTTAAATCATATTTTACTTATTAGGACTACATATGTATCTGTGCAATGATTTAAACTAATATCTGCCTCACACATGCTCTAATTCTTTATATTTTTTCTACTCAACAGGCTTATATGTATGGATTTTTCAAGAATAAACGAATCGTTCTCTATGACACCTTGATTCAACAGGTTCATTTGTATTTTCTTTTTCACTTCATTATCTGTTGGTGCTCTTCATTAAATGAACAAAATATATCAAATATCTTCTATATGTAAAGTTCTTCAATAAGAAACAAATAGTTTTCTTAATAGAGATAGGAGAAACATGAATCTCATTGTGTGAATATATTGACTTAGTTCTTTAGGATCTTGATAATTTAAATTGAGACATTAGCGTGTTAGTCCCAATTCATTTTTCCTTATCAGGAATCATGTTCAAACTAATCGACAACCTAGTTATTACTCACCAAGTTTTGATATCTCTGCCTCATGGATAGCTAATTTCTTGATAATGAAATGGAAATTCTGCAGCATAATTGAGTATTTGTCAGCATAACTGAGAAAAAAGAACTTTGTATTTCTTTCTGTGTTAAAACTTATATGGTGATCTTATTTCAGTTGGTTCCAAGGTGGTATTTCATTTTCTCGACGTGATGCTTCATTTTCTAGGATTACTTGATTTCCATGCTTCTTGCTCCATGCTCAATCTACATTTACAATAGTTTTCTCTTTTATCTTTCTCTTTGTGAACATCCCATGTTTTGATTTGTAAATTAATTACCCAAGGATATGCAAGTTTTGCAAGGTTGAACTTTATTTTGCTTCTGTTCCTTAGTTTATCATTTTGATCGATAATATATTTAAAAGTTATTTTTTTTCCATATAGAAATTGAACTCACTCAAAATTACGATTTTTTTAATAATAAACTGGTTGAACAAATATGTTACTTAGATGAGTCTGATGACTGAGCACAAACACTTGATATTTCTTCAGAACTAAATGCTATTCCATTGCTGAATATTTAAAATAAAAAATTTTGGTAGTGCAAAGATGAAGAGGAAGTTGTTGCGGTTATTGCCCATGAACTTGGACATTGGAAACTCAATCACACAATGTATTCTTTCATTGCTGTTCAGGTGCTCTTTTATACTCCACTTCATTATTTCCGAAGCATCTTGCCATGTTTAACACCATAATATTTGTAAAATCATGATTTTGATTTTGACATCTGATAGAATTTAGTGGGCTAAGTTGCTAAGCTTGTGTATTTTGTTAATTATGAAGATTAATTTACAGCATTGAATCAATGTTACTACCTGCAATAGGGAGTGACTTAATGAAGACTTTCAAATTTGCTTGCTTAAACCTTTTTTGCCTACTTAAGCTTTGCTTCCCTGCTTTTTTCTTCTTTTCTTTTTTACTTATAGGCATCCCCAAGGTTCTCATTTTTGGTCATGCAAGGAGTGCGGGGTGACACCCCTGCTTCCTTCCCAATTTTATACAGTAAGAGGCACTGGATTTTGGCAGACTTGGTAATAGTAGCTTCCTATCCTTCAACGAAAAAGTGGTGTCATGAAGGAGTAAGGAGGGGTATAGGGCACAGAAGGTGTGGGTAGTGTTGAGATGTTTCGTGAAGGTGATAGGTGAGAAAAAAGTGATTAACAGAGTATGATGACGTGGATGCTCCTAAGTTCTGGCTGCTGGGTGGCAATTTGGAGGACGCAAGGATAAGCATCATAAGGGCTGGCCTTAACTTACTGAATGTGATTGCTACAAGCAATGTATTCGAAGGCACTAGTGCAACTAGGTACTAAGACATTATAGGACCTAAGAGGCAAGGTGCAAGGCGTAGGTACATGCACAGTTGTTGAATCATACAATTCACAATTTGTATCATTGATGCAGATTTTAATTCACATATGAAACAATCAATTTTCACACATGAATCAGAAATGAAAAGAACTGGATAAATATGCGGTTTTAATGCTCATTCATGTACCTCCTATGTATTATCTAAAAGATTAAATTATCCTTGTTGTGCAAAAAATATATTGTCATTAGCATCACAAGGCTTCTAACTTTCATCACAAGACTTTTATTTTTTATCTGTTGATTGTCATCTATCTTCTAAGATGGAAGAAGAAAAAACAAAAAAAAAATGGCTACAGCACAAACCAAGCATTTTGCATGCATTATGGCCGAATGACACTTATTGGAGAATTTTAAGTTATTCTCTAGGTGGGTTTAGTGTGCCATGGAGCTTTTTTACACCTCGGTGAACTTGCAAGGCCTCAATTTTTAAAGGTGCATAAGAACTGGAGCCTAGACACAGTTTCAAAATATTGGCTACAAGGCCTGGATCTTAACTGGCATTTAGATGTCGAGGTGTCGATTGGATCTGTCGTGTGGCTGTGAGCATTATTTTCACCCAATCTGAGGATCTTGTGTTTGATTTTCAGAACAAAGATCTAGAGGAAGCAGCAAAGCTGTGATCTAGGGATTTAATGACCTGGTTTGCATTGCATGATACACAAAATTGGTCTAGCCAGGGATCATGCAGATATAGAAAGTAGGCTGTGATAGTGCAGTTGGTCTTGATCCTGTCTTTCAGCATTTTTGGCTCGTGGATACAATGGTATAGGGAAGCATTCTGTGAGGATTCATGCCACATGCTATCTAACTGCTGAGAGTTGGTACAGATCTTGATCTGTGGAGGGGGAATAAGAGATGCATTCACCTGGTTGCTTATAATCTAATACTTTTTGATAGGTTGATATGTTCCATTCAAAGGTTGCTTTCTATAGTGGAACATGTAAAGACAATTATGCTCAGAACAAAAAGGTATTACATTCTCATTGTCAATGAGTTAGTTGTTATCTCGAACCATGCTTTCTATTTTTTTTTAATTTTTGACAGACGAGCTACACAAAATAGTGAATGCAGTCGTGGAAATAAAGAAAACTATTTGGTAAGTAGCTGATGGAAAAAGTTTTGGTTATACATGCAACTTATACTCAATATACAAAGCCTATTGCATATTTATGCTATTATGATTCTATTCATGCATATTCTTTGATCTTTTGCAAAAAAAAAAAATTTAAGGATTTGCTAAACATGCTTATGATTACAGATTTGTCCTTTTTACAAATTCTATTCAGTTTTTTGCATCCTTTTTTAATTTATTATGTTTCAAAAACATTGTAATGTTCTTTACACAAATCTTATTGGCATAGGACACTTGAAGGCTGCTAATTTTAATATCTTAATCTTTGTGTGTACTTTTCTTTCATTGTCCTTATCATGATTCTACTCATCCTAAAAGGGTTTGATGATGTTCGATATATAGAGCTGAGCAACCATTTGAAACTTTTACTTCTTTTTTCTTGGGACATAGAGGCTAGGCCAAGCACATGGAATTCCTGAGAACAGTGCAAGGACATACAAAATCGGTGCGGATGTTGCCTTCTTAAAGCTTGATTCTTCTTTTAATCCAAAATATCTATAAGGCCTAATTTTAGCTATTTAGTTCATTTTTTTTGTCCAGTGTTATATTTAAGGGATCTAAGCTGCGTACCCTTCTTCAAAAAGCTATATGGAATGCTCATGCATTATATGTAAGAGTATTTTTATGCTTTGAACTTAATTATTTTTTTTCATGCAACTTTGTGTTTTACAATTATGCAAATCCATGTTTTTACAACAAAATTGTTGGATGCTTGCCAGAAGAGGATTTCATTAGTGACCCATAAGTATCCATCATGAATACCAATAAGTTTTTATTTTTGAAGTTATTATATTATTCATGGTAGATAATAACCTACTTTGTCTTATTTACGGTGAGAGAAATTTACTTATTATGCCTAAGAATTCTAGAACACTTGCAATGGTCTAGTGGCCATTATTCTTGTTGGCTATCAAGGTATTTATTTTTTTCTTCCCCAACATATTTGTTATATTCTTGTGCTTTTTAAGATAATTTCTTGTCTTAACTAGATATTTGTGGCTAGAGATACCACAGCAGATTCCAATGACTTCTAGTCAAAGATATCGAGAGATGAATACATGAGATATGCAGTCGAGGAGTGTTATCATGGTATTAAAGTTATTTTGATGTTTGTACTTGATAAAGGCATCTGTTGTAGTATATATTTTGCCATTTTCTTTATTGTTGAGTGTTGATTTCCTATCTTCTCTTTGTATTAATGGTTTAGGTGGAGAGAATCTACAAGGGTATATACATGAGAGTATCAGGGAAAAGAAATATATAGACAAGCTTCAGGTAATCTTTCAAATAATTTACTATGTGCACTTATTACAACCACTTAATTGATATTTTATTTCTTAAAAAAATCTTAAATATATTTCTTTTTTAACATGAAAGAGTTGACTCATGTAGTTTAATTAAATATGCCTTATAGGTAGCAAAAATGTGGGACATTGTAATGGTGGCTTTTGCAAAACATCTAACACTAGTAACCTTGGAGCTTTGAGGGAAAACTCCAGTTGTGTGGATTCGAATGTCAACATTAAAGTACTTATGCTTTATTTTCGACATAAACTATTTAAAATAGTGAATTTTCTCAAACCAATCTAGATTTTCTTCCATATCTATTCAAACTTGGATAATCATTTTTAATCCTAGTAGGCATGTGAGGATCTAACAATGGACAAGCTTGTATTGCTCTAGATTATATTCTGACAACAAAAGTATTTGCAATAACACTAGTAAATTCTCCAGGGAAGAAGTTTTTTTCCCTTCATTTGATTGCGGATTTGGGCAGTTGACAAGTCACTTGTTTCTTCTTGATCAGGGCTGTGGTGACTTCTTTTGGGATGAGATCATTCTAATTGTCTCTAGACATAATATGGGTAAGTGTAATTTCCCACCATAAATCTGCCATGAATTGAAAATATACTATTAATTAGATCTTTGTTATTTTTGGATCCATTACTATTAATTGAGGGAATTGAAACCATTTTCCCCTTTCTTTGTGATGCTATTCTTCCCCATAGTAGGAGGTGTCAATTTTGTTGTATGGTTTTAGGCTTGTGTGCAGAAAATAAGGTAAGGAGCTTGGCGTGCCTATTTGTTTACTATAGCAAGAGGTAGATTTTATTTCTAGAATGAATTAAGAAATTATTCTAAATGTTAGAGTCCTCTAAGTGAATCCAAACTCTTACAACCATTGTCATGGTGCTCCTTATGTTGGTCTGATTATTTCGGTAAAATTTTCAAGTTAATGATTAGATAACATCTATTGAATGTTGTAGAGTTTATTCATTTATACCTAATTCTATTCTTTTTCTTTGCGAAAAAATAATTAAGCAAATTAAAAGAATGTTCATCCATCATAGATTAAAAATCATACCTTACATAATAGTGATGGAGATGTTACAAAAGCTAGACTATGTCTAGTAATGATAAAGGTTACATATAGAAGATAGTAACACTTTACAACAAAGTGTGTTGATGATCAAAGAATAATAAACCGAAGTTCTTGTCATCTTCATCATCAACTTGTGCCATAACTTTCTCCTTATAACCCAAACGTGACTCATTAGCATTTCTCAAAGTTGCATTTAAATTTGTTTTAGCTTAGCCAATCTATCCCATGAAAAGATTTTTTCATCTCGTGAGCATCATGTTCCTACTATTTTTGTTTTTGAATATGACGCCTTTATGAGCTAATTGAATCAACCATAGCCAATCATAACTAAACGTGATCAATATTAAATTTGTTTCCTAAGTTTCAATCTCTAGGGTCTTTAAAGCAATAAGAAAGAACATTTAGTTCAACTATAAGCCAATCAAGAGCTTCAAGTCTGTATGTATTTAGAATAAACCTAAGAAGTAAAACAATTCTGTTTCCTATTTTGAGTTTGAAATTTGCATCTTTTTTTTTACGGGAGAAATTGATCATGCACAATCTTCATCAATGCCAAATATGTGACTATGATGGATCTTCAGGTATGTAAGATAGTTGGCATTTAATCTTCCCAAGTAATTGGTTTGAATTTTTTCCACCCTCATTTGGTTTACGTATGATGTAATCTTTAGGAGAAGCTCTTTTACAAACTCCTCATTGATGTAATCTTCAGGTATGCACAATTCTTCGTGTGGAAGAATTGCTTCTAATTGTTTATATGCCTATTGTCAGAGAGGCATTCCATACTCTATCAGTTTGAATGAGAAGTAAGTTATAATGTTGCTTGACTTGCTTCCTAATCCAATTACTGAAATTTATGGAAAAAATTGAGGGTTCAAAGGAAGGATACTGAGGTACTGAGAAAAAAGGAATAATATTCAAATTATTGTGGTCACAGATGGTGAGCGGATCTTGCTAGGGATTTTGTCGGGGATCTTTTCTGCCAGGTAATATGATACTCAAATTTATTTGTCATTCTTGCTTGACATGTAATCCATTATGTTGGGATCTTTTTCATATGGGCTTTTGACTTGTTAAATTGCTATTTTCTAGGGCATGTGAATTCCTGTGGGCAAACATGCTTTATATACTGTACTTGGTGGAGTCGTCCATCCGCTCTTAGTTGTATTTAGCCTTTTATTTTTGTATGATTCTTGTCATATATAATGTTTTCACATGCTAGTTTTTGTAGAACGTTCTAGTTTTTTTTTCTTAAAACGAATGATAATTTGCAATGTTTGCTTGTCACTATTGATGTGGAGACCAACAATGAAGAGTTACTTAATGATGAATTTTATATTGAGTTGAGGCGAAGAAGGGCTACTGACCAAGTAGTTTTAGTTTTTCTAATTTATGTAAATGTCTGACCTATTTTCTCCTTTGTATTTAGGAATATGTTGAGTTACTAGAGGAATTCATGAATGCTGTGAATAGGAGATATGGAGAAAAAAATACTAATTCTGGTATGGATCAAGTCTTTGTAGTTGCTTGTTTGTTTTCTATTTATGCTATTTGGATCTTAAATTTGTTCTGTTTTATATTTCAATTCATGACTTTGCCAGCCATAGCGCATTTGAACTCTTTGCCAAATATCATAAAACACATCTTGTCTTCCATGATGATATATATATACAAGTAATTGATTTTAGCTCTACTATTTTAGAATTCAGGATCTTCCTTTATAGTTGTTTGAAATTGTTTAACTTGATTCACTCACATCCACATATGCTTTTTCTCATTTCAGAGCACAACTTCTGTTGTGTTATTTTTGGCGCTTTAAAAATAGTTGTTGTAACATTGGCATAACACAGTTTCTTATTCATCGATTTTGGGGAGGTTTATTGGTTTATTTGGTTTATTGGTTTATTGGCTATCAATTATTGGGTCATTTGGAGGGGAAAAACTTTTCACTAAGGAAGTTGTTGAAGTGATGACTACTTCTAATGAGGTTAGCTTCTACACCCAGACCTCTACCAAATCGATACCATAATGTATTTTTGCAATTTATTGAGGTTCCCTTGCATTGATTACAGAAACCCATAAATTTGGCTCTCTCCAACCCTACCTCTCAATCAGAATGCAGTGTAGAAGAGGCATATATGTGGAGTAAGGTAAGTTTTCTTCATCTTTTTGCAGCAACAGTTGCATAATACATTAGTCCCACTTTGGTTATTTATTTTTTTCAACTTTATTTTCTTGGGTTGTAATTCTTCATATATACTACTGACCAATTCCCTTATGTGCATAGCGTAAAACTACCTCATGTTATATAATATCCTGTGAACATAAATTGCATATGACATTTCTTTGTTTTTCTTAGGATGTTTGGACAAAATTTTTTTGCATGTAGAAGACAATTGGAAGCAGCTGTTTTTATTTAGAAAAATATTCAAAGATGGCTATTACACCACTGTGCCTTCATTTTTGTTCATTCAGCTGTCGTTGTACTGGTTTCCTTGGTCTGCAGAAATATATCTACATCAAGGAGCACACAAAGCTGCCATTCAGATCCCATTTTTTTCTCTCTTGTTTCTGATTGCTTTCGTAATAGTAGCTCTGACATTTCTGTAGTTGGATTTTTAGCTTTGTTTATATTTACTAATTAATTTTGTGATTTCACCTTCTTTTGGTCTCATATGTTTATGGTCTTGATTGGTTTGTAATATTGAATGTGAGCTTAGGAAATTCAAAATGAGTCCTGTAAGGTTCTTCTTACAATAGTTATTTTCATTTGTGCTTTCTATTTGATTATGGGGATCTATCTAACAAGAATCTTGCTCGTGCTAATTTCAATGACAGTTTTCTCCTGATCAACAAGCAAAATAAATACAATGAAATAATTTTTCATCAGCTATATAATCAGGAGTCAATTAAGTTCACTCTTGGTTAATTTGATTAAGCTTTGATCACTAACTGCTTATGTTAATAGTTTACTAATAATCCTTGTTGCTCCTTTTGAAATGGATCATTGATTTTTGATTAAAAGTACAATCAATCATCTGTCTAAACTTTTAAATGGATCAACAAATGTATAAACGGATTGCTCAATGGATACATTCCAAATTTATTATTTTATTTTGCTATTGATTGTGAAGTGGTGGTATAATTTTAGCAAGGAGCTACGGTAGTTAACTTTTCTTTCAGTGACCAATTTATCCAATAGATCACTGCATTCATTCATGTGTGATTAGTAGTTGCAGAGCAAACTAGTTTTGATAATTATCATTCTTGCTTGTTATAATTGAAGGTGGGAAATATTTAGCGAATGATAGGATTTTTATTGCATATACACATCCTTGTAAATTATACTAAACGTCTTTCTTTTTGTTATTGAAGAGATAATGTTTCCTTGCATAGACTGCGCAATTTGATTAGTAGTTATTCTAGTTATTCTTATTCTTGGTCAAGGGATCGAAATCCTCTCTTCGGTCGGGTCATAATTGATATTCAGGTATTCTGGGCATTCTTATATTTATTATTATTCGTGGGATAGAGCTCCTCTCTCCAATCGATTATTAAGGTATTTCGGACATTCTTATGAAGCTTCTCTCTCTCAGTTGTTACTTTGGCATTTTGAAAATTCTTATTATTAGTTTCATGCTATGGCTCTCTCGAGGATTATAAGTGCTATTCTAGTATTCTGGACATTCTTCTTATTATTATCTTCATGGCTATGAGATCTCTCTTCTTCCAGTCGGATTATAATTGGTATTCATGTATTTTGGGCATTCTTATGTTTATTGTCTTCATGGCCGTGGAATACAGCTCCTCTCCCGTGTTGGTATTTAGGTATTCTGGACATTCTTATTCTTGGTCGTGGGATAGAGCTCCTCTCTCCTATCAGCTTATATTCAATATTGTGGATATTCTTATTTATTATCTCCAGGCTCTCTACTCGGATTATAATTGGTATTTTGGTATTCTGGGCGTTCTTATGTTTATTATCTTCGTGGTCATGGGATCCAACTCTTCTCTCGTATTGGTATTCAGGTATTTTGGGCATTCTTATTCTTGGTCGTGGGATCGAGCTCCTCTCTCCTGTCAGATTATATTTAGTATTCTGGACATTCTTATGTTTATTATCTCCATGACTCTCTGCTTGGATTATAATTGGTATTCTGGTATTCGGGACATTCTTCTTATTAATATCTGCATGGCCGTGGGATCGTTCTCTTCTCTTGATCGGATTATAATTGGTATTCAGGTATTCTGGGAATTTTTATGATTATTATCTTAGATCGAGCCAGTTTCCCGTGTTGGTATTCAGGTATTCTGGGCATTCTTATTCTTCGCCATGGGATCAAACTCCACTCCCCTGTCGGATTAATAGATATTAAGGTATTCTGGCATTCTTATGCATATTATCTTCTTGGCCGTGAGATCAAGTTCTTCTCGCTGGTTCGGTATTCAGGTATTTTGGACATTTGTATGCTTATTATCTTCATGGCTGTGGGATTAAAAGCTCCACTTCTCTATTGGATTATATTTGGTATTCAAGTATATTAGACATTCTTTTTATTAGCAGTGGGATCGAGCTTTTCTCCACATATTTCAGTTGGTATTCAAGTATTCTAGGTATTTTTCTTGTTATTATCTTAATGGTCGTGGGCCTCTTCTCAGTGGGATTATAATTCTGGTACAAAATGATATTATTATTATTAATAATTTTCTCCCCAATCTACACACAATAGATATTTTGGTACTCTTATCATTATTCTTGGCCGTGAGTTCCTTTATCTTGGTCCAAATGAAATGGATATTTTAGTATTCTTAACATTTTTATTATTTTTCTCAGGACCAAGGATCTAGTTCGTCTCATTGACCGCAGCGTTGGAAAAGAGGGATTCCTTTTGATTTTTTTACTCCATTATACTCTCATATTTAATCTACCAAACTAATTGTTACCATTATTTTAGGTCATTGAATCCTATATTTTTTTTTGTATTTCTGCATTTTAACTTTACATCTTTTCTATTTGATGTTGATATTTTTTGTTTGTCCTCTTCTGAGTCACATGTTGATAATAAATATTTTCTCCTAGATTAACAATCATTGCCATCAATAATGGTGTCAATTCAATGAGCCTAGGTCATACTTATGTTGTTTGAAGTTATAGAAAGTAAATTCTTATACACTTGTTTGTTTATATTCTTGCTAACCAATTAATTTTTTTGATGCTAAAATTTTGTCCTCATTTGTGATGCAGGTGTTATAGATATCCTAATGATGTAGGGTGTATTTTCAACATCAAGTCGGTCAGCTATTAGTCGAATATTGTTTTCTTTGGTTTTCAGTTGCTTCTTTTGCTGTCTGCTATTTTATATGAATGTCCTTTCACATTAGATTATTACTTTAAAATTTATAATTCCTTAATATATTGTCATTGCTTTTGGTATTGTATTTTTTTCTGTGTTTTATCACCTCCTTCATTAATTATTTCTAATAAACTAATCAAAATTGAAACACTTGGTTTAAGTAAAGCTTTGCAAGATGGTCCCATGGTTCCAGTTCTACTACTTTCAGAATATATATCTTTATGATTGGAATTTATGCTACATATATAATCCCTTTGTTGGCTTCCATGTGAGAATTCCATTCTATTGTCAATATCTTTCTTTGTAATTGAATGTTTTTGGTGTATGTCAGGTCTTCAATGCTCAAGTGAAGAGCGGAGGATCACGGCTACATTCTCTATTTTTGAGTATCATTTGTTACTTGATTTTTACCAAGGAATCAAAATGGTAAATACTAGACGGGTGTTTGAGTTCAATCAAGATTTTTTTGTTCCATATGCAGTTTTTTCTACCTTTTGTCGCTAATTATTTTCTTTCATTTTTCTAAATGTGATTTTGTTGATTCAATTGCATGAACTGATAGGACATATTGCTTAGGACTTTTCTTCTTCCAATGTGCTTATATTATCAAGTTTTGTAGATAATCAAGACAATTTATACAGTGTTGGGTTAAAAGCTTTTGATAAAGCTTGAGCTATTCTCTATGATGATTCTGATCTTGATGTGGTCGCAAAATGTGTTGTTTGTTTTAGTTCTTTCATTTGTCTATTATTTTTAATATTTAATCTAATTTTTTATTGTCTTGATATTCTATTGCAGGTTTAAGATCTTGAAGGACTCTCAATTGATCTATTGGTTCCGGGCATGATGGTTATTGCTCTAGTGACTTCCATTCTTGAGAATGGGATAATGCTATCATTTCTTACATTCTTCACTTGAACTCTATGGTTTTTTAATTTTTCAATTGCTTATATTTTTGAAGGTTCAAGGCTTTGAAATTGAATAAGATGCATTCACCGGGTTGCTTATAATCTAATACTTTTTGATAGGTTGATATGTACCATTTAAAGAATGCTTTCCAGAGTGGAACATGGAAAAGAGAATTATGCTCAAAACAAAAAGGTATTACATTCTCATTGTCAATGAGTTTGTTATTATCTGTATAATAACCATGCTTTCTAATTCGTTTTTTTTTGACACATGAGTTTTGATAAGGAGTGCATGAATGGACCTATATGCTCTAATCTTTTTACCAAGAACAATAGAAATTTGATTGATCTTAATTCAATCAGGCGAGAGTAAGATATACATATAACTAAAACAAAAATGGAAGTATTGGTTACAACATAGAATTGATCGATCAACCGTATGATGTGAAAGCGCATGATATAAGAAAGTGTATGTCCAATATGATAAATGTTTCATCAATGATAACTTAAAGAACCAAGCCTTTCTTAACTTTATGTTAATAAGTTTGGCCACTATATAGCCCATGGGTACAACATTATCAAATCACTGTGTACTCTCTTATATCAACTCTTGTAAATTTATAACATATGTTATGTTGCGTCTTTTGCCCTTTTGTTTTCTTCCACTTTTAGTTTTTGCTTTATATTCTTTTGTTGATATTTCGACTATGTGAAGTCTTTAGAGAGCTTTTTGTTTTTGAGTTCTAAAAATTGTTCCAGGTTGCTCAAGATTGAAAGATAATGTCTTGTTGCTACTCTAGAAGGTCATTTGATTTTGTTTCTTTTTCCCCTCCAATCATTTGAAATGCTATAATTAGTTTTTTTTTTTGAAGTTTCAAAGGTTGGACTACAATATATGTGTACTATATGTATGCTCCTTTATGAATGACTTACAATGGTGCTCTTGGTTGTTGAAACTCAAGAAGGTATGATTTGATCTTTCTAGCTAAAAGTTGTTATCAACAAGCTTCTTCATTCTTCTTTTGGTTCTTTTAAGGTTTGAAGGTCGGATGTTGGTGTCTATTCTCTCCCCTTTGGATGTTGTAAGAATGCTTCTCCCATTTCTTTTAGAGCTAAGGTATACTTGTTTATCCTTCACTTAAAGATGTTGTCAATGTATTTGTATTCTATCCACAGCCACCACACACAGTACTTTGCTTCTTTATCATCTATCTAGTTAATCCTTGGTTGATAATTCCTTCTCGAACTTCATTTCATCCTTCTTTGAAGGTTGAAGGGTGAATTTTGATTTTCTTTTTACTATATGATGTGAGAAGCCTCTTCTTGTTTCTTGAATTCTAAATGGTATGATTTATATCTCTTTCCACCCTTCTTGCCTTTAGTCTCTTAAAACCTAGAAGTCTTGATTCTACTTGACCATAAACAACATGACTAGGACAAGCTCTAGTTTGCTCACATGAATTGATCAACCTTTATCACATGACAGAATTAATATTTCATCCAAAGCTATATGACACATTCTTATTCATCTTTGATTTACACATCTGTCATTTAGGTTTGTATTTGTGTCTGCATGTCAAGCCATAACTATTTTTGTCACCATAAAATGATTGCAATAGATAACTCATTGGTCATTATGTAGGTTTCTAAGTTTTGTTGCTTGATATGACATTTTATTGGGCACTCTAATTGCTCAATCATAAGGCTGTTTTGTGCTAGCATGCTTAGTGGGAAGAAACTTTCCTAAGCATTGGTGAGCACTGATATTATTTGTAATGTGATTTTCATATCCAACTAATGAATTTCAATTTGATTTAATATCTTTTTAGCTCCATACTAAGAAAAGTGATATTGCAAAGTCGTGTGTGAAAACAATAGATGGGCGTGGGACAATTGAAGGATTTTATTGAGATTGAAGATGTTGAGGTAATTTGTCTCAGTAAAGCTTCAATTCTATTTGTTTTTTTTTCAATTAAAGACCTCTTGTTTTCTTTTACATGGAATTAGATTGAAAAGTATGAAAAAAAACTAATGTGGAAAAATTATTCAGTAAATCCTTTGGGGTTATTTTTTTTGCTAACACTCTATTTTTGATTTGGTTTTTAATTTCTTCGATTGCAAAATGAGTTTAGAGGAAATTAAAGGAAGATTGGGATCATGAGTATTACATTTTGTTTTGTTGATTATTATTACAAGTGATACCAGGAAGCTTGTTGTTCATTGGATTTACCATCCAACGAACTATTATTAATCCATTTATTTTCAATTTGCTGCATATCGTTCTTTATGCAATCTTTTTCAGGACACAAACTTTTTTGATTATGATTGTTCTAGTCATCTACCAACATGCTTGAGTTTTGCTTTAAGTTGATGGACGAAGCTGAAAAGATTGACTTAAAGGTATGTCATTTCTAGGCCTTTTTTTATAAAGTTTACTGATTAGAACATTTGCAAAAGGGTTCGATTATTTCATTGCTTTAATTCTTCTATTTTTCCCTTGCAATTCCGAATAATGAATCCTTTACAAAATAAAGCCCATGGATTAATGAATCCAATGTTTATTTATAATATCTGCTACAATTGTGTTATGAATACTGAACACTCTAGATTTGAAAAATAATACCAAATCATGAACCCTAATGACCAACACGGTCCAAAAAAAAATTTACATATGGGACATAAAAAATATTTGATATATGCTTTGCATATTTATTTAGTGAAATTGGTTTAATTGGATCATTTTAACTTGGTCACTACTTGAATTTTAACAAACTAAGAATCAATTTAGCCCACACAATTCTTGCAGTGTCTTAAGCAAACAATGCATTCTCTCACTGCAGGACACTTTGCTGAAGGATGAGCAACTTTTAAAAAGGATGTTTCTATTGTAGTATAAGAGTCTTTTGTTGTTAATTTGTTTTAGAAGTGAATTTTATGGTGTTTTAACCACTAATGATTCATAAACTGACATTCTAATTTTTCATTCCCCAACAAAATTTGATGTATATAAGTGATGAATGCTAAAAGGGTCATCTTAATCAATCTAGATTTGAATGATATTTCTATTTTTTTTTGATGCTTTACCCTTAATATAGCATATGCATGAAATAGTTAACTTGTATGAGTTTTTTATTTTATTATTTATTATCAATAAGAAGTCATTATTTGTTAGATGCTGGCATACAATTTTGATATGATGGCCACTGTTAAATTTGTGTCTTCTAGCTCCAATATTATGATGCATACTTAACAGTACTTCTCTGTTATTTAGTTATGATTAGAGTCAATAAGCCAAAGGAAGCACTCTCAACTGATGGTTCACGACAAGGTATGTATTATCTTAAATGATCCTTATCATGGTAATGGTCCACAGTTGTTGCTCGCTGCTCGAGCATTGATGTCACGTCTTACTAGTTATAGGGTGAAGCTTATTCTCCTTTCACTTCTTAAGGTACTTTTTCTTTTGATTGTCTTAGTGTGAAGCATCTCTCTTTTTGGTGATCCACATTATTAGCATATGGTCATAGGTCTGATAATATGTGATTGTTGTTTTGATTTTTTTTTTTATGTGTGTGGTTTCACTTCAAGGTCAACTAGCGACTTGGTTCTAATATATCCTCAAGAGCTAGAAGATAAAGCATGGTGAACCAAGCAAAGTAGTGTGAATCTTCTGGGTGAAATGGTATGTTGTGCAACTGAGCAACTTTCTGAATGCAGGGATTTTATTATGGACATATCAGTCAATTAATAGACTTTGTCAACTTGTAAATAATTGCTAAGATTGATAATGACAACATAGTTTTTTTCATTTCGGGATTGGATTTTTCTTTCCACTTGCTTATATGTGGATGATCATTGAATTCTCTTCTCTTTTTCTTGAAATTTGACAAGGTATAATATTTATCTAATCCCATTCTTTTTTTTCCGTTAGTCTAGTTTTAATTTAAATGACATGACAATGATCTCTTGTCTTTGAAGTGTAAAAGGTAGGATGCTTCCGATGATGTTGGTATCTAATATTTTGATCTTTGAAGTATTTTCTTGTTTCTTTTAACAATTTGCTCTAGTCGATCTTCTTGTTTCCGATGATGTAGGCTTTGCTTATGTGAAATCCAATAAGGTATCATTCATCACACCCTACAAGTTGTTTATTATTCTATTCTTTCAAGGTTAGTTTTTGATATCAATTTGCTTTCCATCATGATTCGAGAATCCCTCATTTGCGGATTCATATGCATGTTTTAACTACATATGCGAATAAGGCTCCAACCCCTTGATATCTTAAATGATAATGCATTTATAGAAAGTTGAGGCACGAATTAGAGGATGTGTTTTTAAGTTATTAAAACACATTATCAATACTTTGTGTACCTTCATTATAATGGAGTTAGGTTTATTTCTTTGTCATTTTATTTATTTTCTTAGTTTAACTATCACACTAATCCACTTTCTCTTTATGCAATTTATCTTCTCAACTGATATTAATAGAAAATATCAAAGCTTGGTTCTAAAATTCTTTGGTATTCATAGTTGACTATGATGCTCTTAGTCCTCCCTCGGTTGTGCTTCTAGTATTCATGGTATTCTTGAGATATTCTTGGTCTTTTCCTTATTACCTCTTGACGGTAGCATCATGTTTCTCTCCTTGGTCAGGACGGATATGACTTTTGGCATTTATGATTTTCTTATTACTCTCCTGACCAAATGATCGTGTTCCTTGCTTTGACAGGAAGGGATTTCAGATATTCATGGCATTCTTTTGCTATCTTGGGATTATTATTATCCTCCTGGGTATTCTTGATATTCATGGTATTCTGGTTTTCATGGAATTCATGGTATTTTGGTATTTGTGGTATTCATGGTATATGACACTTCTGGTATTCATGGTATTCTGGTATTCATGGAATTCTAGTTTTCATGGGATTCATGGTATTTTGGTATTCATGATATTATGGTATTCTTATTATATATATCTTCTTGGAATATTCTTGGTATTCATTGTATTTTGGCATTTCTAGTATTCATGGTATTCTGGTATTCAGGGTATTTTGGTATTCATGGTATTCTTATTATATATATATCCTCCCGGGGTGATCTTGGTATTCATTGTATTTTGGCATTTCTAGTATTCATGGTATTCTGGTATTCAGGGTATTTTGGTATTCATGGTATTCTTATTATATATATATCCTCCCGGGGTGATCTTGGTATTCCTTGTATTTTGGCACTTCTGGTATTCATGATATTCTGGTATTCAAGGTATTCTGGTATTCATGGTATTCATGGTATTCATTGAATATTGGCACTTCTGGTATTCATGGTATTCATTGTATTTTGACACTTCTGGTATTTACGATATTCTGGTATTCAGGGTATTTTGGTATTCATGGTATTCATTGAATTTTGACACTTCTGGTATTCATGTATTTCGACACTTCTGGTATTCATGAAATTCTTCGGATATTTTCGTTCTTTTCCTTATTAACCTGTTGACTTGGTCAGATATTTATGACATTCTCATGGTATTCTTGGTCTTATTGTTTTCCCGACCTAGGAATCGAGTTTCTCTTCAGTCGAAATTATGAAACCGAATTGGCTTTTGTTTGGGCATCAATATGGTTTGCTTTGTTATACATATACTTTCTCCTTTTGTTATTTCTATAAAGTTGTTTTCATAAAGTGATTTTTATTCTAAGACATGGTGCAAGATATTACGAACCTTTTTTTTTATCAATTGAAAAAAATTATGATTTCATGAACTTTCGCTTTTTCTCTGGTAATGGAATCTTAATCAAGAGCTTTTTTCCACTTCTAAGCAGAGCATATCGGCCATTATTTAAGGAATGAATTATTTTGTCTCTTTTGAACTAGTGACTTTCGCATACATTAGGATAATAACACGAGGCCTAACAATTTATTATAAAAAGTGTCGTATTTCTCTCTTTCAAATAATTGATGCTATAATTCTTAGAATGTGTCGGCCTTTAAATCTAGAGTTCTTTACGTCTTAATATGTGTCGGCCTTTAAATCTAGAATGATTGAACTATAATTCTTAGAATGACCCATGTAGCCCTTTACCTCTTAATATGAGTAAGCTCTTAAATTTAGTTTATCCTACTGTTTTTGCTACCATGCATTGAATTGTTGTACTATGTTATGACATCTATTTGGTGAATAGTACCTTGTCCGTATCTATTAGCTAGTCAAATATGTTTTACAGTATTCCCTACATGAAAGAGATTTAGGATCGCCTATGTTGTTGCAAATGTCTAATGGTGTTTGATCACAGAGGCATTTTCAAATTGATTTTTATGTGATAAATTATTTCTTTTCTGATGGAAAGAATTATGACATTCGCAGATGATCCTGAGGTCTCTCAAGTGTAACATTTTTAAAAGAACATGTTTTTATGGAGGTAAATTAATTGAAAATCACCACTTAAGTTAATGTCCACTAGATTGGTTCTGCGGGCTATCTCTATCAAAGAGTCTTTTATACTGTCCAACTTATACTTGCTTAAACTTAAGTTAGATTGTCATAAATTGAATAGAATCTTATTGTTGTCATGACACTCTTAGGATGTTATTATTCTACGTATATTGGATTATGCTGTAAAGAAAGGTCTTAATTCAATTGTTGTTAGGAACAATTAATGACTTATTAAAAAAAATTTGTATTATTTTTCTTAAAGATGACCTTTTTACTATTAAAACATTTTTCTTATGACTTTTAAGGGAACAATTGTTGTTGGATAAGAATCCAATAATTATATGTTTGTCTTTGAACAGTGCCAACAATATTTTTTGAATACCTAATGCATATTTCTGCATGGTTTTCTTAAATTGAATTTATCTTTGCTCTTTCAAATATCATATTATTTCATCTTAGTATAATGATAACCATTATTCATAAATTGATGAAAAATGTAGGATATGTTTTTCAGATTAACAAGTGAGGAACACCAAATGCTTGTATATCTTTTCTAACAATGAATTTTCAAACAACGAAGCATTCCTTTCTTCTGTTGATTCCTTTGCATGCGCTTTTTCTCAGCGGACATTACTACATGCACTACCATTAAAATGTATTTGGAAAAACTACTAGAGTCTCTTTTCAAAACATTTACTTTTTTATTTTAACTTTATAAAATATATTTTAGGGTAGTATTATCTGTTGCACGACTTACCCAGCCAAATCTACTTCTTTTATCATCCAAGTATTTTTAATCACTTTTTAGTTGATTTATGGATAACTAAGTTTCTTGCATTGTGAAGTGTTACTCATTTATGTGGATCAAATTTAGAGAATTTTTGGTCTTAAACAAAGTTAATATGATAAATTTTGTCGACTGAATTAATATCATGCTTAGGATCTTCAAACTTCTGCAAAGAAGGCTTCAGTAACATAATCTAACTATAGTAGGATGCAAATTTATTTTCTTGATTTTCTATCGTTGTTTTCTACCTTTAAGAATATATCTGAATAAATTTTGCACTATGAAAAAGTGCAAATTTCTTACTCTAGTGATTGCAATCTTGCAGTGGATTCATTACTTTTTGGCCCTGTCCTTTTGTAAATTGGGAGTTTGCTTTTCTTGGAAGCTATGATTTCTCAACTTTTTGATGGTAACAATTTGCTAGATATATGTGATAGTTTTTTGGATTTGCACTAGATTTCCTTTCTTGGAGTTGAAAGTTTGGTTTATTGGCAATAAAGTAAACCTACTATATTGAATTAGTTGAGTTTTATATATCTGAAAGATTTTTCTGATTCAATCTTCCGCTGAAATGGATGAATCAACTGTGTGGTTTGTGTGAAAACTTGTGGGCTCTCTAAAATTGACATGCCGAAATCTTCAGGTCTGGATTTTGTCATATTGGTTTCTAGATTTGTGTTCACTACAATTTGTGACATTTCTGATGAGTTTTGTTTTTTATAGTCTATTTTGATTTTTTTTTGATAATAAAATCAGGTTTTTGATGTTCTGGGCTGGAATCTGCTTCAGTTGTTGTTGGATTCTTATCGAAGACTTGATAAGCTGCTGAAATTATGAAGCTGCATTGGCTGTCGGCATCAATATGGTTTTCTTCATACGAATCATCAAATAGAGATACATGTTTTCTTATACCTATACTTTCCTTTTTTTATTTTTGTAAAGTTACTTTTATAAAATGATTTTATTTGAGATATGATGTAAGATATCTTGCTATTCATACCTGTTTTTATCAATAGAAGTTCACTTGCAATTTTGCAGAATAGGAAAAAATAAAAAACTTCTTACGATTCCAGAGCATGTTAGCCTTTATTTAATAAGGAATAAATTATTTTTGTCTCTTTTGAAATAGTGACTTTCACATACATTAGGATAAAAACATGAAGGCCAACAACTTAATATAAAAAGTGTGGTATTTTTCTCTTTCCTATTTAAGTTCCCATGAATAGTTGTAGGTAGTTAGATTAGAGTCCTTTACCTTTTAATATGAGCCAACCCTTAAATCTAGAATAGATTGAACTTTAATTCCTAGAACGACTCATGGAGTCCTTTACCTCTTAATTGAGTCAACCCTTGAATCTAGTTCATCCTACTATCCTTGCTTCCATGCATTGAATTGTTCTACATTGACTCAATCAGATAACAATTTTGCTTGTTGGACCAACTTGGTATATATTTTTTCCAGACACTATTTTTTTCCTGATTTTTGCATAGATTTTCATCTATGGTTTGGGTCTAATGTGATGCTAAGTCTTATGTTCCTGATTTTTTTCTCATGGATTGGATGAGTAATTGAGGTTATGTTTGACCCTTTTGTAATTGTAACAAGAATTTGAATAGTAATGTTGCACTTTATCTTTGTAGTTCCTGGAATTTGTTGTGACTCTGGAATGCTTGTCTCCTGTTGATATTATCCCAGCTTTGAATTATTTGCTGTTGCACATTCTGACTGTGTTGTGATCACTGTTGTTAGATTGGATACGTTGGTGATTTGGGACTGGTTTTCCAAAACTGGGATTACACTTTAGCCTTCATCAAGTGAACAACTTAATAAAAAAGTCTGGTAATTCTCTCTTTCCTATAATTCCTTAAGCTTCTTGTAAGTTGCCATGAATAGGTAGCTGCCTTTTCTCTTGGTCCTCTTAGGGGTTTTCTTTTATTTATTAGGATGTCATTATAGAAACAACCTAATTTGGCGTTTGCTCACTTGCAGGTTGTCAAGAGTTTCAGGTACTGTCACCAATCTAATAAGTAAAATATCATTATTTGTCTTTAACATAATTTTTTTATGCCTTTAACATATGCCCTATTAGATTTGTAAAGTTTTTTTAATTGAAGTACTTACATTAGAGTTTCTGGAAACTTTGTGTCCATGACCTTAGTTCAGGTTAACAATAAATATTTGATTCAGTATCATTATGCTTTTGTTGCCTTTGCTTGTTGTTAATCTGACATTACATTTCTTTCCCTATATGCAGTCTTTCCCCATATGCAGGCTCAGAAGGCAAATGCTATTTGTCCTAACAAACACCCGTTAGACTCTGAGAAATTCTAATTTGTTGTCTTCTAGAAAGTGTGACATATATTGGTGGCCATGTTGAATGCAGAAATTCTAATTTGTTGTCTTCTAGAAAGTGTGACATATATTAGTGGCCATGTTGAATGCCTTGAAAGTGGTGTCATTATATTAGATATTCCTGTCATGTTTCAGTTTAATCCATTTTCCTATGAGGTACATCTTTATCTCTATTTGCTCATGTAGCAATGACGAATAACACAATCCTAGGTGATCTCCATCTACCCCAAGGATACTTGGACAATTTAAATATATGGAATTCTCTTCAATTCGGAAGTTTTTCCTTGACTCTATTTTCTGTAGATTAAGATAATCTGATTGGTACATGTCGCACAGGTTATGAGAAGGAACATTTGAAGGTGACACTATCATGTATTTACTCTTCTTTGCTAGGTGTAAATGCCATGCTCGCCAGATATGCACAATTCCTGTGAAAATAGAGAAGCCAAAGTAGTTGATTTTGATAGTTTTGTTGTTATTGCTGGGGCTTTTGGACCAAGTGTTGGTAGTGCAGAAATGAGGGAGAGGGCCGCTTACCAGATATATGCATGCAGCATGCAGGTATGCCTATATCTGTCTTTGACTTTACCTAATTTTACCTAATTTTCGGTTGTAATTTTTACAAATATTTTATGAAAGAATGGTCTGAAGATAGTGTACTTCTAATACTTATCATTACTGATATCTAACAATTCCTTAATGAGAAAATGATATCTTACTGATATAAATGGTTTGCCATTTGTTGTCCTCCTTTTCATAATGTAGGAAGGTTGGAATATGACAAATGATTAAAGTTACAATTAGGCATGTAAATTGGAGTCAGCTGCAACGATTGAGCCTCCATGTAATATCTGCTCATGCTAGATGGAAAAAAAGGTACTTGCTCTTTATGTATTCTTGTCTTTTTGGAATACTGAACTCAATATTATCGAGATACTATTGCATTCTTATAGGCCAAGATGGGCACTTATTGACACAAGACATACATGCATAACATGTGGAGATCATCGTAATCATCATATCAACGGTTTTACATGGATGATAATATACTATTATGGAGGATCTTCTAGATCTCTCTTTTCATTACTATGAAACTATTCGCTCGTAAAATTGTCTCAGATTTTTCTCTGTTTATAATTTCTCTATCTATAAAGAATTGAATGTATATTTCAGTCACTGTTGCATGCATGTGCTTTGATCGATGTAAGGTAATGGGCATGGGTAGAGGATCCTTGGGCATGTGAGTAGATGTATAGAAAGATATTCTTAAACAACAAGATATCATAATGCATTTATATTTCTCACCATTGGGATTTTTTTTTTGTTAGTCATTGTTCTTATTTTTTTTAATTTCCTATAATTTCTTTAATGTAGGGGAACCTTGAATCAATGATAAAGTTTCTTTCGAGTGACCTGAGGCCACGAGTTTGAGTCTTGAATAGACTCTTCCCCGGCATCTCGCATGGAAGGGAGCTTCGTGCAGTAGTAAGAAATATTTCTATTCTATCCACATTAACTATGCATATTATCTGGTTATTTGGCACTTAGTACGAGTTGTTTTTTCATTCTTAATTTCATGCACTCGAAATACTAATCTGGTTATTTGGCTCTAAATTTCCATCGAATATGCTGAGTTACACATCATGTGCATGCATTATGCGTGAAATAATCACAACCTCATTTATTTTGGAAGTTTTGTTTCCTCTTTTTTTTTGCTTCTTCTAACCGTCTTCTTTTCCAATTCTTGTTTTTCTTGAAAATGCAGCTAATATTATTTAATGTTTGTCTGTAGATAAGCTTGTTGTCTAAATGACTATCAACCTTGTCAATGAGACAAAACTGCATAGTGAGCTCAGTGATGGTTTGCTTTTGCGGCTCAAAAAGTTGTGAAGTAAATGCATTGGCTAATGCCTGGGCTGGTGAGAAGGATGAGGTAAAAGTGATTCCTGTTCCTAGGTTTCAAAATGATGGCAAAAGCTTATGATATCTAGAATCATTAGAATCAAATGGCACACCATCATGCCATGTCATGTTTATGGTTTCATTAGATGCCTAATAGTATGCATCTGTGCCAGATTGTCAATGGCACAGAGGTGGTATTCTGGCACATCATGTAAAGTTGATCTAAGAACGATTTGCTTTTCGTCCATACCATCTTGATAAGTTGGCCATGCACAGTCTTGTTTCCACATATTTTCTTATAATTTTTGTTTTGTATGAACTGGGTTTCTTCTCCGCCAATGTTGCTGCTTAGTCCTCCCCTCCTGTGACCAATGAAGAAGTTCAGAGAGACGAAAGTATCTTAAGCTGTGGTTGATTTATGGTTTCTCAGAATGTCTAACAAATTTACTGATGGTTTGCGTAGGCTTTTGCCATGAAGGAATCTGACCAGCCTAGATGCTCAGCAGAAAAAGCTCAGCCGCCCAATTCTTCCCACTACTACAATTGGTTCTTTTCCTTCAAATTCTTCTAATACAAGGCAAACAAGTGGGTGCTTTCTAACAAATTTACTCTTCTATTTAACTTTTTCTGTATTAAACACCTATATATATCTATAGGATCTCTGCGGAAATATTTCTGTATTTACTCTTCTATTTAACTTTTTCTGTCGCTAATTATTTTCTTTATTTTTTCTGAATGTGATTTTGTTGATTCAATTCCATGAACTGATAGGAAATATTACTTAGGACTTTCAATGTAAAAAAAGCTTATCAATTGTAAATGTAAATGGTAACTACTATACAGTGTAATAGTTTAATCATGATTTTTTTGTTCCATATATAGTTTTCTCTACCTTTGTTTTCTAATTGTGATTTTGTTTATTCCATTGCATGAAATGACAAGAAATACTACTCCGGACTTTTCTTCTTTCAATGTGCTTATACTATGTAGATTTGCAGATAATCAACTTAGTGCAGGAGAATTTATATAGTGTTGTGTTAAAAACTTTTGATAAAGCTTTGTTCTCTATGATGATTCTAATCCTGATGTGGTCGCAAAATGTGTTGTTTGTTTCTATTCTTTCATTTGTCTATGTTTTTAATATTTAATCTAATTTTTGATTGTGTCGATATTCTATCATAGGTTCTAGCTTGATAGTTAATGCTCGAGTGACTGCATATAAGTAACTTAGGTTACTTAGTTTTAATTTCATGCACTTCGTGCAGCAATCACTACGGCTTTTTCTGATGGACATGTTTAAGGGAATTTGCATCTCTATCTTCCTTGGCCCACCAATTGTTGCAACAAGTATAGTCATAGTCCAGGTTATATTCTTTAGTCATTTATATAAACAGATTGTTGGCTAGATTGAGGCTTAATTTCTATCATTTGTCAATATTTTTCAATTTTTACTTTGGTTTGCTGCAGAAAGGAGGTCCATACTTGGCGATATATCTTTGGGCTTTCATCCTTATTCTTTCACTTGTGATGATGGCAGCGTATCCCATTTTAATAGAGCCTCTGTTTAATAAGTTCACTCCTGTAAGTATCTTTTTGCCACTGAGTCGCTTATTTGTTTGTATGCAGAGTATATAATGGCATCCTGCTAATTTACTTTCTTATATGTTTTAGATTAGAATATGTTGAAGAATACTCCAGCTATGACCTGACACGATGGTCTTGTAGGCTCTAGCAATTAGTAGATGAAAAAACATAAATGCAGCACACACTTTTTGCATTTCATTCATTCACACATGGAATAGTATGCTCAATTATTTGGAAGCTTTTTTCTCTAGCTAGTATTATACGTTGCATGTTTTTGGTTATTAAACATTAATAAACTTATAGAATTAAGGCAGTCCAAATATATTTGTTAGTTTGTGTAACAATTTTTTAACAGCTTCCCGCTGGAGAGCTGAGGGAGAAAATAGAAAAGCTTGCAGCTTCACTGAAGTTCCCTTTGAAGAAGGTTGTTTGTTATTGATGGATCTACAAGGTCTAGACATAGCAATGTGAGTGATTTTTTTTTTCATATGAAACTTGAATTTTGTTTTTTTACTAATAATGCTATATGTTTTATTCAGCATAGAATCTCACTGATGATTTCCTTATTTCAATCCCATTGCTATATTAATTGTCTGTTCAATGTAAATTTTCTTCACAGTTAAATATACTTTTTGGATAAAATGGGTGAAAGTGGTTTCTTATCTGACCTGTTTGAGAGGTAGCGAATAAAGCTCACCCATGCATAATACAGATTATCCTGTTTTAAGATGAAGTCTGAAGTTGTGGACAGACATTTTTAGTAGCCAAATGTTAGATAGTTTCTCATTGCTTATAGCACTGAATTTGCCACGCTCGATGCATATTATTTGGGCTATGTGTTGTTTGTGTTTTTGACAATTCAGTTCAGTATCTGTGCTTATCATGGTAAGTAAATTCTCATGGTTGGCTTTATTATGTTCACATTCTGCTCATTGCAAATTCTTGGTCTATTTTTAAGGCCATTGCCCATTATATTGTGAAAAATGAGAATGAAAATTGAGGAAAGCTGACTTATGTTGACTTACAATGGTTCTTTTACAAGTAAAGCTGCAAAAGTAAAGTGCTGCACTTAAGCATACCCTTATCCTGCAATGTTATGGGTTTGTGCGCATGGTGGTTATTTACATAGTTACTGTATCAGGAAATTTTTTCACTGGATGCGTTGTATATGTTGTTGAGATGCTGTTGCTGTCCTAAGTATCTCTCTCTTGAAGTTTTTTTTGCATCATATGTTTTATTGGAAAAAAATTCTCAGTCTTAACAAATTGTCCTGATATCAAGGTATGATTTGATCGATTAACTTGCAAGAGCACAAGTCAGCATCTCTCTGAGCAATAATTTCTTACTGTTGCTTCTCATATAGAAGTCTTCCTAATTTATAATCTTTGCTTGTTTAGCTGCTCTTCAAGCAATGTGAAGATTTACCAAATACTGTGCATTAGATATTGGTTTGACAATGGTCCTATTTGATAGAAGGTTTCTGGATCACGGATTTATAGTCCTATTTGTGTAAATATTTTTAACTTAGAGACCTAAACGCACAACACTGCAGAAAAATTCTTGTATTGGGAGATAAATTTTCTGGACTACGAGTCTGTCCCTCTCTTTTGTGTTTACATAGTCTAGACTCTCATACAAAGTCTGGGTACTGGTGAATTCCATTCTCTTACTACTTCCACATATATAGAACATTACTTGCTACCCATGTACATATTGCTTCAATCATCATTTGCCTTATCCAGATGACACTGATTTGCTACTTCACATAAATACTTTTGATATCCATTAGAACAAAAAATACTTTTTTTCCATACAATTGCCAGTATTTTAGATGTTATTTGCATTTGTTATTGAGAGTTTTATTTTTTATGATTTTATTATGTTGATTAAGCTCTTAAATATTATTTAAATCGTATTTTACTTATTAGGACTACATATGTATCTGTGCAATGATTTAAACTAATATCTGCCTCACACATGCTCTAATTCTTTATATTTTTTCTACTCAACAAGCTTATATGTATGGATTTTTCAAGAATAAACGAATCGTTCTCTATGACACCTTGATTCAACAGGTTCATTTGTATTTTCTTTTTCACTTCATTATCTGTTGGTGCTCTTCATTAAATGAACAAAATATATCAAATATCTTCTATATGTAAAGTTCTTCAATAAGAAATAAATAGTTTTCTTAATAGAGATAGGAGAAACATGAATCTCATTGTGTGAATATATTGACTTAGTTCTTTTGGATCTTGATAATTTAAATTGAGACATTAGCGTGTTAGTCCCAATTCATTTTTCCTTATCGGGAATCATGTTCAAACTAATCGACAACCTAGTTATTACTCACCAAGTTTTGATATCTCTGCCTCATGGATAGCTAATTTCTCGATAATGAAATGGAAATTCTGCAGCATAATTGAGTATTTGTCAGTATAACTGAGAAAAAAGAACTTTGTATTTCTTTCTGTGTTAAAACTTATATGGTGATCTTATTTCAGTTGGTTCCAAGGTGGTATTTCATTTTCTCGACGTGATGCTTCATTTTCTAGGATTACTTGATTTCCTAGCTTCTTGCTCCATGCTCAATCTACATTTACAAATAGTTTTCTCTTTTATCTTTCTCTTTGTGAACATCCCATGTTTTGATTTGTAAATTAATTACCCAAGGATATGCAAGTTTTGCAAGGTTGAACTTTATTTTGCTTCTGTTCCTAGTTTATCATTTTGATCGATAATATATTTAAAAGTTATTTTTTTCCATATAGAAATTGAACTCACTCAAAATTACGATTTTTTTAATAATAAACTGGTTGAACAAATATGTTACTTAGATGAGTCTGATGACTGAGCACAAACACTTGATATTTCTTCAGAACTAAATGCTATTCCATTGCTGAATATTTAAAATAAAAAATTTTTGTAGTGCAAAGATGAAGTGGAAGTTGTTGCGGTTATTGCCCATGAACTTGGACATTGGAAACTCAATCACACAATGTATTCTTTCATTGTTGTTCAGGTGCTCTTTTATACTCCACTTCATTATTTCCGAAGCATCTTGCCATGTTTAACACCATAATATTTGTAAAATCATGATTCTGATTTTGACATCTCATAGAATTTAGTGGGCTAAGTTGCTAAGCTTGTGTATTTTTTAATTATGAAGATTAATTTACAGTATTGAAACAATGTTACTACCTGCAATAGGGAGTGACTTAATGAAGACTTTCAAATTTGCTTGCTTAAACCTTTTTTGCCTACTTAAGCTTTCCCCGCTTTTTTCTTCTTTTCTTTTTTATTTATAGGCATCCCCAAGGTTCTCATTTTTGGTCATGCAAGGAGTGCGGGGTGACACCCCTGCCTCCTTCCCAATTTTATACAGTAAGAGGAACTGGATTTTGGCAGACTTGGTAATAGTAGCTTCCTATCCTTCAACAAAAAAGTGGTGTCATGAAGGAGTAAGGAGGGGTATAGGGCACAGAAGATGTGGGTAGTGTTGAGAAGTTTCGTGAAGGGGAAGGTGAGAAAAAAGTGATTAACAGAGTTTGATGACGTGGATGCTCCTATGTTCTGGCTGCTGGGTGGCAATTTGGAGGACGCAAGGATAAGCATCATAAGGGCTGGCCTTAACTTACTGAATGTGATTGCTACAAGCAATGTATTCGAAGGCACTAGTGCAACTAGGTACTAAGACATTATAGGACCTAAGAGGCAAGGTGCAAGGCGTAGGTACATGCACGGTTGTTGAATAATACAATTCACAATTTGTATCATTCATGCAGATTTTAATTCACATATGAAACAATTAATTTTCATACATGAATCAGAAATGAAAAGAACTGGATAAATATGCGGTTTTAATGCGCATTCATGTGCCTCCTATGTATTATCTAAAAGATTAAATTATCCTTGTTGTGCGAAAAAAATATTGTCATTAGCATCACAAGGCTTCTAACTTTCATCACATGACTTTTATTTTTTATCTGTTGATTGTCATCTATCTTCTAAGATGGAAGAAGAAAAAAAAAAAAAAAACTGGCTACAGCACAAACCAAGCATTTTGAATGCATTATGGCCGAATGACACTTATTGGAGAATTTTAAGTTATTCTCTAGGTGGGTTTAGTGTGCAATGGAGCATTTTTACACCTCGGTGAACTTGCAAGGCCTTAATTTTTAAAGGTACATAAGAACTGGAGCCTAGACACTGTTTCAAAATTTTGGCTACAAGGCCTGGATCTTAACTGGCATTTAGATGTCGAGGTGTCGATTGGATATGTCGTGTGGCTGTGAGCTTTATTTTCACTCAATCTGAGGATCTTGTGTTTGATTTTCTCAACAAAGATCTAGAGGAAGCAGCAAAGCTGCGATCTAGGTATTTAATGACCTGGTTTGCATTGCATGATACACAAAATTGGTAAAGCCAGGGATCATTCAGATATAGAAAGTAGCCTGATATAGTGCAGTTGGTCTTGATCCTGTCTTTTAGCATTTTTGGCTCGTGGATCTATAAGGATTCATGCCACATGCTACCGAACTGCTGAGCAGATCTTGATCTGTGGAGGGGGAATAAGAGATGCATTCACCTGGTTGCTTATAATCTAATACTTTTTGATAAGTTGATATGTTCCATTCAAAGGTTGCTTTCTATAGTGGAACATGTAAAGACAATTATGCTCAGAACAAAAAGGTATTACATTCTCATTGTCAATAAGTTTGTTGTTATCTCGAACCATGCTTTCTATTTTTTTTTTTAATTTTTGACAGACGAGCTACACAAAATAGTGAATGCAGTCGTGGAAATAAAGAAAACTATTTGGTAAGTAGCTGATGGAAAAAGTTTTGGTTATACATGCAACTTATACTCAATATACAAAGCCTATTGCATATTTATGCTATTATGATTCTATTCATGCATATTCTTTGATCTTTTGCAAAAAAAAAAAAATTTAAGGATTTGCTAAACATGCTTATGATTACAGATTTGTCCTTTTTACAAATTCTATTCAGTTTTTTGCATCCTTTTTTAATTTTTTATGTTTCAAAAACATTGTAATGTCCTTTACACAAATCTTATTGGCATAGGACACTTGAAGGCTGCTAATTTTAATATCTTAATCTTTGTGTGTACTTTTCTTTCATTGTCCTTTCATTGTCCTTACCATTTGAAACTTTTACTTCTTTTTTCTTGGGGCCAAGCACATGGAATTCCTGAGAACAGTGCAAGGACATACAAATATGTGCGGGATGTTGCCTTCTTAAAGCTTGATTCTTCTTTTAATCCAAAATATCTATAAGGCCTAATTTTAGCTATTTAGTTCATTTTTTTTGTCCAGTGTTATATTTAAGGGATCTAAGCTGCGTACCCTTCTTCAAAAAGCTATATGGAATGCTCATGCATTATATGTAAGAGTATTTTTATGCTTTGAACTTAATTAATTTTTTTTTCATGCAACTTTGTGTTTTACAATTATGCAAATCCATGTTTTTATAACAAAATTGTTGGATGCTTGCCAGAAGAGGATTTCATTAGTGACCCATAAGTATCCATCATGAATACCAATAAGTTTTTATTTTTGAAGTTATTATATTATTCATGATAGATAATAACCTACTTTGTCTTATTTACGGTGAGAGAAATTTACTTATTATGCCTAAGAATTCTAGAACACTTGCAATGGTCTAGTGGCCATTATTCTTGTTGGCTATCAAGGTATTTATTTTTTTCTTCCCCAACATATTTGTTATATTCTTGAGCTTTTTAAGATAATTTCTTGTCTTAACTAGATATTTGTGGCTAGAGATATCTAGTCAAAGATATCGAGAGATGAATATATGAGATATGCAATCGAGGAGTGTTATCATGGTATTAAAGTTATTTTGATGTTTGTACTTGATACAGGGTATCTGTTGTAGTATATATTTTGCCATTTTCTTTATTGTTGAGTGTTGATATCCTATCTTCTCTTTGTATTAATGGTTTAGGTGGAGACAATCTACATGGGTATATACATGAGAGTATCACGGAAAAGAAATATATAGACAAGCTTCAGGTATATACATGGTTTACTATGTGCACTTATTTCAACCACTTAATTGATATTTTATTTCTTAAAAAAAATCTTAAATATATTTGTTGTTTAACATGAAAGAGTTGACTCATGTAGTTTAATTAAATATGCCTCATAAGTAGCAAAAATGTGGGACATTGTAATGGTGGCTTTTGCAAAACATCTAACACTAGTAACCTTGGAGCTTTGAGGGAAAACTCCAGTTGTGTGGATTCGAATGTCAACATTAAAGTACTTATGCTTTATTTTTGACATAAACTATTTAAAATAGTGAATTTTCTCAAACCAATCTAGATTTTCTTCCATATCAATTCAAACTTGGATAATCATTTTTAATCCTAGTAGGCATGTGAGGATCTGACAATGGACAAGCTTGTATTGCTCTAGATTATATTCTGACAACAAAAGCATTTTCAATAACACTAGTAAATCTCCAGGGAAGAAGTTTTTTTCCCATCATTTGATTGCGGATTTGGGCAGTTGACGAGTCACTTGTTTCTTCTTGATCAGGGTTGTGGTGACTTCTTTTGGGATGAGATCATTCTAATTGTCTCTAGACATAATATGGGTAAGTGTAATTTCCCACCATAAATCTGCCATGAATTGAAAATATACTATTAATTAGATCTTTGTTATTTTTGGATCCATTACTATTAATTGAGGGAATTGAAACCATTTTCCCCTTTCTTTGTGATGCTATTCTTCCCCATAGCAGGAGGTGTCAATTTTGTTGTATGGTTTTAGGCTTGTGTGCAGAAAATAAGGTAAGGAGCTTGGCGTGCCTATTTGTTTACTATAGCAAGAGGTAGATTTTATTTCTAGAATGAATTAAGAAATTATTCTAAATGTTAGAGTCCTCTAAGTGAATCCAAACTCTTACAACCATTGTCATGGTGCTCCTTATGTTGGTCTGATTATTTCGGTAAAATTTTCAAGTTAATGATTAGATAACATCTATTGAATGTTGTAGAGTTTATTCATTTATACCTAATTCTATTCTTTTTCTTTGCGAAAAAATAATTAAGCAAATTAAAAGAATGTTCATCCATCATAGATTAAAAATCATACCTTACATAATAGTGATGGAGATGTAGTACAAAAGCTAGACTATATGTCTAGTAATGATAAAGGTTACATATAGAAGATAGTAACACTTTACAACAAAGTGTGTTGATGATCAAAGAATAATAAACCGAAGTTCTTGTCATCTTCATCATCAACTTGTGCCATAACTTTCTCCTTATAACCCAAACGTGACTCATTAGCATTTCTCAAAGTTGCATTTAAATTTGTTTTAGCTTAGCCAATCTATCCCATGAAAAGATTTTTTCATCTCGTGAGCATCATGTTCCTACTATTTTTGTTTTTGAATATGACGCCTTTATGAGCTAATTGAATCGACCATAGCCAATCATAACTAAACGTGATCAATATTAAATTTGTTTCCTAAGTTTCAATCTCTAGGGTCTTTAAAGCAATAAGAAAGAACATTTAGTTCAACTATAAGCCAATCAAGAGCTTCAAGTCTGTATGTATTTAGAATAAACCTAAGAAGTAAAACAATTCTGTTTCCTATTTTGAGTTTGAAATTTGCATCTTTTTTTTTACGGGAGAAATTGATCATGCACAATCTTCATCAATGCCAAATATGTGACTATGATGGATCTTCAGGTATGTAAGATAGTTGGCATTTAATCTTCCCAAGTAATTGGTTTGAATTTTTTCCACCCTCATTTGGTTTACGTATGATGTAATCTTTAGGAGAAGCTTTTTTACAAACTCCTCATTGATGTAATCTTCAGGTATGCACAATTCTTCGTGTGGAAGAATTGCTTCTAATTGTTTATATGCCTATTGTCAGAGAGGCATTCCATACTCTATCAGTTTGAATGAGAAGTAAGTTATAATGTTGCTTGACTTGCCATCAATGGAAAAAATTGAGGGTTCAAAGGAAGGATACTGAGGTACTGAGAAAAAAGGAATAATATTCAAATTATTGTGGTCACAGATGGTGAGCGGATCTTGCTAGGGATTTTGTCGGGGATCTTTTCTGCCAGGTAATATGATACTCAAATTTATTTGTCATTCTTGCTTGACATGTAATCCATTATGTTGGGATCTTTTTCATATGGGCTTTTGACTTGTTAAATTGCTATTTTCTAGGGCATGTGAATTCCTGTGGGCAAACATGCTTTATATACTGTACTTGGTGGAGTCCGTCCATCCGCTCTTAGTTGTATTTAGCCTTTTATTTTTGTATGATTCTTGTCATATATAATGTTTTCACATGCTAGTTTTTGTAGAACGTTCTAGTTTTTTTTTCTTAAAACGAATGATAATTTGCAATGTTTGCTTGTCACTATTGATGTGGAGACCAACAATGAAGAGTTACTTAATGATGAATTTTATATTGAGTTGAGGCGAAGAAGGGCTACTGACCAAGTAGTTTTAGTTTTTCTAATTTATGTAAATGTCTGACCTATTTTATCCTTTGTATTTAGGAATATGTTGAGTTACTAGAGGAATTCATGAATGCTAATTCTGGTATGGATCAAGTCTTTGTAGTTGCTTGTTTGTTTTCTATTTATGCTATTTGGATCTTAAATTTGTTCTGTTTTATATTGTCAATTCATGACTTTGCCAGCCATAGCGCATTTGAACTCTGCCAAATATCATAAAGCACATCTTGTCTTCCATGATGATATATATATATACAAGTAATTGATTTTAGCTCTACTATTTTACAATTCTAGGTCTTCCTTTATAGTTGTTTGAAATTGTTTAACTTGATTCACTCACATCCACATATGCTTTTTCTCATTTCAGAGCACAACTTCTGTTGTGTTATTTTTGGCGCTTTAAAAATAGTTGTTGTAACATTGGCATAACACAGTTTCTTATTCATCGATTTTGGGGAGGTTTATTGGTTTATTTGGTTTATTGGTTTATTGGCTATCAATTATTGGGTCATTTGGAGGGGAAAAACTTTTCACTAAGGAAGTTGTTGAAGTGATGACTACTTCTAATGAGGTTAGCTTCTACACCCAGACCTCTACCAAATCGATACCATAATGTATTTTTGCAATTTATTGAGGTTCCCTTGCATTGATTACAGAAACCCATAAATTTGGCTCTCTCCAACCCTACCTCTCAATCAGAATGCAGTGTAGAAGAGGCATATATGTGGAGTAAGGTAAGTTTTCTTCATCTTTTTGCAGCAACAGTTGCATAATACATTAGTCCCACTTTGGTTATTTATTTTTTTCAACTTTATTTTCTTGGGTTGTAATTCTTCATATATACTACTGACCAATTCCCTTATGTGCATAGCGTAAAACTACCTCATGTTATATAATATCCTGTGAACATAAATTGCATATGACATTTCTTTATTTTTCTTAGGATGTTTGGACAAAAAATTTTTTGCATGTAGAAGACAATTGGAAGCAGCTGTTTTTATTTAGAAAAATATTCAAAGATGGCTATTACACCACTGTGCCTTCATTTTTGTTCATTCAGCTGTCGTTGTACTGGTTTCCTTGGTCTGCAGAAATATATCTACATCAAGGAGCACACAAAGCTGCCATTCAGATCCCATTTTTTTCTCTCTTGTTTCTGATTGCTTTCGTAATAGTAGCTCTGACATTTCTGTAGTTGGATTTTTAGCTTTGTTTATATTTACTAATTAATTTTGTGATTTCACCTTCTTTTGGTCTCATATGTTTATGGTCTTGATTGGTTTGTAATATTGAATGTGAGCTTAGGAAATTCAAAATGAGTCCTGTAAGGTTCTTCTTACAATAGTTATTTTCATTTGTGCTTTCTATTTGATTATGGGGATCTATCTAACAAGAATCTTGCTCATGCTAATTTCAATGACAGTTTTCTCCTGATCAACAAGCAAAATAAATACAATGAAATAATTTTTCATCAGCTATATAATCAGGAGTCAATTAAGTTCACTCTTGGTTAATTTGATTAAGCTTTGATCACTAACTGCTTATGTTAATAGTTTACTAATAATCCTTGTTGCTCCTTTTGAAATGGATCATTGATTTTTGATTAAAAGTACAATCAATCATCTGTCTAAACTTTTAAATGGATCAACAAATGTATAAACGGATTGCTCAATGGATACATTCCAAATTTATTATTTTATTTTGCTATTGATTGTGAAGTGGTGGTATAATTTTAGCAAGGAGCTACGGTAGTTAACTTTTCTTTCAGTGACCAATTTATCCAATAGATCACTGCATTCATTCATGTGTGATTAGTAGTTGCAGAGCAAACTAGTTTTGATAATTATCATTCTTGCTTGTTATAATTGAAGGTGGGAAATATTTAGCGAATGATAGGATTTTTATTGCATATACACATCCTTGTAAATTATACTAAACGTCTTTCTTTTTGTTATTGAAGAGATAATGTTTCCTTGCATAGACTGCGCAATTTGATTAGTAGTTATTCTAGTTATTCTTATTCTTGGTCAAGGGATCGAAATCCTCTCTTCGGTCGGGTCATAATTGATATTCAGGTATTTTGGGCATTCTTATATTTATTATTATTCGTGGGATAGAGCTCCTCTCTCCAATCGATTATTAAGGTATTTCGGACATTCTTATGAAGCTTCTCTCTCTCAGTTGTTACTTTGGCATTTTGAAAATTCTTATTATTAGTTTCATGCTATGGCTCTCTCGAGGATTATAAGTGCTATTCTAGTATTCTGGACATTCTTCTTATTATTATCTTCATGGCTATGAGATCTCTCTTCTTCCAGTCGGATTATAATTGGTATTCATGTATTTTGGGCATTCTTATGTTTATTGTCTTCATGGCCGTGGAATACAGCTCCTCTCCCGTGTTGGTATTTAGGTATTCTGGACATTCTTATTCTTGGTCGTGGGATAGAGCTCCTCTCTCCTATCAGCTTATATTCAATATTGTGGATATTCTTATTTATTATCTCCAGGCTCTCTACTCGGATTATAATTGGTATTTTGGTATTCTGGGCGTTCTTATGTTTATTATCTTCGTGGTCATGGGATCCAACTCTTCTCTCGTATTGGTATTCAGGTATTTTGGGCATTCTTATTCTTGGTCGTGGGATCGAGCTCCTCTCTCCTGTCAGATTATATTTAGTATTCTGGACATTCTTATGTTTATTATCTCCATGACTCTCTGCTTGGATTATAATTGGTATTCTGGTATTCGGGCATTCTTCTTATTAATATCTGCATGGCCGTGGGATCGTTCTCTTCTCTTGATCGGATTATAATTGGTATTCAGGTATTTGGGAATTTTTATGATTATTATCTTAGATCGAGCCAGTTTCCCGTGTTGGTATTCAGGTATTTGGGCATTCTTATTCTTCGCCATGGGATCAAACTCCACTCCCCTGTCGGATTAATAGATATTAAGGTATTCTGGCATTCTTATGCATATTATCTTCTTGGCCGTGAGATCAAGTTCTTCTCGCTGGTTCGGTATTCAGGTATTTTGGACATTTGTATGCTTATTATCTTCATGGCTGTGGGATTAAAAGCTCCACTTCTCTATTGGATTATATTTGGTATTCAAGTATATTAGACATTCTTTTTATTAGCAGTGGGATCGAGCTTTTCTCCACATATTTCAGTTGGTATTCAAGTATTCTAGGTATTTTTCTTGTTATTATCTTAATGGTCGTGGGCCTCTTCTCAGTGGGATTATAATTCTGGTACAAAATGATATTATTATTATTAATAATTTTCTCCCCAATCTACACACAATAGATATTTTGGTACTCTTATCATTATTCTTGGCCGTGAGTTCCTTTATCTTGGTCCAAATGAAATGGATATTTTAGTATTCTTAACATTTTTATTATTTTTCTCAGGACCAAGGATCTAGTTCGTCTCATTGACCGCTGCGTTGGAAAAGAGGGATTCCTTTTGATTTTTTTTACTCCATTATACTCTCATATTTAATCTACCAAACTAATTGTTACCATTATTATTTTAGGTCATTGAATCCTATTTTTTTTTGTATTTCTGCATTTTAACTTTACATCTTTTCTATTTGATGTTGATATTTTTTGTTTGTCCTCTTCTGAGTCACATGTTGATAATAAATATTTTCTCCTAGATTAACAATCACTGCCATCAATAATGGTGTCAATTCAATGAGCCTAGGTCATACTTATATTGTTTGAAGTTATAGAAAGTAAATTCTTATACACTTGTTTGTTTATATTCTTGCTAACAATTAATTTTTTTGATGCTAAAATTTTGTCCTCATTTGTGATGTAGGTGTTATAGATATCCTAATGATGTAGGGTGTATTTTCAACATCAAGTCGGTCAGCTATTAGTCGAACATTATTTTCTTTGGTTTTCAGTTGCTTCTTTTGCTGTCTGCTATTTTATATGAATGTCCTTTCACATTAGATTATTACTTTAAAATTTATAATTCCTTAATATATTGTCATTGCTTTTGGTATTGTATTTTTTTCTGTGTTTTATCACCTCCTTCATTAATTATTTCTAATAAACTAATGAAAATTGAAACACTTGGTTTAAGTAAAGTTTTGCAAGATGGTCCCATGGTTCCAGTTTCTACTACTTTCAGAATATATATCTTTATGATTGGAATTTATGCTACATATATATAATCCCTTTGTTGGCTTCCATGTGAGAATTTCATTCTATTGTCAATATCTTTCTTTGTAATTGAATGTTTTTGGTGTATGTCAGGTCTTCAATGCTCAAGTGAAGAGCGGAGGATCACGGCTACATTATCTATTTTTGAGTATCATTTGTTACTTGATTTTTACCAAGGAATCAAAATGGTAAATACTAGACGGGTGTTTGAGTTCAATCAAGATTTTTTGTTCCATATGCAGTTTTTTCTACCTTTTGTCGTTAATTATTTTCTTTCATTTTTCTAAATGTGATTTTGTTGATTCAATTGCATGAACTGATATAGGACATATTGCTTACGACTTTTCTTCTTCCAATGTGCTTATATTATCAAGTTTTGTAGATAATCAAGACAATTTATACAATGTTGGGTTAAAAGCTTTTGATAAAGCTTGAGCTATTCTCTATGATGATTCTGATCTTGATATGGTCGCAAAATGTGTTGTTTGTTTTAATCTAATTTTTTATTGTCTTGATATTCTATTGCAGGTTTAAGATCTTGAAGGACTCTCAATTGATTTATTGGTTCCGGGCATGATGGTTATTTCTCTAGTGACTTCCATTCTTGAGAATGGGATAATGCTATCATTTCTTACATTCTTCACTTGAACTCTATGGTTTTTTAATTTTTCAATTGCTTATATTTTTGAAGGTTCAAGGCTTTGAAATTGAATAAGATGCATTCACCGGGTTGCTTATAATCTAATACTTTTTGATAGGTTGATATGTACCATTTAAAGAATGGCTTTGAAATTGAATAAGATGCATTCACCGGGTTACTTATTAATACTTTTTGATAGGTTGATATGTACCATTTAAAGAATGCTTTCCAGAGTGGAACATANTACCAAGGAATCAAAATGGTAAATACTAGACGGGTGTTTGAGTTCAATCAGATTTTTTGTTCCATATGCATTTTTTCTACCTTTTGTCGCTAATTATTTTCTTTCATTTTTCTAAATGTGATTTTGTTGATTCAATTGCATGAACTGATAGGACATATTGCTTAGGACTTTTCTTCTTCCAATGTGCTTATATTATCAAGTTTTGTAGATAATCAAGACAATTTATACAGTGTTGGGTTAAAAGCTTTTGATAAAGCTTGAGCTATTCTCTATGATGATTATGATCTTGATGTGGTCGCAAAATATGTTGTTTGTTTTAATTCTTTCATTTGTCTATTATATTTAATATTTAATCTAATTTTTTATTGTCTTGATTTTCTATTGCAGGTTTAAGATCTTGAAGGACTCTCAATTGATCTATTGGTTCCAGGCATGATGGTTATTGCTCTAGTGACTTCCATTCTTGAGAATGGGATAATGTTATCATTTCTTACATTCTTCACTTGAACTCTATGGTTTTTAATTTTTCAATTGCTTATATTTTTGAAGGTTCAAGGCTTTGAAATTGAATAAGATGCATTCACCGGGTTGCTGATAATCTAATACTTTTTGATAGGTTGATATGTACCATTTAAAGAATGCTTTCCAAAGTGGAACATGGAAAGAGAATTATGCTCAAAAAACAAAGGTATTACATTCTCATTGTCAATGAGTTTGTTATTATCTGTATAATAACCATGCTTTCTAATTCGTTTTTTTTTGACACATGAGTTTTGATAAGGAGTGCATGAATGGACCTATATGCTCTAATCTTTTTACCAAGAACAATAGAAGATTTGATTGATCTTAATTCAATCAGGCGAGAGTAAGATATACATATAACTAAAACAAAAATGGAAGTATTGGTTACAACATAGAATTGATCGATCAACCGTATGATGTGAAAGCGCATGATATAAGAAAGTGTATGTCCAATATGATAAATGTTTCATCAATGATAACTTAAAGAACCAAGCCTTTCTTAACTTTATGTTAATAAGTTTGGCCACTATATTGGATCCATGCCCTTGACATTAGCCCATGGGTACAACATTATCAAATCACTGTGTACTCTCTTCAACCCATGATATCAACTCTTGTAAATTTATAACATATGTTATGTTGCGTCTTTTGCCCTTTTGTTTTCTTCCACTTTTAGTTTTTGCTTTATATTCTTTTGTTGATATTTCGACTATGTGAAGTCTTTAGAGAGCTTTTTGTTTTTGAGTTCTAAAAATTGTTCCAGGTTGCTCAAGATTGAAAGATAATGTCTTGTTGCTACTCTAGAAGGTCATTTGATTTTGTTTCTTTTTCCCCTCCAATCATTTGAAATGCTATAATTAGTATGTTTCCATGAAATGTTCATCGTGAGTTTTTTTTTTGAAGTTTCAAAGGTTGGACTACAATATATGTGTACTATATGTATGCTCCTTTATGAATGACTTACAATGGTGCTCTTGGTTGTTGAAACTCAAGAAGGTATGATTTGATCTTTCTAGCTAAAAGTTGTTATCAACAAGCTTCTTCATTCTTCTTTTGGTTCTTTTAAGGTTTGAAGGTCGGATGTTGGTGTCTATTCTCTCCCCTTTGGATGTTGTAAGAATGCTTCTCCCATTTCTTTTAGAGCTAAGGTATACTTGTTTATCCCTCACTTAAAGATGTTGTCAATGTATTTGTATTCTATCCACAGCCACCACACACAGTACTTTGCTTCTTTATCATCTATCTAGTTAATCCTTGGTTGATAATTCCTTCTCGAACTTCATTTCATCCTTCTTTGAAGGTTGAAGGGTGAATTTTGATTTTCTTTTTACTATATGATGTGAGAAGCCTCTTCTTGTTTCTTGAATTCTAAATGGTATGATTTATATCTCTTTCCACCCTTCTTGCCTTTAGTCTCTTAAAACCTAGAAGTCTTGATTCTACTTGACCATAAACAACATGACTAGGACAAGCCCTAGTTTGTTCACATGAATTGATCAACTTTTATCACATGACAGAATTAATATTTCATCCAAAGCTATATGACACATATTTTTATTCATCTTTGATTTACACATCTGTCATTTAGGTTTGTATTTGTGTCTGCATGTCAAGCCATAACTATTTTTGTCAACATAAAATGATTGCAATAGATAACTCATTGGTCATTATGTAGGTTTCTAAGTTTTGTTGCTTGATATGACATTTTATTGGGCACTCTAATAGCTCAATCATAAGGCTGTTTTGTGCTAGCATGCTTAGTGGGAAGAAACTTGCCTAAGCATTGGTGAGCACTGATATTATTTGTAATGTGATTTTCATATCCAACTAATGAATTTCAATTTGATTTAATATCTTTTTAGCTCCATACTAAGAAAAGTGATATTGCAAAGTCGTGTGTGAAAACAATAGATGGGCGTGGGACAATTGAAGGATTTTATTGAGATTGAAGATGTTGAGGTAATTTGTCTCAGTAAAACTCCAATTCTATTTGTTTTTTTTTCAATTAAAGACCTCTTGTTTTCTTTTACATGGAATTAGATTGAAAAGTACGAAAAAAAACTAATGTGGAAAAATTATTCAGTAAATCCTTTGGGGTTATTTTTTTTTGCTAACACTCTATTTTTGATTTGGTTTTTAATTTCTTCGATTGCAAAATGAGTTTAGAGGAAATTAAAGGAAGATTGGGATCATGAGTATTACATTTTGTTTTGTTGATTATTATTACAAGTGATACCAGGAAGCTTGTTGTTCATTGGATTTACCATCCAACGAACTATTATTAATCCATTTATTTTCAATTTGCTGCCTATCGTTCTTTATGCAATCTTTTTCAGGACACAAACTTTTTTGAATATGATTGTTCTAGTCATCTACCAACATGCTTGAGTTTTGCTTTAAGTTGATGGACGAAGCTGAAAAGTTTGACTTAAAGGTATGTCATTTCTAGGCCTTTTTTTATAAAGTTTACTGATTAGAACATTTGCAAAAGGGTTCGATTATTTCATTGCTTTAATTCTTCTATTTTTCCCTTGCAATTCCGAATAATGAATCCTTTACAAAATAAAGCCCATGGATTAATGAATCCAATGTTTATTTATAATATCTGCTACAATTGTGTTATGAATACTGAACACTCTAGATTTGAAAAATAATACCAAATCATGAACCCTAATGACCAACAGGGTCCAAAAAAAATTTACATATAGGACATAAAAAATATTTGATATATGCTTTGCATATTTATTTAGTGAAATTGGTTTAATTGGATCATTTTAACTTGGTCACTACTTGAATTTTAACAAACTAAGAATCAATTTAGCCCACACAATTCTTGCAGTGTCTTAAGCAAACAATGCATTCTCTCACTGCAGAACACTTTGCTGAAGGATGAGCAACTTATGCAGAGACTTTTAAAAAGGATGTTTCTATTGTAGTATAAGAGTCTTTTGTTGTTAATTTGTTTCAGAAGTGAATTTTATGGTGTTTTAACCACTAATGATTCATAAACTGACATTTTAATTGTTTCATTCCCCAACAAAATTTGATGTATATAAGTGATGAATGCTAAAAGGGTCATCTTAATCAATCTAGATTTGAATGATATTTCTATGTTTTTTTGATGCTTTACCCTTAATATAGCATATGCATGAAATAGTTAACTTGTATGAGTTTTTTATTTTATTATTTATTATCAATAAGAAGTCATTATTTGTTAGATGCTGACATACAATTTTGATATGATGGTCACTGTTAAATTTGTGTCTACTAGCTCCAATATTATGATGCATACTTAACAGTACTTCTCTGTTATTTAGTTATGATTAGAGTCAATAAGCCAAAGGAAGCACTCTCAACTGATGGTTCACGACAAGGTATGTATTATCTTAAATGATCCTTATCATGGTAATGGTCCATAAGCTATTTTCTAAGCATTTGTAGGAAGAGTAAGGTCAATTGTAAACTGCGAGGGGATGGAACCTTCCTTCCCCAAGCTATGATAGGCCAACATCAAGCAGTTCTTTTGATATAACAGTTGTTGCTCGCTCCTCGTACTCTTTGGTGAATTTCTTTAAAGTTCCCATATTGACTTTTATCAGACTTAATATAATAATTTAGTTCACTCAATAGCCCATTCAGATCATTATTTACATTGTCACTATCTATTTAATTTAGGGTATTCTTTAAAAAAAGAGGAATTACGGCTACATCACTTGTTGATGAGTTAATATTCTTTGATAAATTGTGCATCTTCAATAACTTAAGATGTAAATAGTACCCATCTGATTCACTTTTCTTTGACTGCAAAATTGGTCGTTGTATCATAGTAACAATTTTTTCCCTCTCTGTCTTTGATTATGTAAGTACCCCAGGTTGGTTTTGATGTGGTCAACTGAATCGAGTTAGGCCCTGTTGTATTTTGATCCCTATGTCTAAGTGTGTAGGAGCTTAGGAGTGTAGGAAGTCGAGCGGAAGACGCAACGGTCGAGAAGGATGGCACGGGAAGGGAGCCGATGGGCTCGGTGCATCCGAGGGACGCGGAGTTCTGCGGAAGAGTACGCCGGTGGAGCGAGAAGGGCGCGCGCGATGTCCGAGGGACGAGAGCCGAGGGGAAGCTCACTCGACGAGAAGGTCGGAGGAGGGTTCAGGTGAGCCCGACTCCGGAAGACTCGAAATCACCCAAGAAGACCCGTCGGAAGGTTGGTCAGCAAGGAGCTGACCAAAATCAACCCGGGCGCCTGTAAGCTTTAGGGCACCCCTATACAGGGTGCCCGAGTACCCGAGCGCTCCTATGCATACAGGCGCCCAAGATCAATCCACAACAGAGCCGCTTACGAACATTGCGAAGCAAATAACAATCAAGCCACGTGTCAGGCCCTCAAGCACTTGGGTGCCCCTATTGTGCCATGTCAGCATTCGGATAGAGTTGACCGAGACTATAAATAGACTCCTAGAGCTCAGTTCCAATTCATCAATCACTGCAAACGAATTTCTTTCTAGTTTTTCTTTGTTTTTCTGAGCCTTTCACCGTGTAAGAGGCTTCTCCGCCCGAAGGAGTTATTCAGGAGAACTACGCTTCATTTTGCCTTGGATTAGCAACATTCCTAGTTGCAAACCAAGTAATTCCGTTTGCCTCTTTCTTTTCTGTTTTGTTATTAATCTATTATTGTTTTTTTTGTACAAACCTTCATCATTGTTTAGAAAGAACAAAAGATAGTATTTTATTTTTCAGGGGCAATTCACCCCCCTTCTTGCCGACCGCATGATCGCTTTCAATTGGTATGAAAGCTAGGATGCTCCAGAAGGACTAACCGCCGTCTGAAGCAACTTACAAAATGGTCTGACCGGTCATCTACCCGCCAAAGTTCGAGGGAGAGTTCGTGAATTGGAAGCAAAAAATATAGGTATTTTTTAAAACAGATTTTGAATTACTCTTAATCATGAAAAATGGTTTTGTAGCTCCCAAGGACGCCGACGACAAACCAAAAAACGAAAGTCTGTGGACAAAGAAGGAGTAGACGGACTTTGTGGCAAACATGAAAGCAGAATTCCATCTGTTGATCGTACTACCTGCACAAGAAGTCAACCGTATTGGGAATTATCGATCTGCAAAGGAGCTTTGGGAAATGTTCTTGCAACTTTACGAAGGTATCTCCGAAACCAAACTAGCAAAAAGAGACCAACTTCAAAATCAACTCAGTAACCTCCGACTGGAAGAAGGAGAGTCAGTAGCTCAACTACATGCAAAACTTAAGGAGCTTATCACGGAACTCAACAATCTCAGAGAGTCGGTAAGTAATCAAGACGCTCAAAGGTACGCATTAAATGCCTTCCTGAGGACCCCGAATTGGACTTCCATAATAGATACCTACTACATTTCTAAGGATCAACTCTTTTCGACTTTAAAACTTCACGAATCTCAATACGCAGGAAAGAGTAAAACGGACAACATCGCCTTAAGCTCAAGGAAGATCCAACATGAAGAGGAATCTTTAGAAGATGAAGAAAACACAACGTACATGGTAAGGAAATTGTCCAAATATTTCAAAGCTAAAAGATTTAATAAAGTACAGGGTAAGAAGCAAATGAAATTCCGCTGCTACAACGATGAGGAAGAAGGGCACATCAAGAAAAACTGCCCAATGCTAAGCAAAGAGACCTAACAAGGCGAAACATAAGAATCTGAAAGCCACATGGGACGAATCGTCATCAGATGAGTTAGATGTCATGGAATACGCCGGACTTGCGCTGATGGGTACACACCAAGAAGAAGAGAGCATTGATGAAGGGGGAGCCATGTCAGAAGATAGCAACGATGAAGGGGGAGCATTGAATTTCGAAAGAGACATGGTAAGTGAGGTATGCTTTCTACCTCCGAATGAACTTTATTCAGGTATTAAGGCTATGATGAAATGTTGGATAAATTGAAATTAGAAAATGAAAATTTGAAGTCTCAAATTGAAAAATTGAAAAATAACCATGTTCAAATTGCTCTCAATATTCAAAAGTTAAACATTACGAAAAACCTAATTGGTATTTTAAATTTCACAAGGGCCAAATTGTAAGAGTTCTTAGGGCTTACATTCCATCTAGATTTTTGATTGATCCTGTAGGAAAGAATTTATATTGGATTCCAAAATCTGTATTGAACTGTTAGATAACATTTTTTATTGAAATGCTTTAGCTGCAATTTTGTTAAATTCTTTTTAAGATAACTGTTGTAGAAAAATTAGTTTAATATTTTTTATTGATAGAGTCTGCTTTGTTTTAAGTACAATTTTTTTTCGGAATTTTTAATAGATAAACGGATTTATTATGATTTTTTGTTTGAAAATGTATTTTTAAATTTAAAAAATACTTTAAAAATTAGTTTCATCGAATTCAATTTTTCAAGATTTGTAGATTATCTTCTAAGCATTGAATAAAAATTTTAAATTTATTTGATGTCAAAATCAAATTTTAAGATTATTTTTCAAAATTATCAATATCGGATTTCAAAATTATTTTTCATAAAGTTAGAAAATTAATTTCACTTTAACAATTTTTCTAGAGATAAGTCTATCAAAATTTAAATTGAATAAAAATTTAATTAATTTTTGAATAACAATAAATTTTTAAAATTATTTTTTCTAAAATTAGACTTTACATTTTAAAAATTTATTTTCGACCAAAATTTGATAAATTGGACTTTCTGGAAACCAATTATTATGTTAGAAATGTACTAAAAAAGTCTTGAAAATTTGGATGTTGAAATAATTTTTTTATAAGTGTTATTATGTCCCTTAACATGTTTTGAAGTTTTGATGCGATTAAAGGGGGAGAAATAGGATTAAGTTAAGGGGTAGGCTTAATTTCAAATTTTTTTTTGGTGCTTACATTGTCATTTATTCTTTTCTTTTATGCTTCTTTATTCTAACTTAACTCGGGTTGATGCACATCAAAAAAGGGAGATTGTAAGTACCCCAGGTTGGTTTTGATGTGGTCATCCGAGTCAAGTTAGGTCATGTTATGTTTTGATCCCTGTCTCTAAGTGTGTAGGAGCTTAAGAGCGCAGGATGTCAAGCGAAAGGCGTAGTGGTCGAGAAGGATGACACGGGAAGGGAGCCGACGGGTTCGGTGCATCCGAGGGACGCGGAGTTCTACGGAAGAGTACGCCGGTGGAGCGAGAAGGATGCGTGCGACATCCGAGGGACGAGAAGCCGGGGGGAAGCTCGTTCGAGGAGAAGGCCGGAGGAGGGTTCGAGTGAGCTCGACTCCAGACGGCTCAAAATCTCCCAACAAAACCCGTCGGGGCGCCCGTAAGATTTAGGGCGGCACCCCTATGCTTTAGGGCACCCGAGTACCCGAGCGCCCCTATGCATACATGCGCCCGAGATCAAGTTTATCTACAACAGACCATTTACGAACGTTACAAAGCAGATAACAAGCAAGCCACGTGTCAGGCGCCCTCAAGCACTCGGGCGCCCCTATTGTGCTACGTCAGCATTCAGATAGAGTTGACCCGCCATGAAAAAGTTTCATAGATTATCATATGAGTGTCATAAACTTTCTCATGTGACTATTGATATGAATATTCCTTAGACCTGAAGTCGCTACGATTCCCTACATAAAGAGTTATGTACTTTGGTATCGTCAAACGTCACCCGTAACAAGGTGGACTATAAAGGCGATCACTGGGTATGTAATGAATTATGCGGAGGGATGTGAGTGATGTAGATGGGATATATCCCTCCCATATGACGGGAGTAATATCTGTGGGCCCCTTGATCGAGTAGAACTACTAAAACACATGGTCATGCTCAAATGAGTCAATATGAGATATTTGAGCTCATTTGTTTGAGTGAGTCTACTTGGGGATCAAGAAACACAAGATTGATTGAGGATGACATGGTCTATGCCTCATTGGTCAATCTAGATATCAAGGATAGAAGGACAAGGTCATACATTATCGTAGTCACGGAGGTTAAGTCGGATCTCGACTTTTCTTGTTACTTAGGTAGCAATGAAGCATTACTAGATGCCGCTCATTGCTTATGTGTCTACAGTGGTTTAGACATATTGCCAACGTTACGAGAACCTATTGGGTCACACACTAAGGACACGATGCTTCGGAGATTAATTGATCTTGGTTTGACTAAGATTTGATTTGAATTGGATTAATTGAGTTAGACTCAAGTGAATCCAATTAGATTATAGGATTGAGTCTAATTTGAGTTAGACTCATCTAGATTAGACTCAACCACTTAAATTATGGATAATATTCATTAAAGGGTTTAATAAAATATTATTTAAGAGGAAGGCTAAGAGACATTCTATTCATTAGATGAATAGAATACTAAGAGTCTCAAGGCATACCAAGAGGCTTGGTATTCATTGGGTTTTATTAGCATTAAGATGAGAGGAGCTCAAGGGACATAAACTCTTGGTATTCATTAGATAAGTATAAATACCCCCCCCTTGTCAAAGGCTAGAGGGTGCATCTCTCTTCCTCTTCTTTCTTCCTCCTTGTCCATAACTCTCTAGTGGAGGTTCTTGTGCTTTGTGAACCATCCCAAGTTGCTAGCACAACTAAGGTGGTTCCTCTCCGAGGCGTAGATCGTGTTCGTGTGGATACGCATAGAGGCACGGACAATTGAACGTGTAAGAGATCCGGCGAACTAAAGGACTAGCGGGATAAGCGAAGGGTACGCAACAAAGGTATTCCTATAAGATAGGAATTGTAGATCATTTTGTATGAGTTTTTCTTTCGCATGGATCGTTCGAGGGATCTTATTTCCGCTGCGATTTTAAATATTTTTACCTATAAATCCCTACAGTGGTATCAGAGCCACTTGCGAAAGATCGTACAAAGTTTAGAAAACTTTTATATGTGATATAGAAGTAGGATATAATTTTATTATAAATTGTATAATTATGAGTATTTGTCAAGATACAAAAGTTTGTGTTGATCAAACTAAAAGTCTATAGCATCATCATATGAAATATGAAAGTGTGTTATGATGCGAATGTACTCGACAAATTTTATAACCTATGGTTTTGGCTCATGAGCATTTTTACAATCATAATAAAATTGATGTCCTAAATCTATTGTATGTGATTGATGACATAGTGCATGGTTATGACCTTAACCCCAATGTGATTAGATGTATGTATGTGTGTGTGCATGTTGTAATTCATAATACGGCCTGCGTGTCGTGCCTTATCTCTATTTTTCCTAGTTATAAAAATAGATTTAAACTCGAATATAACTCGAGTTTTCCTACATTGTAATGTACAAAAGGAGCAGTGGAGTGTTCATTGAAGAATGAAGTTACAAGAAGGATGCCGACCACACACGATGATCGAAGGATGCACTTGGAGAAGATGTTATCCCTAGGTTGACCATCAATCTTCTCATTGGCTTGAGAAGATCGTAGTATACGGGCCATAATCATGTCACGTTTTATTGCTTATATGTTGATATGTGCAATGTGTATATGTGATGCATGATTAGATAAATGTTTATCTTAATTAAGTCAACTCAATATGCCTACCAAAGTTTGGTACTTATAAACTACCTCGATCATTTGTTGTTGGGTTTGCCAAAGCAAAGCAACGCATTTTATCTTGGTAGAGTGCGAGAGGACAATTGTGATGTCCCGCTATCATACTTTGGGTGAGACTTAACTAAGTCCTCTCAATTAGATTGAGAAACTTGGAGGCATATCCCAAAAGTTGGAAAAATTGAATAAGAGAACAATTATTCCATGTCTTGGGCGATTAGCCAAAGCTAACTCAAGATGATGTGTAATGTGGATCTTGACCCTTTGTTTCAAAGAGTTGCATGAGATGTAATTAGTAAAATGTTACCTACCTAATTATATCAAGTCTTGGGTCATTAGCCAAAGCTAACTCAAGATGAAGTATAATATGGATCTTGTCCCACATGAATAATGATTGCTATTTGGTTTGGAGCTAGTAGTATTGGTAAATTGAGTTTGCCTACAACCAAAGCTCTACGATTCAGTGAGAGCATCATTTAATTAAAGGCCTAATTAAATGAATTAAATATGATACTTATTTCTGCATAATTCTACTGTTGTAGATCACCATGTCATCTAACACGTCAAATACTCTCTCTCTGCGATCCGTCCTTGAGAAGGACAAGCTCAACGGAGCTAATTTCTTGGACTGGTACAGAAACTTGAGGATAGTCCTCAAACAAGAACGAAAACTGTACGTCCTAGAGCAATCTCTTCCAGAAGCACCCGCCGCTGCCGCTACTTGAGCCGAAAAGGATGCTTATAAGAAGCATCAGGATGATGCACTTGATGTATCATGTCTTATGCTTGCCACCATGAACTCTAAGCTTCAGAAGCAACATGAGAACATGAATGCACATGATATGGTCGACCATCTAAAGCAACTATATCAAGGGCAAGCTAGGCACAAGCGGTTTGAGGTGTCTAAAGCCCTATTTGCATGCAAGATGCAAAAAGGAACTCCTATAGGAACTCACGTACTCAAGATGATTGGGTATGTCGAGAACCTTGAAAGACTAGGATTTCCACTGGGTCAAGAATTGGCTACGGACCTTATCTTGCAATCGTTGCCAGAAGGGTACAATCAATTTGTCATGAACTATAACATGAATGAAATTGACAAGTCTTTGCCTGAGATGCTCTGCATGTTAAGAACAGCTGAACCTAATCTCAAGAAAACCAAAACTAGTAATGTACTGATGGTACAAAAGGGCAAAGGCAAATGGAAGCCTAAAGGCAAGGGTAAGGCCCAAGCCAAAGGCAAGACCAACTCTACTACATCCAAGGCTAAAGATAAGGTGCCTAAGGAAGGGACCTGCCTCCACTGTGGTGAGACCGGACATTGGAAGAGGAACTGCAAACATTACCTGGAGGAAGTAAAGAAGAAAAGAAGTGAGACTTCTGCCTCAGGTATTTTTGTTATAGAAGTTAATCTATCTATCTCTTCTTCTTGGATATTAGATACCGGATGCGCGTCTCACATTTGTACTAATGTGCAGGGCCTTCAAAGAGATAGATCATTGACAAAGGGCGAAGTGGACCTACGAGTAGGCAATGGAGCAAGAGTTGCTGTCATAGCCGTAGGAACTTATTCCTTGTCTTTGCCCACTGGACTTATCTTAGAACTAGAGGAGTGCTTTTATGTAACTACATTGACTAAAAACATAATTTCAGTATCTTGTTTAGACAGGAAAGGCTTTTCATTTATCATAAAGGACAAATGTTGTTCCATAATGTTAAATGACATGTTCTATTGTAACGCACCACTTGTGAATGGACTCTATGTTCTAGACCTAGAAAACCCAATTTATAACATAAATACCAAACGGTTCAAACCAAATGATTTGAACCAAACATATCTCTGGCATTGTCGCTTAGGATACATAAATGAGAATCGCATATCCCAGCTCCATAAGGATGGATTACTAGACTCATTTGATTTTGAATCATATGAGACATGTGAATCTTATCTTCTAGGCAAGATGACCAAGACCCCATTTAGTGGACACGGTGAAAGAGCGACAGACTTGTTAGGACTCATACATACTGATGTATGTGGCCCCTTCAATATCGCAGCTAGAGGAGGCTATCAGTTCTTCATCACTTTCACTGATAATGTCAGTAGATATGGCTATGTGTATCTCATGAAACACAAGTCGGAATCCTTTAAAAAGTTTAAAGAATTCAAAAGTGAAGTACAAAACCAACTTGGCAAGAGTATTAAGATGTTTCGATCAGATCGAGGTGGTGAATACCTTAGCCAAGAGTTTCGTGACCATCTAGCAGAGTGTGGGATCATATCCCAACTCACTCCACCTGGAACACCACAATGGAATGGTGTGTCCGAGCGAAGAAATCGTACTCTATTAGATATGGTACGATCGATGATGAGTCAGACAGATCTTCCTACTTCCTTCTGGGGATTCATAAACTTTAGTACTTAGCCTGGAGGTCTAGAGTTCGAATCCTGGGGAAGGCAAAAATCCACTAGCCAGGGGTGAGAAGTACTTGTGAGTAACGGCACGGTCGACGGTCGACGACCAAAGGGGCCAGGTTGTTGGGCAGCCAAAATGAGATTTGGCCGCCCAAGGGGCCGAGGGGTCAGGTCGACGGGCCAGGTCGTTACACTACTCATCCCGATCAGATGACATATAGAACCTTTTCGTTTAGGTTAATTGAGCATTGTTGGAGGAGGAATATCCTGCCAACATTTAGATAAAATAGTAAATTCTTTTAAAAATTAAGATCAAGAAACTAAAGAAAATATATTAAAATCTAAATAAAATATATAAAGTTTTCCCAATTTTTTAAATTAAAGAAATGGAAGGACTTTTTAATATGATCTCGAGCAACTCGATAATGGGCCCGATTGGACTTTTAACGAATGTCCCGCCCCGACCCGACCCGACCCATAATTAACCAAAATACGTAAAATGGACTTTTCAACCCAAACTATTGTATTAAAGTCGGTTCGCGGGGGGTTGAGGTTTGGTTGTTGCTCCAACGATGCTGACTTCATTTCCGGAGAGTTTGGGCATGGGTGAAGAGAGAAAGAGCCATGCCGGCGCTTTCTTGCAACGCTTGCAACAAGGAGTTTGATGATGAGGTGCGACAGAAACTTGCTCCATTACCGATCCGAATGGCACCGTTACAATCTCAAAAGAAAGGTGATGGATTTTAGTCACTTGCCTTCTAGGTTTTGGCATGCTATTCTCATGATCTTCGAGTAGTTCGAAATTTTGTCACCCCTTAATATATTTCGTTGAAAATTTTATATTGCATTTTCCTCTCCTTTATCTTTGGCTTTCTCAATCTCATCGAATTCTTTTATATAAACAGGGCATCTGGTTCAGAACAAGGAGGGGGGGGGGGGGGGTTAAAGGTTTTTAGATTTGTTAGACTGTAGAGAATCACCAAATGTCACAAATTTGCTCCATTTTTTTTCTACTCATTGAGGAATTGGAGATAAGATATTTTGGATCTAGTACGCTTTGAGTGTGTATCACATCAGCTTGAATATATCTGTATCTTTTGCCCATTTTTGTTTTGTCCCATGGTCGAAATGAAGAATAATACAAAAGGATTAACTTTGAACCGGCAGAAAGTGATCTTGTAATAGAATTTCACTAAATGTTCGATCGATGTATTAATCAAAGAGCAATGATAGGGAGAGTGAAAATCATAGTGAATGATGTGACATGACGTGACACTTTACATGCACACGTTTGATTATCGCTTGGACACCATTGGCAGCCTTTGGCCGCCGCCTCGAATCAAACTATACCCCGGGGGGGCACGGTGAACCCGTCGAAGATCGCTGCATGCAAGGTGTCACGTCATTTACTATGGTTTTCACTCTCCCATTTTCACTCTCCCTATCATTTTTCTTAATCAAAGAAGGTACTTAAACTCAAACATTGTGATGCACACAAATATTTTTAAATAAAGTCGGGCAATGTTGTAGGTTGCACGAGTCCCAAGAGTTAGACACAGCTCTTGCCGAAGAGAATAGCAAGCTGAGTGCAACACCAATGCTATATGGCCATATGGGTGTGTTCTTTGTGGCAAGGATTATAGAGGATCAAAGGCACATGCTCAGCATATTAAATCACGAGCTCATGCTATGAAAACATTTGAGAAGGTGGGCCCTTCGGCTACAGTTATTACAACAGTAAAATCATATGCCGCTCGGACATTAAATAAGACAATTGCTAAGGCTCAAATCACTGGAGATGATGATGGGAGTGAAGATGAATGGGTAGTCAATCCAAATGACATGGACGTGGCTTTCGAATCTTTGTCATTTTTTCTCATGGAGGATGACAAAGTTGCTGATGACGATGAGCAGGATGATGTCATTGATGAAGAATATGAGGATGATGATGGGAGTGAAGATGAATGGGTAGTCAATCCTAATAACATGGGCATAACTTCTGAATCTTTGCCATTTTTGCACATGGAGGATGACAAAGTTGCTGATGACGATGAGCAGGAATGCAGGATGATGTCATTGATGAAGAATTGGATACCTCTTGTTGCTTTATTTGTGATAAAAAATGAGAGCATAGAAAGTTGTATGATTCATATGCACAAGCAGCATGGTTTCTTCGTACCTGATTGAATATTTGGAGGATCCTGAGGGCCTTCTTAAGGTGAGATTTCACTTACTTTTCATTGTTTTCAAAATCATGCCTTAAAAATTTTAAAGAGGGATTTTGCGTGCTTATACTGCAGTGACAGATGTCTTTCCTTTCAGAGTTTGGAATTGTAAGGAAGCATATGATAGCTGAAGGTCATTATAAATTGCGTTACGGAGATGGTGATGATGGAGATGAGGATGTGAATTTGGAAGATTTATATGATTATAGCTGCAAATTCATGTTCCAAGATTACAATCTGCAACTCAATTACTGCTCGTGATCTCAAATCTCAATTAATAGTTTATATAGGACCAGGGAATCAATATTCAGCTTTTTGACTCTTTGAATCAATAATGTCAAGTGGAGTATTAGGGATGTGTAACCTTACTCTTGTGATCTATTCTGAAAACTAGTTTGTAAGGAGCTTATGAAACGACTGATATAGAAATTATGTTAAGCTTATTGATCTTAGCAAAAAAAAAATGCAAAACCTGATTGATGATTATCGAGAAAAATATCCCGAATATGATAGATATTTGTTTGATCTTTTGGGCATTTGGATATTTGAGCAAATTTCTTCTCAGTGTTAGTTCATTATTGAACTCAAATTAACTTCTTGTTAGTGTGAATTTACAACAACAACCGTGTTAGTCACAATATGGCCAGATGCATGGGTGATATACTTGAGCTGATCTAGAGTTGTGGGCACGAGCGTGGATGCCGTCGTCCGAGTCTATCTTTCTTTTTCTCTCATATTTTTTCTTTCTTTAATCGTAAATCCGAGTGGGTCTTCTTTTCAATGGCATCCCCCACTCCATATATAAGATATTTGTGAGAGGTACATGGACATTACTATTTTACACTTCTATGTTATTTTCTCTTACAAATTTTTCTTTAGAATTTGATTGGAGTGTCAAAAGAGTTGTGCCAAGGTCCACTCCATTCCTTTTGACTATTCCGGTCCTATCAGTTTCCCCTATCAAGTCGTCATTATCGAAGATCTTAACTGAAGCCCTTGTGTCGCTCGATCTAACAACCACAAGACTTGACAATCGTCATCTCCGATAACTATCAAATGGTTATTAACCAAATCGTCAGAAGTCCTGATACTCGAGATGAGTAGACCTGATGCACATTTGACTTGTCAAAATAATTTGACCACGAACATATCAAGGAGTCAGTCCATCTCTTGATCATAACTGGATCAATTTTAAGATTAGTAGAGTGAAATCTAAGATTAATAGGGGTGAAACTCTAATATTAAATTATTTACAAAATATAGACACTAATAATAATTAACTAGTCAATTTCGTATTTATTAATTAGTCAAAAATATTGTCTCATCTATTCTTTTAAGAATATTAAAACAACTTTTATAGTATTTCTTCTTAAAATATTTTATTTTAATGTTATTATATCATTTTAGAGGTATAAATTAGCTCAACTAAATTAAATTATTATATATTAAAATAGTGTTCATTAATTTTGTCAATCAAAATTATTTTAATTTATTTAAAATCACTTCAAAATATAATTGCTAGAGTATTGACATATTTTTTTTAAAAAATAGTTAAATCGATAAAAAAAATATTTTTAAACTGTTGATCTTTTATATATAATAATTTTGATTAAATTAAAATAATTTACTCAGATGAAATAATGCTGAAATAAGATATTTTTAGAATGAGAATATATTAGATTATATTTTAATATAAAAAATTTTAAAAAGAAATAAAGGGCTCTAAGTTTTTGCCCGATCTCGTATGATAGACCATAGATCTCACACTTCGCGTATAACCCAATGACTCCTGTTAACTCAGAACTCGTCAAATTCGTGCAGGGGCAGTGACTTTTTCGTGATTGTCATTATAAATTTGGGCATATATGGAACCCCAACGCTAATCATCATCGGAGATTCGGAGTGGTCTTGACTCTTGAATCCCTGGATTGGATTTGTTATCTTAGGAGGTGAGTGCAACGCGAGCACTCTATTAGAAACCCTAGAGATGGTTTGAGAGTCCCTTGGGGTTTACTAGGGTTTTGATCGGCCATGGCGCTTAGGAAACTCACCATAGTCATTGGAGTTGTCCATCGACCTCTCCCCTATGACAGTATCTTGGTTCTTAAGTGCTTTTCATCAGAGGATTAGATGCGATCTCAGTAGTCTTCTATTTATTGTCTCTTTTAATTAGAAAATACTTCTAAGGGTACCTCAAGACAAACAGTTATTGTAGCCCTTGTTTAGATTATGATTTATGCTTAATGAGCTAGTCTTTTGGAGTGTCATGTTTGGATCCAACCTGTGTATTTCTTTTCCCTTCACGAGGGCGGTGATACAAATTCTTTATTTTACACGGTCAAATTCTTGTGCTACCGGGATCTACACTTACATTTGTTGATTAGAACAGGGCAGTTACTGTTATGCTTTGAATAATCATGACTGAGGATTTGCAATGTATGTTACCCTAAGTTTATGATATACTATTAAATTGGATTTTCTAACACTCTTCAAAATTATTTCGAGAGAAAAATGAAGGAAGAAAGAGAAAGGAAAGAGAATGAATGAAATAAGTTGGTTGGTTTTCCTTTATCACTTATGGTAAAGAGGTAGTGAAAGAAAACTAGTGGATATTTTCTCTTTGAATTCTTTTCCCCCTAATGGATGAACAAAAGAAAAAGAATGTACAAAAATCAGTCATCAAAGATCGACTGGTTACATGATCCGCTAATATTCTCTGTCCAGTTATTTTATTTTACATTTTTTTCATCCTTCTAAGTGAACTTGAAAAGGCGGATTCTTCTTTTACTCAGACATTTTATTTCTCCCCTAATTGCATCTTTTTTTCAAATAAGGGATCCATTTAATTCAGACTATGCCAAACTCAATTGGTTCAAATTGTTCCCTTTATTTAATCAATTTTTAGACCAAACTTCTCTGAGCTAAAAATGAACCAACCTTATTGGCAAAAAGGCAATTTGGTTTGGATGTTTGTTTTCAGGTTTAACCCTGTAGATGTTGGGTGATATGATACATCCGATTCTTATTATGTCATTTCTACTGGTGTCTCTGACCACAGTTTTTTGTCAGTTTAATTGGAGATTTATGATTCTGTTGATGATAATTATTTTATTATTGTATATCTGTTTTTAGGTCAATACTCTTAGAGATGAGTTGCAAATCTTGGCTTCCTCTGTAGGACTGTGTCGGCCGGCTAGAGGATGGGTGAATAGCCCTACAAGTATAAAACTAGATTTTTTTGCTTTTCTTAGCAACAATAGATTTAGTTAATCAATTACAACAAAAATGAACAATATAAATAATAACTAAAAGAAGGAAGAGGCTAGACGGATTTTACTTGGTTCCAACCAGGGCGGTTGCTAATTCAAGATAATTGAAAAGCACTACGCCAAATATCTCCTTGTATAGGCGAAGAAGTCTCTTACAAACTCTTGAAAGCTCAGAGAAGATTTAGAAAAGCAATTATAGTTGTTGTACAATGAATGAATGAAAAACTCTGAACTAAGAGGCTCTATTCATAGAGTCTGGAAAACTTATTGACGTGTTGACGTGGCATATCCCAGACGCTCAAGTGCAACACGGGCACCTAGGGTTAGCGCTTATCCACGTCGCAATGGCCATAAGACAGCTACAAGGCTTATCGGGCGCCTGTATTCTCGGGTCCCTGAATCCAAATATCTCCTTGTATAGGTGGAGAAGTCTCTTACAAACTCTTGAAAGCTCAGAGAAGATGTTGTTGTACAATGAATGAATGAAAAACTCTGAGCTAAGAGGCTCTATTTATAGAGCCTAGAAAATTTATCGATGTGTTGACGTGGCATATCCTAGGCGCTCGAGTAGATCACGGGCGCCTAGGGTTAGCGCTTATCCACGTCGCAATGGCCATAAAATAGCTAAAAGGCTTATCAGGTGCTTGTATTCTCGGGCACCTGAATTCACTCGAGCACGTGTATGCCCGGGCGCTTGAGATCAAAAGCTTCAACAAGCTTGATTTTGGTCAACTTTCGGTTGACCAGTCTTCCGACGCTTCTGGGTGATTTTCGATTACCAAAAGTTGAGCTCACTCGTACCTTTTCCTCGGACGGACTTTCTCCTCGGCTTCTCGTCCCTCGAATGTCATGCACACCCTTGTTGTCCATCGGTGTACTCTTCCGCAAACTTTGTAGCTAATTTGTGATTTAGCTTCTGGTTGAGTTATCAACTAACACTTGATCTTAATTATTTTTGTTGGGGCTGTTGAAAATGGATAATTTTAGTTCTTGGACAGAATTCTATTGGCTGTAATCATAGTAGTTAAAATCGTGATTTTAATTGTAAAATCTTACGATTTTATGATTTTTGACCCCTGAACGATTTAAATCTTAGTTAAAATCGTATATTGTTAAAATCGTTTTGAAATCACGATTTTAAGGGTTAAAATCATGATTTTACAATTCGGATGCGATTTTAACGATTCTGAAAAAAAAAATCCTCTTTTTTCGTTGGACATGATCTATTTAAAAAAAAATCCGGTTCTCTATTTTTTGTATATCCTAATCGCATCTCGTCCCTCATCTTGTGCGTCGTTGCATCTTCGACTTCCTTAAGCTGCGCGTCCCTGCTGCGAGACTTTAGCGGCCTTGCTTTGGTGATGGTGATATGATGGATTTTGATGATGAAGCTGGTGGAGAGGAAGATAAGGATCAAATGGTAGAACTTTATGATTTTAATGTGTCATATTTTTTTAGATTTATAGATTAGCCATCTAGATTCTATAATTAGATGGCTGGTGGAACCTTTCTAATTGAGGTTATTATGTTTTTTTCACTATTTTGTGGCTATGAATGACATTGCTAATGTAATATTGATTATGAATATAAGTTTATTTAGTGATTTAAAAGTTTTTTTTATAATTTAGGCTATTTTACCTGCATATATAATTTTCTATGCATATATATAAGATTTTAAAATCTTACGATACGATTTACGATTTTAAGTACCCTTTCCGATTCAAGTTAAAATCCCGATTTTAAGTACCTTGGCTGTAATAATCAGAGTCTGCCACTATTTATCAGTAACTGTAGATTATTATTGTTACTGTCTCTTTATTTTTGTGTTATTTCAAAGTTGAAATGTTTGCATTTAATTGCAGGTTCTACAAGATTTGGTGTTACAACTGTCATTGTTGTTGGAGCTCTTGGATGTGTCTTTATATGGTGGAAGGTAATCTTTTTTGTTTCTCTCCAAGGATTAATCGCTTAACTAAAGTTTGGCATCAACAAGTTCCATTCATTTGGTGGCAGTGTTATCTTTTCCAAGGATGCCTTTATGGAAGTTAATCTTTCATGAATTTCTGTTTGTTTATAAATTTCATGTTGAAAGAGTGGATTTCACAACAGCACAATGTCTTTATACAAGAGTTGGTTATGTGAGGTGCTATGGCTGTTGAACTGATTTGCTTTTTGTGTGCAATGAAAAATGTAAGCACATTTTAGGGAGAGATTTGTTACAAGATACTTGACAGATGTTAAAATCTTAGTTGTAATTCAGGCAGTGACTAAAGTCCTAGTGGACTTGGACATCAAAAATTCTAATTGAGAGTCAGACATAAGCTAATTCTTAGTTGAGACCAAACAGAAAAATTCATAATTGGAGGCTAGGCAAATCAAGTCAATGATTAAGGCTTGGCAAACCAATTCCTAGTTGGAGGTTAGATGAATTAAGTCTAAATGATCAATGCTTGGCAAACAAATCTTAGTTGAATTCTAGGTGAATCAAGTCTAGGTGGAAGCGGCTGGGAAATGTGTCTTGACAACTCAATCTAGATGAGTCAGTTGAAAGCTGAACATCTAGATCCAATTTAAGTGCGAGTAATTTTACATTCTATATCTTACTAAGTGGAACCACTACAAGGAAATATGTTTGATGGTTCCAGGCAACCAGATAAAGTCTAGGGGTGACTAGCTGGTGATAACTCTTGATGAAAGGATTTCGGATGGTCCAGACGACTGCGACCAGGGAATACTGACGACTGGAGCAACTTCCAGGCAATCAGAAGATGGTATTATTAGCAATATGAGCACAACAGTCAAGATGAAGTTTGACCCTTACCTAGGCGACCGGAGGGTATACGAGCGACTGAAAAGATTCATTAACGTTACCTTATGGATTGATGTTGTAGTCACATCAGCACTAATACAAGTGACCGGGAAGGCTTAAGGCGGCCGAAGAATTTCATATCTTTGAGATAGAGTTTGAAAATCACTCATCTACATAGAATTCACTCATGTTCTCATACTCTAAGTACTCTTTCGTCTTTTGTATTGCGACACGCTACAACGCGCGCTTTATTTCTGATCAGCAATACTTAGAGTAACATTTTCATTTGTTTTAGTGTTGCCTTATTTATTTTATTGTGCTCTAATTTTTTAAATCCATTTTCGATAAGGTTTTTCCATCTTGGAAAATTTTAAAAATAAGAATCATAGTATAACTGTTGTGTGCCTATACTTTTTTGTTTGATTTATTAGCTTGCCTACACATAACCACTAATATAAAAGCAAAAACTTGAAATAGATCAAGTTAGAGTTATCTTCCTTTTCATGGTTTCTTTTTCTAATAGATGTAGGATCGACTCAATACTAGAGAGAGTGAATAGCGTTAAGAATTTAAAAAAAAGAAGATAGTAAATAAAAGCAATTAAATCAAATCATAATTAGAAAATAAAGTTTACTGATTTAATCAAGTAAGACAAGATAATAAACTAACCGTTTAAGAATGTAAACAGTTGATCAATTAAGTTAAAAATATAAATTAAGCACAGTTAAATTAGAAATAAACACACATTATTATTATTATTATTATTATTATTATTATTATTAATAATAATAATATTATTATTATTATTATTATTATTATTATTATTATTATTACATCTTCCAGGTAGATATGATTGAGGAAGCTCTCGCAAGAGTGTTAGAATAGGATTGTCTCGAGGGTTTTAGGGAGATTAGCCCCCGGTAGAAATTTGTTCTCGGTGTGCTATGTACTATGCTAAGTTAATCCAGCTCAAGTTTCCTTTTTAATTTTTGGCTGGTGAAGAAACTAAATAATTTTTGGATGCCCGAAGGAAAAGTAAAAAAAATTGGACACCTTGCTGCCTGAGATTTAGTATGACAGTTTCGAAGATTTTCTCTTGGCAGTGCACCTAGAAATAAGGTTTAGGATTTCTGTGCTATTGGTGGTATCAGACCGGAGCACTGCAGTGCACCTGGACACCTTGCTGCCTGACATTTTATTGCAGTTTTTTTTTCTCCGTAACTTTGGGAGAGAAATACAGGACAAGCGAGAGTTGTTTCTTGCACACCAATGTTTCCTTTTGGAATCTCATTCCTTCCAATCTAAAGCACGCTAAACAAAGTCAAAAAGTCCAAAGAAGAGAGAAAAAGACGATAATGACTACGTAGTACCAAACTAAACTGATTGTATTTATAACACTGCAGGTGAAAGATACACTGCAATTACACTAGTGGAGTTGGGAACAAATCAAATTTATACTCTCAGTGGCATGACTTGAATGCCATGTATTTGGCGAGGAATCAAAACTATAGCTTCCTTGCAAGGAATTGATTCGACTCCAAAATTGACACTTTATAGCAGAGCACCATTCTATTTTCTAGGTTGAGCTAGGAAAGGTTTGAAGCAAAAAATGAATCCGATCAACTCAATAATGAGCAACAAGAAGAACACCATCTGGTGCCTGCAAAACACTTGAGCAATCATTACCAATGAGAAATTCAAGAAAATAGAAGCAAATGAAATTCATAACCATTAGGATTAGTGGGAGAAGACATCGGGAAATAACACATACTAACTCTATAAGTGTTATAAATAACTCATGCTTTCAATTGTTACATTGCATTTGACAAAGCTAGATGCATACTTGGGAAAAATTATGGTGTTTTCTCTTCAACTTCTGCAATAAGTGAAGTTTTCTTATATACCTTAGCCTTAATGCTTTGAAAGGGGAAAAAAAAGGAAAATCCGAGCTTCGAAAGAAATGACAAGGTGCATAAACATACTTAACAAAGTAAAACCAGTATTGGAAAACTTCACACTCAACACATTTAAGAAGGTAAAACCAGTGTAAGTTCCATAATCAAAGAAACTGTTAAACTATGCATGATGGGGGCTTGTCAGATATTGAAACACTTCTTGCCTGGAAAGAAAAAATGCATGCTGCCGCTTTTGAGCCCAAGAAAATCTGTAAACATGAGATAGCTACATAAGTTAGGGAAATAATAATTGATAAATAATAATAGTAGTAAAGAAACAAAGATTTTATTCCTGGTGTATAAGGAGGGCATTTGTTTTGACATTGAAACCAGAACAGGACGAAAAGAAAAAGACTACATCTATCAATATACCAAAAATTCCATGAATGCTAGTAATTATCTATGTTGCAAACTGAGTTCATGGTCACAAAAATATTGAGAGTTAGTAGTGTTTTGATCCAGATCATCATAAGCTATTTAATCCAGAAATATCTTAAGGCCTAGAGATACAAGACTCTTGAAATATGTCAAACCTATAGAAAAAGAGAGGACATGGAGCACTGGAACACGCTGCAGAAGGGTACCATCAAACTCATGATTGATCCTACTTCTTTTAGAAGACGAACCTTTAGCTTGAAGAAGGGACTGGAATTTTATTGGTCAATCAGAGCTAAGAAAGTGCAGGAAGAACTTTACTGCAAGGAGGCTTGCTACATTATCAGTGGAGTGTGCAGGCATCCCCATTCGTGTAAACATGTAATCAGTCATATCAGAGACTTATTACATTCGTGGCTGGTAACTGTTGCAGTTGTACTAGGGAAACCAATTGTTATGCTGATTGGCAGACTAGAGAGTCTGAGGGCACCTTGGTATAATGGGCAATTCACGTCTCCTCTAATGGATCTCAAAGCTCAGGTCATTGTTGAGGCTGAGAGCCAGGGGAAAATGCGTCATTTTTTTATTGGTTCCAGTAATAAAACCTGTGGGCTTGTTTAAGCTCTGACCAAGAGAAAAAATGATGTGAATCCGCATTCCATATGTGTACACTAACTAGATCTGAAAGATGGAATATTTTCTGCTGGTCCAGATGGAATTGCATAGATCAACATTGTCTGCTGTCAGATGGAATTTTAGTGTTCAACATAGAGCAATATCAAAAACAAATTGACACAATATATGCTACTTGAATTTGGATATGAGTATCCAACTAGATATGTATTCATTTTTTTAACCTGGAGCCAAGGGCATTTGTTGAAGAAGGTTCCAAATATTGGGCACAAGTATAGGACCATGATAAATTATAAAAATAAAAATATTAATATAATCCCATATAATTAAATTAATTTATTAACATAATAATATAACCTAAGATATAATACCCATTAATCTAATGTCATTTATAATATATATAACATAATGCTATTAATTTAACCCCAACTCAAGATATAATATAATTTATGTACATATATTATAGAACATACAATATAACCCCTAAAAACTTAAATGACACCGTGTAAGTATACTATGTGAAAAAGTTAATTTTGAGAATTAATGGATATGCATGTATTGTTTGGTTTCATTTTTTTTTTATACTAAGTGACAGTTGTTTATTTCTTGCTCCACCATGTAACAACATTCCCCCAAACTTTTATACAATATCCAATAGTAGACTTGTTATCTTCAAGTGAACTAGCCCAATTAGCATCGGCAAATCCTTCAACTGTTCTATTATTAGTTTTCTTGAAAAGTATACCTTTCCCTGTAGTCCCTTTCAAATATCGAAGAATCTGATCCACTGCAATTTGATGTCACACGGTGAGGGCGTGCATAAATTGACTAACTATGCTAACACTATAGCCAATATTAGGCCTAGTAAGTGATAGATAGATTAGTTTTCCAACAAGATGTTGATATATCATCTTTTCTATTTTGTCGCCTCTAATTTTTTCCCATTGGAGTACTTGCTAGATGACAACCAAGTTTTCCTTTAGTAGATCGCTGGATATATTTCCTTTGTGAAATGAAAATCGTTTTGTTTCTAACTATTTCCATTCCAAGGAAATATTAAAGCCTTCCCAGTCTTTTACCTTTAATTCAAATTGGTAGCAACCCCTTTGAGGTTTGCAATCTCATCATTGTCATCGCCTGTGATCATTGTGTCATCAACATGTACAATCAAAATGAACATCGGGTTCTAATCTACTGATTTTCACCTGCTAATCATGATAAAGGTCATGGAGGCCTGTCCTAAAGTCTCAAGCACAGAAATTTGGCATGCTCCATTGGAGTTTTAATGTGGAGCCAATAAAGCAAAGTATGCAGTTTGGATCTTTGACACCAACCTCTTATTACTAGCAGCCCGCGCTGCTGGAACAGTGCTAACCAGAATCGTGAATTAAAGATTTGAGTGTGGGTGGTTCGCATGCTTCGGTGATACATGGCCTGCCCATTGGAGTTTTCTCGTAGAGCTAATAAAGCACATTTGCATATCCCTATCATCCTCTTTCTGCCTGTGCATTTGTAAATGATTCCGATTTCTCCACGCTAAGATGATTGTAAGGCAGTCAGAGTCTGTAACACCCACAATAGGAGGTTTGGTAAAGTCCCCCTCCTATTTTTGGGCTTTCCACAGATATAATAAAATGTCAGTTTGCACCCAAAAAAACATACACAATCAAGATAGATTTCTTTTCATCCCTTGATTGTTTGATGAAGAGAATGATCTGCTTGACTTTATGTGTACCCAAATCTTTTTTACTGAATCGAGTGAATCATGCCCAAGGAGATTGTTTTAATCCATATAGGGACTTCTTCAACTCTCAAACTCTTGATGTTTCCTTATTCTCGTACCCAGGGGTATCTTCATATAGACTTCTTCATTAAGAGTCACATTTAGAAATGCATTTGAAACATCCAATTAATGCAATTCCAAATCTAAGTTTGCTGCAATGGATAGACACACCGTTATAAAATTTAACTTTCCCCAAGGCGTAGCACAGACAGTTTGCGCATAATGATCAATGGTCGATTCCAAGGAAATGATGACCTAGTGCTTCCCCACCATACATCTTCCTCCTGTATATCTGATTTTACCTCCCTCCATATCCATGGGGCGGCTCTAGGGGGCCACTGAGGCTGCATATCTGCCTTTTTCTGATAGAATTTAACTTTGCAACAGTTCAAATGTTTCCTCGTAGTCAAACTCATATGTTTGTGTATACTCCTAAACCACCAAACCTGCTTTGTATCTCTCTATCTTGCCTTTTAGCCCTATTTTGACAGAAAAAAATTCATTTACAACCTACTACCTTCTTTCGTTTGGGTAGATTTACTATTTCCCAAGTGTTAGTATCATTCAGTGCTTTCATTTCTTCAAAACAACATCCCTCCACTTTGAATTTTTTAAGGCATCGTATATATTTGCTAGGAATCTCCACATGATCAAGTTGAGTGACAAATATCCTATGATTGTTAGACAATAGATCATAAGATACGTACCATTCAATTGGATGTTGAGTACACATCCATGTCCCTTTCCTCAAAGCAATGTGAATGCCTAGATCATCTATAGAAACGTTTCCTTGTGGAATTTAGAGTGGATCCACATCGGTTCTGATGAACTTTTGGCCTCCTTTAATAAATAATTGGTTCATTTTGTTGTTGTAATGGCTTCAAAGGTTCTAAAAGTTCTTGACTAATTTCTATGATTATATCATGTGATGATGAATGTGAGAGAGTCCTAATGAGTAAGGGTGACTCAGATAAAGAGATTGAAGGATCCTAATTATTAGTTTCTCTTGAATTCTCCCCCTAAAGATAAGCATTAGAATAGGACTCATTCTCTAAGAATGTAACATCATAGGACACAGAATTTTCTTGTGATAGGATTGTAGCACTTGTATCCTTTTTGAACGGGTGAGTAGCCAATGACGATGCATTTGATGGCTTTTGAGTCAAATTTCCCACATGCAGGACTATTGTCATGTTCAAACACTGAACACCCAAATACTTTTGGTGGGAGAGTTAAAATGATGGATATAAGGGAATTCCTTTTTGAGACAATTGATTAGTGTACTAAATTTAAGGACTTTTAATGGAAGCCTATTGATGAGGTAGGCAACTAAGATGGAATCACCCCAAAACTGATGAGGGATAGAATTGGTGACCATATGAGATCTGGTCACTTCTAATAGATGGTGATTTTTCCATTCTGCAATCTCATTATGTTGAGGTGTAGATGGACATGAGTTTTGATGAAAAATGTCATTTTAAAGAACATAATCCTTAAGGTTGTAAGCAAAATATTCAACCCCATTATATGTGCGAAGTATGTGGATGTCACCTTGGAATAAATTCCTTATCATTTTATGGAATTGTGGAAACACATACTCGACATCAAATTTATGTTTGAGATAGATCCAACCGGTACGAGTATGGTCATCTATGAATGTAATCTCTTGCCTGTTCACCCTAGCTGTCCCCTAAAAATCACTATGAACTAGGCAAAATGGTTTAGAGGATTGATAATTGTGCATTGAAATTTTTTCTAGTTTTCTTATCATTAGCAAGAATGCATGACTCACAGTGAAAAAAGATGAATCATTATCAAGGAATAATTTTGGATACAAGTGCTTAAAATATTGAAATCTTGATGTCCTAAGCATTTACGCCATAAGAGTACCTTGAATTTATTGAACTAGACATAGAGAGTAACTAGTGGCTTTGGTTGCAGGGAAGAACTAGTGAGATAGTAGAGGTCTCGTTCTTTAGCATTGCCAATCATCTTCCCTAAAAAAAAATACTGAAATACACAATGATCATAAAGAAATGCTACTTTAGAATCTTGATCCTTAGTTATTTTGCTAACAAATAAGAGTCTATATTTTAGATTTGAAACATGGAAGCCAAATTTCAATTAAAGTCCTTGAACGAGAACATCTCTAATTCCTGTTACCACTATAATTGTATTTCCATTTTCCACGGAAACATTCACTTCATCGGTGCATATTTTGTAATTTGAAAAAACTATACATTACCCCGTCATGTGATGAGATGCACTGGTGTCCACAATCCATTTATACTTATCATTCCTTTGTGATAATAAGTTTGATGAGATATTACCTCGTTGGGCAATTGAAGCCTTAGACGTGGAGTCCAAAATTTCAAGATTTTAGTTTTTTGTGGAATATGGACTTTTGTTCATGAGTAAAAGGCGCGGGAGAAGTCTTCTTTGGCTCACTGGATTTAGCTATGTGGGCTGATGGTTTTCCTTTCCTTTAATTTCGTGATTTCCAATTTAGCGGTTTTCCATGAATGTCCCAATAATTTTCTTTGGTGTGATTTGGCTTCCCACAGTGCTCACACCATAGTTTATTTTCTCTCTGTTTATGAAATTGTGGTCGAGTGACGCCAAGGCAGATCCTTGCGGTTACTCTTCTGCGACGTTAAGAGTGGAAGGCTTGATCATAACTTTCTTCCTACTTTCTTCTCATCGAACTTCAGAAAATACTTCACAGAGTAAAGGAAGAGGTTTGACTCCTAGAATGCGACCTCGCACTTCATCCAAGTATTTGTTGAGGCCTTGAAGAAAGTCAAATATCCAATCTTTTTCAAGGGTCTTGTTATACAACAATCCATCTTCATCACACTTCTATCCATGGGATTGTGTAAAAAAGAACCATTTCTTGCCATAGATCAATCCAGTTGTAATACTTAGTCACTGACATTGATCCTTGCTATATGTTCCGCAAATTTGATGAGATTTCAAAACATTGGGATGTGTTTTGAAGATCTAAGTACATCTCTTGGACTACCTTCCAGTGCTTGAGCATTCTTGTAGAATAAGTCCTTCCAATTTGAGGCTCCATTGAATTAATCAACTTAGCCACAATGATGGAATTTTCAGCTTCCCATGTGTTGTACGTTGCATCACTAGCTGCTGGGCTTGGTGTTTCACCAGTAAGATAACCTATTTTTCCTTTTCCTTGAACACCAAAAGCACGGATTGAAACCATTCTCTGAAATTTGACCCATTCAATTTATGTTGGGTAATTAGCAGAAAATGATTCATACCTGAAGTTGCGACGATGGTTCTAAGAGAATTTGGTGAATCCATGGTCGAACTCTTGGTGTGCCTTCTCTAATACCATGAAATCAATAGAAGTAGAAAAGAAGTATAAAGAAATCTGTATTTCTTATTGAAGGATGATACAAATATATCTACAACTCTATGATCTCTACTTTAGGAAAAAATCTCTATAATTAAGCTAAATAATTACATCATACCTAATTTGAAAGATTATGATTTTATTCCTTATTTTACATAATCCTTATCCTCTCTTTCCGATATTATTTTCATTCCTTATTTTCCATGATCTCTTTCCAACAAAATATTCGTCATGTTATAGGATCTCTGGGAAGTAAATGAAGAAAGCTATGAAGAACCACCAATGGAAACCCTTTGGTGCAGACAAATGCTCCACAAAGGCAATATAAAGAGAATGTGAAAAAGGATGCCAATGCACTATAATACATCTAGAGCAGGAATTAAGTTAATTTTCCCTCAAATTTTTATCACCAAAAAAGGCTAAGGATGCTTGGGAAGTTCTGCAAAAAAGAGATCCAAGTCTTAGAGATAGTCACTGCCATCAAGCTCTGGAATATATGGACCAATTTGGATAATTTGTTGATGAAAGAAAAATAAAAGGGTATGATTTTTCTCAAAAGTTGTTGAGACGGTTAATTTAATTAGAAGTTGTGGTGAAACTATAAAAGAAAATTAAATAGTTGATAAAATTTTGATGATTTTACCACAAAAATTTCAACATGTTGTTATTGTAGAATCTAAAGACTTATCTAAACTCACCATGTATGAACTAATGGGTTCCCTTGAAGCTCATGAGAATAAAATGGCTAAATATGAACCATTAGAGCAAGCCCTCCAATCCAAGATGAATGTGACACAATTAAAGATGAATATAACTAAAGTACTAGCATTGGAATTCCAATTCAAGAGGTAAAACAAAAGGCAAACATTGGAAGAAAAATCAATCTAACAACAAAGATTTCAAACAATGCCACATGAAGAGCAATCATGAAAGCAAAGATTATTGGTTTAGACCATGTAACAATTGTATGAGTGTCATAAAATTTCATATGAGTGTAAGGCTAGTTTCATAGATTGTCATATGAGTGTCATAAAATTTCTCATGTGACTATTAGTATGAATAGTCCTTAGACCTGAAGTCACTATGGTTCCCTACATAAGGAGTTATGTACTTTGGTATCGTCAAACGTCACCCGTAACAGGGTGGACTATAAAGGCGATTACTGGGTATGTAATGAATTATGCGGAGGGATGTGAGTGATATAGATGGGATCTATCCCTCCCATATAACGGGAGTGATATCTGTGGGCCCCTTGATTGAGTAAGACTACTAAAACACACGGTCTATGCCTCATTAGTCAATCTAGATATCGAGGATAGAATGACAGTCATATATTGTCATAGTCACGAAGGTTAAGTCGGATCTCGATTTTCTCGTCACTTGGGTAGCAATGATGCATTGCTAGATATCGCTCATTGCTTATATGTCTAAAGCGGTTTAGACATATTGCCAACATTACGAGAACCTATTAGGTCACACACTAAGGACACGATGTTTCGGAGATTAATTGACTTAGTTTGACTAAGATTTGATCCGAATTAGATTAATTGAGTTAAACTCAAGTGAATCCAATTGGATTATGGGATTGAGATCTAATTTGAGTTAGACTCATTTAGATTAGACTCAACCACATTTGAATGAGATATTAATTCATTAAAATGTTTAATAAATTAATAATAGAAGAAGATGAAAAGTTCCTCTTCATTGGATGAAGAAAAGTTGAAGAGTCACATGAGAAAATGTGCTCTAATTGGATTTTTATTGACATTAATGGAGGGAAGCAAAAGGGACAAAAACTCTTCATATTCATGGGATGAGTATAAAAGAGTTTTTCTTGTTATTTGGAAGGAGGACTTGTCATTTTTCCTTCCCCTCCTCTTGGCCGAAAACCCTTTTCTCCCTCTCCTTCTTGCTTTGTGAATCTCCTCTTGTGGCTAGCACCACAAAGGCGGTTCTTCTCTGAAGCTTGAGAGATCGTGTTCGTGTGGATATGCATAGAGGCACAGACATTTGAACATGCAAAAGATCCGACATACCTCGGACAAGCGGGATAAGCGAAGGGCACGCGCCAAAGGTATACCTATACGATAGGAATTTGTAAAGTAACTTTGTATGAGTTTTCTTTCGCATGAATCGCTCGTGGGATCTATTATTTCTGCTGCGATTTTTAAATATTTTTTCCTATAGATCCCTACAGAGAATTCATTTCAAAGCCATTTTGAAACTATTGCAAAGAAAAGGGCATAAAGTGGAAGCTTTCTGTTCGACAAAGTCCTCAACAAAATGGCATTGCGGAGTGTACAAATCGCAACATTAAAGTATGTTGAAAGCCAAAGGTTTGCCAAACACTTATTGCACAAAAGCTATTAATACAGCTATATACCTTTTGAACATATCTCCAACAAAGGTTGTCCAACACAGATGCCTATGAAGCATGGTTCCAACAAAAACCAAAGACTGATTATCTTAAGATCTTTAGTTGTTTGGCTTATTATCATATTCTTTCTCAAAACAGAGAAAAGTTCAATGGAAAAGGAGAGAAACACATCTTCATTGGTTATAGTGACCATTCCAAAATGCTACAAGTTGCATAATCCCAACACTCAAGAGTTGATCATTTCAAAGGATGTGAGTTTTGATGAAGTGCATGGGAATGGAATCACAAGGAGCTGGATTCACAAATAGCACCTCCTCAGGCTAGTTAAGTCACTCATTTGATTTCTCAAAATCTAAAAACTCCAAGCTCTTCATCATCAATAAATCAATTGGTTTTAGAAACAACCGACTCACCGTCAAGAAAGACTCGTTCATTGCAAGAAGTATATGAAGCATGTGATGTTTTTGCTGCTAGTGAGCCCAAAAGCTATGAGGATGCCACTGTTGAAGAAGTTTGGGTACAAGCCATGAATAAAGAAGTGAAGATGATTGAGAAGAACAAACCTTGCCAGCTCATTGAAAAGCCACCATCCAAGAGATTATCGGCTTAAAATGGATCTTCAAGACTAAGTATAACGAAGATGGTTCTATTCAAAAGCATAAAGCTCACCTTGTGACCAAGGGATATACTCAATAGTTCCGAATTGACTTCAGCAAGACATTTGCACAAATCGCTCATATAGAAACTATTCTTACGTTCATGACTCTTGCTACTCAACTCAAGTTGCTAATCAACTAGATGTTAATTGACATTTTTTAATGCAGAAATTGAAGAAGTATATATATGTCCAACAGCCACAAGGATATATAATTTTAGGCCAAGAAAACATAGTGTATCGACTTCAAAAGGCTCTTTACAGGTTAAAGCAGGTCCCACAACATGGAATAGCAAAATTGACAATTATTTTCAAAAAATGGATTCCAGAGAAGTCCAAGTGAGCCATCATGGTATGTGAAGACAAGAGGTACAACAAATTTCCCTATAGCATGACTTATGTTGATGATGTGATACATATGGGGCAATAATATGATGATTAAACATTTTAAGAAAGCCATGATGAGTCAATTTGAGATGACAGATCTAAGGCTTATATAATATTTTCTTGGGATACAAGAGAAGCAAAAGAACTAGAGAATCTTTGTCTCTCAAGAAAAACATGTTGATTTAATGAGGTTAGTCGACATGTCATGCTGCAAAGCCTCTTATACTCCTATCGTAGTCAATGATAAGTTTTAAAAAATGGAGCAAAGAAGGATAATGAGACTATCTACAGAAAACTTGTTGGGTCACTCATTTATCTCACAGATACAAAACCGGGTCTTTGTATCTTGTTAGTGTTGTTTCAAGATTTGTTAGTGAACCTACCAAAGTTCATCTTATAGCAACTAGGCATATTCTTAGATATGTGCAAGGAACTAATAATTATGGAATTATATTTGAAGATGAGTAAGATAATAAATTGCATCTCTTCTGATAGTAATCGGGTAGGTTCAATAGACGATCGCAAGAGTACATCAAGATATGTTTTCTTCATAGGAACGAAACCTATTTCTTGGTCATCAAAGAAGAAAAACACTATGGATATGTTGACTGTCAAGGCTAAATATATATCACCATTTGAAGTAATGTGTGAAGTTGTTTGACTCAGAAGAATTCTCAAGGATATGAAACAAAATCAATCTACGCCAACCATACTCTTCTGTGACTATTTCTGCCATTGCAATGACCAAGAACCCTTTTTTTCACGGTCATACAAAGCACATTGAGTTATGACATGACTTCATCATAGATTTAACAAGAAAGGAGAAATTGAGTTAGCCTTTTACAAGACTAGAGATTAAATAGCATATATCTTCACCAAGCTGCTTTCAATCGAAAAGTTTCTGTACTTCTGTGAAAAGTTTGGAATGCTAGATCTTTCAAAATTAAGAGGAAGTATTAAAAATTAATTTTGTGATTAATGCATATGAATGTTTGAGAATTAATGCATTGTATGGTTTCATGAACTTAGTAAATGATGACCAAATTAATTTGGTATTAAGTATTAACTAAAGTCATTCTAGAATTATCTGTGTATTTATAAGATTGTAGTCATGGTAGTTAAAATCCCGATTTAAATCTTAAAATCCTAAGATTTTACGATTTTTGACCTCCGAACGATTTAAATCGGAGTTAAAATCCTAATTTGTTAAAATCCCTTTGAAATCACGATTTTAATCCTTAAAATCGCGATTTTACGATTTAAATACGATTTTAACGATTTTAAAAAAAATCTTTTTTTCCATTGAACCCGGTTCATTTAAAAAAAAACCGGTTCAATCTGAAAAAACCCGCTTTCCAAGTCGCGTGCGTGCCCTAATCGACTAATCCCGTCGCATCTCTTCTCATTTTCCCACTTGCTCGCGTCTTCCCTGCTCGGTCGGTGGAAGTTATTTGACTATTTTGTGCCTTATGGATGACATTTTTAATGTAATATTGATTATGAATGCAAGTTTATCTAAGTTTGTTTAGCGATTTAAAAGTTTTTTTTTATTATTTATGCTATTTGACATCCATATATATGACTTTATAATTTTATATGCATATATATAGGAATTTTATAAAATCTTACGATGCGATTTACGATTTTAAGATTTACGATTTTAAGTACCCCTTCCGATTCAAGTTAAAATCTCGATTTTAACTACCTTGATTGTAGTGGCTATGCCACAAATATGCCCAATATCAGATAATGCATCAGATTTTTTCTTGTTTCTGTCCTATGTTTCTTCTTTTTTTTGAAGGGTCTAAACATTTGATATAATCGAATATAACTAAAATTAATTTATTAACTTGATAATATAACCTAAGATATATTACCCATTAATCTAATGCCATTTATAACATATATAACATAATGTCATGAATCTAACCCCAATTCAAGGTATAATATAAGTTATGTACATTTATAGAACTTATAATATAACCCCTAAAAATTTTGATGATACAATATAAGTATAATATAACTTATAGTATAAGTTATATAATTTATTAATATAAGTTCCACAACTTATAGACTTAACTATTAACTTAATACCCCAATTGCAGTCTCTTTCCTCCTATGAGCAAATCCACCTTCCCCCTTCCAAGCTGGGTCATCTTCCTCCTACCTAGTGATGTGGGCACAAGACTCCACCTTCTTGCATGATGCTGTTAAGTTCAAAACTCCCCTCCCTTATTGTGGCAATGTCATCAAGCTCCTAACCCTCCCCGTGCGCAACACCATCAAAATGTGTGATACCATCAAAATCCTCTACCTCCCTCCGTGATGTGTGCTACCTATGACCAATAAGAGGCAAGTAAGCTTCCTCTAATTCTTCCAAAGTATGACAACTTGGACTCAATGTTCATGTATCCAAGTGGTGTCATGTCAACATGGGTATGAGAAAGTTATCACTGACTTCAAGTAACAAAGCATACAATAACCTAAATGAAAGAGTAGCATCAAGTGCATAATGTTATAAGATTGTTGATGTTTTCTTTTCTTAAAACTCATTAAGGACATAGCTAGGTATGCTATGTAGTAAGTCCAAGAGACCGAAATAAATTTCACAGACAATAACTAGTAATGAAACTAACCGACCTCGATAAAATGAATTTGGAATCAGTATTAAGTACAAAATATTCCAAGATAGGTGGGTTTCCATGAGTTTATAGCCAACATGCTATTTGATAGGAGGCTTGATAGACTAGGTTATGCTTTGAAACACCTAGTACCGATCCAAAACCCTATTTTTAAGATTTTAAGAGATAATTTTTGAATTTTTGTAAAAAAAATTAGTTGGAGCAAGAAGAGGTTGTGGGATCCTTCACCTTGGAAGTGTTCCGGAGGCTAGAGGATAACTTAGAGAGTGTAGAAACCAGAAATACCAAAGTCCTTATAGAGAAAAGGTTTTCTTTTAGGTTAAGAACTTTTGGTGGAAATATTAGACGCAGGTTTTCTTATTTTCTCTATTAGTATTGAAAGAGGAGTCTAAGGTGTATTGAGAGAGGAGTCTAAGGTTGATTAAAAGGGTTCATATATAAGGTGTGACTAGTTATTTGTCTAATTTTCATTGTACTTTTATCATCATATTATATTTCTTAGTGGAAGATTCCACCATCTTTTTGTGTGTTATGCATGGAAGATGAAGATTCCACCATGTGGATTTGAAGTGGATGAGATTCCATATTATAAAATATTAGATCTAGATATTGTGGGAGTGGGGCTAAGGCACTAGATCTAATCACTACTTTGATCCTACAAGGTTTAATATTTGATGTGCTGACTTAAATAAACAATGCTATAGTTGCCTTTAACCCAAACAAGTGGTAATTGAATAATTGTGGTTCTAATTAGTAACGGAGCTCAAGTTGTCAGATGTTTATCTGGTGTATCTAGGGCTCATAGTGGATGGCACAATTAGTACAAGAGACGAGTGATATGAGGATAGTAAGAACTTTAAACAAAAATCAAAGGGTTATCTATTTAAAGGTTACAATTTCCCATTATCAAGAATAAAGATGCCAATATATGGAGAATAGTAGGGATTGCTTGGAACTCAACTTTGAAGAAAGAAGAGCCAGCCATCATATATGAGATGGAGTGATTGGAAGATGGAGCAAAAAAGATTCAACATCATCAACATTATGTCTGATTATGACTACACATAAAGTTATATATTCGGTGGCTTGTCAGACAACATTTTTAAGTCGAAGACCGAAATTATGGCACGACTCAAGATTTTGAACCTTAGTGCCGAGTAATATCGTGTTTCAGTGATTTACCGAAATGATACATTTTGACCGTTTCGCCTAGCACGGTACGAGATTTCAAACCATGATTGTCAAAAAATCTTAAATAGCGAGTTGACTCAAAAGTTGATTATTTTGCTATATGATTTGTCTATCTTGTGGAAGCTCTCCAAATTGGCAGAAGAAGCAATGAAACAAGACAATTACAAGAGGTAACAAATGAAGTTATTGCTATATGATGCTTAGACAAAGAAGGGTAGTCATTGTGTCAAGAATTCAGGACTGCAGTTTTAGATCCAGCATATATGTTTAATATAACTTCAAGTGCAAGGCATTTGGTCACTATAGGAGGGGAGGAAATCCTAAGAAAATGGTACACATTTAGGGCAATTTGACAACTGATTCTAAAGTCATTGTTGCTCTTGTCCTTTTTAGAGGAAAAGAATGCGCCCATCTAATATAGAATTTGGATTCAACTTGTTTGTTGTGTGTGTATGTTGGTGTAAGCCCTAAGAGTCAATCAAGAGTTGATTGACTTAGGTCATAAAGTATCATATTTATTAATAAAGATAAAGTTTTGATTATTATATTTATTTCATGCTTGTGCCAGCTGAATAAATATAATAATGTCTTAGAATAGTAGGTTCTAATCTACAACACATCAATTGGTTGAATTGATTGTGAGAGACTGTAGAGAACATTATTCTTAACTATTCATAATCAAGCATTAATATACAAGGGCAATATTAATGCGTTGAAACTAGCATGTAAGTCAATTGATGACTTGATCTTACAAGTCATGGATATAGGATATCACGTTGACACATAAGTATATATATTGGAGAATATATATATTGAATTGACCCACCATGAGAAAGTTTCATGGATCGTTATATGAGTGTCATAAACTTTCTCATAGTAACTATTGGTATGAATAGTCCTTAGACCTGAAGTTACTACGGTTCCCTATATAAGGAGTTGTATACTTTGGTATCATCAACCGTCACCCGTAACAGGGTGAACTATAAAATCGATCACTGGGTATGCAACAAATTATGCGAAGGGATGTAAGTGATATAAATGAGATCTATCTCTTTCATATGACGGGAGTGATATCTGTGGACCCCTTGATCAAGTAGAACTACTAAAACGCATGATCATGCTCAAATGAGTCAATATGAGATATTGAGCTCATTTGGTTGAGTGAGTTTACTTGGGGATCAAGAAACACAAAGATTGATAAGGGGATGACACGGTCTATGCCTCATTGATCAATCTAGATATCAAGAATAGAAGGACAAATTCATACATTATAATAGACACAGAGAGATTAAGACGGATCTCGACTTTCTCGTCACTTAGGTAGCAATAATGCATTGCTAGATGTCGTTCATTGTTTATGTATTTAAAGCAGTTTAGATATATTTCCAACGTTACGAGAACCTATTGGGTCACATAAAAAGAACACGATGTTTCGGAGATAACTTATTTTTAGTTTGACTAAAATGTGATCTGAAATTGGATTAATTGAGTTAGATTCAAATGAATCCAATTGGATTATGTGATTGAGTCTAATCTAAATTAGACTCATTAAGATTAGACTCAACCATTTAAAAGGGATTAGTGTTCATTAAAAGAGTTTAATGAAATTATTAAAGAGGAAGACCAAGAGACCAAAACCCTTTGTATTCATTGAATGAATACAAAAGATTAAAAGAATACCAAGAGACTTTGATATTCATTGAAAGTAATGGACATTAATAGGTTGGTAAGACGAAAAGTTAAAGACCTTTTGTATTCTAAAGCTTGACTATAAAAGTGTCATTTTGGTAGAATGAAGATGTGATTAAACTTGATCTTCTTCTTCCTTCTTTCCTTCTTGGCAGAAACACACAAGTTGTGTTTTTGGTCCTCTTATCTTGTAAACCATCCTAAGTTGCTAGCACAACTAAGGTAGTTTATCTCCGAGATCGATATCATGTTCGTGTGGATACTATTAGAGGCACGACCATTCTAATCGTGTAGAGATCCGACGAACCAATATAGCTCTTAGTTAGAACTTTATACGAATTTTTCGCATGGATTGCTCAAGGGATCCTATTTTTTCGCTGCGTATTTGTTTTCGCATAGAGATCCCTACAGTCTAAACTCAAAAAGTGGTTTGAGACATTCAATGCAAGCATGACTACGAGCATGAGTCATTACTCTAGATGGAGGCCCAGGCATCGCCATAATTAAACTAATTTACATAGGGACTTAAGGAGTACCTAAACTTTGGGCAATAGATCTTAGTTCCAAAGATAAGGAATTTGATGTCACTAAGCCAATTAGATTTAGAGGGTTATCATTACAAGTAGCTAATAATAGGAAGGTTAAAGATATTGATTGCAAACATACTAAGGACACATGAGGTATGAGGTGTTAAGCATGTCGTGTTATAGTGCACACGTCGTGAGTTTAGACAAGTAAAAAGGAAAATCTTTCAGTTAAAAGAGGTAAAGGTATTTAGAACTCCTTCCATGGTTTTTATTGAGTCCAATAAATGACTTTTTAATGTTAATTCACTCTTGTTTCATTACTGTGCAGGGTGCAGGGTTTCCTCATTACCTTTTCTTAAGATAATGAGCGAGAAACAAGTGGATCTTCATTTATGTTTCATTTCTCAAAATGTCTTTATTATCACTTTCTTCAAATGCCCTTTCTAATTAGTGAGAAATAGTTGTTTCGTTTTCTTCATTCCAATTCTTGATCAATTAAGCTAAATTTAGTTTTCATTCTTCTCACTCACCCTTACCAATTAGAAACTAGTCCGATTGTTCTTGGGGTGGATAATAGTTGTATCTTTTCTTTAGCTCTCTTGTAACAAAATTAACGTGCAAAAACTAGAGACTTAAATCTCTCCAAATAGTTTAACATACTCTGTAATTTAAAAATTGAGCACACGAGTTGGTAAATTAAATATGTAAGCATCAGAAGCAATTTTCTTTCTAGTAATAAATTATGGAAGAGTAACTATCAGACAATTTAAGCTTATAAATGCAAGAAAGTAATCTATCGTATCGCTAGCTACTTGTAATCAATTTCTCTATTAGTTTCAGCATGCATATTTCTCATGCACACACTAAAGCTCTTAGTTTCGTGCATGGTTTGAAATCTCGTACATGCTGGGCGAACCGACCGAAACATATTATTTTGATAAATTATCAAAACTAGATACTATCTGAGACAAACATCATCTCGTGTGTCGTAATATGAATAATGTTAATGAGTATCTTTACATGCTAACATATGCCCCTCGACGCCCCTCGTATGCTACAATACATGTCAAGATGAATAAAGATATATTATTTTTTTATTTTGTCTTCATAATCTTAAATTAAAGAATTTTTTATGGAAAACAAAGTTTGAACTATAGTTCTTTTATCTTTTTCTTTTTTGTCTTCATCACCTTCCTACTTCCACCTCCAGTTCGTCACCGTCATCATACATCAAAACATTAGCATGGTTGTTCCAGTCAAGGACTAAAACCTGGCACAACTCTAGATTTTAAAATAAAAGAAGAAAAGAAAATCGACACTTTAGAATGACAAGATTTGGACTCATGAAAAACTATTATTGGTGTCATTAATTAAAGTACTAATTGATTTACGAATTTCAAAATGGATGCCTTGCGTTTTTTTTTCTCAGTATTTTTTTTTAGTCATGATATATGAGGACATACATGCTTATAGAATAAAGTAACTTGACAAACTAAACAAATAATGATAAATAAACTAAGCTTAAAGTAAAGAAGATGGGTTTATAATATATGTTTTTTTTAAAATTTTCCAACTAAAGAAATAAGAGTCATTTAAAGTAGAAAAAAATAATTTACTAGAATTATGTAAACCAACGTTCAACATCTTGAGATATGTCAGTGTTTGATTCTTTGAATGGAATGATATTGTTTGCAACCCAGCCACAACTGGCTACAAATTGGCTGCCTCCCGTTCCCTTTACCGCGTCCAAGTCGAACCAAGACAACCCTACCGATCAAAAGGGGCCACCTCCTGCGGTTCCTTTCCCGTGTTCCAGCCTCGCAGGGCGAACCGAGGCCAAAGCGTGCTTCCACATGATCTCGCAACTCTTCCTCCGCCCCTGCTGATCCTGCGACATAGCCCAATCGCCCTTGTCACCGTATCCTGGGTACCCTGGTTCTTATTCCATGGCGTTGACTTGAGAACGAGGGGATTCTGCAAGAAGCAGAGTGGATCAACCGAGCTCTGATACCATGTAAGAATCCAGGAACCTATATCTGCGATCTTAAAGTTCTCTCGATTTTTTAGGTTTACTGTTACAATCTGAGAAAAGATGGTCATTTTTTATAACAGTAATCACGAGAAGATGGTTAAGAAGAAACCCGTCTGCGAGGAAGGTGACAATGAGTTCTCCAATAAAAAAAAGTCTTCTTCCTCTTCTGCTCCTTGTTTTCCTTATCATCCTCGTTCAGTTCACCCTTCTTTCTTCAAGATCATGATTGGTGATTTCCAAGAGTTCTTGGTATGTTTTCTTTTAACTTGAATTGATTTTTCTGATGTTCGCTCGGATACTCAATTGTTTCATGTTTATGCACAGTTCATACCACCCGACTTTACCGAAGTTATGGTTGATTTTGTCGATAAGAATGTGTATCTAAAAACTTCTCTCGGAAGTTGTTTTAAAGTTAAACTCTCAGTTGTTGATAAATCCTTGGCATTTAAAGATGGCTGGCCTGATTTTGTATTGGATCACTCTATTGCTGCTGGGGATGTTTTGGTGTTCAAATATGTCAGCGAATCCTTGTTTTCTGTTGACATTTTTGGCATTAATACTTGTGAAAAGGTTTACTTTGGCAAAACAGATGGAAATATTCTCAACAAAAAGAAGAAAGAGAAAGCTGGCACATCTCTTCGGAGGCCACAGCTTGTCAAGGGTCAGAAATCTTTTGAAGCACCGAGTTTTAGGAAGGATTCACTAGAGAAGATTGATCCGCCGAGTACTAACAAAAATGTTTCTGAATGTCTTGTTGGAACAGAGGTTCACTTTGGCAAAATGTCTGACAATCTCTGCTCCAGACAGAATCGAAGGAAGGCCGATTCCTCTTTTGAAAGACCGCAGCCTGTTAAGAAACCACATTTTCTTAAAGCTTCAAATGCTAAGAAAAGATCAGAAGAGATAAATGATCCTACAATTTATGCCAATTGTACTGCTGAGTGTCTGGTGCAGAATAAAAATGAGTCTGGAAACTCTGCTCAAGGTATTGAAATGATGGATGATCCTGATTATGGTTGTGTAGCTAAAACCCCAGATAAAGTTAAAAGGAAACCTAAGTTTCCTCCCCATTGTAGCTGTGGTTCTGGAGGTCCTCGAGATGTTGATGTAATTCAAATAAACAAACCATCAGCCAACATGATCCGCGGAGAAGTTCCAATAGAAGGTGAAGTAAGAGGACATTGTTTTGTACATGAAATCAATAAAAAACAGATTTCTAGCTGCCAGGATGTCATCCTTGCTACTCCTGAGGTAGATGTTTTGCTTCCATCTGACATAAATGAGATGTATCATCTAGGAGAAAATGAATATGACTATCTTCATGAACACAATGTGATGAATGCAATTGCAGCGAACGAGACTGATGGCATATTTCTTCTCACGGAGGATGGTGTATGCCACATTGCAGAGGATGATATAGAAAATGGACAATGCAAAACTAAAATAATCAAGAAATATCATGCAGGTGAAAATGGGAATGGTATAGCGGGGATAAATACAATTTCAACTCAAGAGGTTGTCTGCAAATTTCTTATTACAGAGGATGGAATCTGCCATATTGTAAGTGAAGATATAACACATGGACAAGGTGCTGCCACAAATGCCTATGTAACTGGTAATAGCATGGGATGCATTGACACTGTTAACATACTTAGAGATACCTCATCTACCCTTGAAAGTTCTCTAGCAGTTAATTCCCTTGCACCTGTAATTCAACATATCAATGATCAAACGGCTAACAGAATAGTTGTGCACCCAAAGAGGAGTAAGTTCCCAATGCCTAATTGGTATCTAGTTATCTAGTTCCTTTTTCAGGGGTCTTCAAGATCTTATGCTTTATTTTCAGTGTAAACTTACATTCACTTTTTCTATCTTTTGTAAGTATGCTGAGTTGGTGGAGAACTGAACAACAACAACAACCAAGTTTTATCCAACTAGTTGGTATAGGACTCACTCTAAGAAAAAAGAAAAAAAGTATTAGTAGCTTATATGCCATGGGAAGGTTACAATTTTGAAGACATAATACTAATTAGTGAATATTTGGTATATGAAGATATTTATACTGCTTTTCTATATGAAATTCAACTCATACGACAAGCCAAGGATCATAAAGAATAACTATAGAAATACCACATTTAGAGGCTCATTTACTCTGTAGTTTTTGACAAAAATGGAGTTGTAATGTTGGGATCATGGGTAGAATTTGACAATATTTTAGTATCATGGGTACCCCTCAATTGGCAAAAAAATATTCTTTAGAACCACCTATGGTGCGGAATGCCCCGCTAGTTGTCTCAACCCGGCGATTTATCTCTCTTCCGAAGAGTGGGGGGGTCACCGTGGAGGGGCCGCTGAGGTGACAGTTTCAACTTGAGCTCTTGTGATGCCAATCAATAGGTGTGGGGTAGATATTTGAATGTTCATTCCAGTTGGTTGGGGATCTATTGAAATGGCATTATATTATAAATACTAGGTAGTATAGATATCATTATGTGAGAAGTTGATCTTTGAAATGATAATTGAAAGGACAAAAGTGCATACTATGAATACTATTTTTTTATTTGAATCCTTAAAAGACGGCTATGGGCTCATATTGATTTTTTACCTATTTCAATCCTTATACTGGGAATTACTATAGGAATGTACTAGTAATTGTGTGGATAGAAGGAGAAATATTTGCAGCACTACCACAATGTATTGGGCTTTAATATGTTGGTCCCTTGGGAATTCTTCAATTTGTAGCAAAGGGAAGTAAACTACTTTTAAGAGGCCTTTTCCTGTCCAGAGGAGATGTTCGACTTTGCTAACTCAAATTTTCATGAAATTTTAAATCAGATCATTTCCCTTTAACTCAATAAAGGAAACAGGAATGTCTTTTGGAGAACCATTTTGTTCTTGATCCCAATTCAATATTAAACAAGTGCAAACTAATTGAATGCTTGTGTGAGGAATTCTTCTAATTGACTTGTCATTTTCATAAGGGACGACCTTAAGTTGGGCATTATCTTTCCCACAAGAGATCTTGAGGAAAAGGTATTGCTAAATTTATACTATTTCATATGTGACCATGGGTTAGTCCAAAACAAAATGCCTTTTCTTCATGGTGTGATCCATTGGACATAGATCAAAATTTTCAATTTTTTTGATTCCTTTGGATTTTTTTTTTTAATTTCGGTCATGTAAAAATGCTGCAAGCATACGATTCATGGGGAAATCAAGAAATAAATTGAATGGAACATGTATGTGTTCTTTTCATGTCAAAGAAGAAAAGAATTTAAGATATATTTAATTTAAAATTTTAATATAGAATATAAATAATGCGTATAGATTATGCATACAAATCAAAGCCCATTTTGGTAGGATCTAAAGTAAATACAACGAAAAAAATGTTGGGTTCTCCCGGCACCAAAACATAAAACACAGCGGAAACAAGAACCCTCGAGCGATCCATGCGAAAGAAAAACTCATACAAAGTTCATCTATCTGATAGATCTATCTAAAGTGTATACCTTTGGAGTGTGCCCTTTGCTTATCCCGCTCGTCCAAGATGCACCGGATCTCTTGCACGTTCAAGTCCCGTGCCTTATTCGTATCCACACGGATACAATCTCTCAACTTCGGGAGAACTACCTTAGTTGTGCTAGCAACTTGAGGTAGCTCGCAGAACACAAAGAACCCTACAATAGGGTTTCGGCCAAAAGAGGAAGATGAGGGTGGAAAGAAGATAGGTAAGAAGCTCTCATCCAAAGTCACAAGGTCCTCTTTTATACTCATCCCATGAATATGAAGAGGTTTGTGTCTCTTTGACTTCCTTCATTAATACCAATAAAGAGCACATCTTTTCATGTGACTCTTTATCTTTTCCCATGCAAGAAAAGAATCTTTTCTTTTCCCTTCATTAAACACTTTAATGAATTTTCCCTGTAATCCCGACCGAGCCTCTCGGGCTTCCGACCAGGTCTCCCGACCAAGTCTGCCGAGTGCCGAGCCCCGACCCAGTCTGCCGAGCTCCCAACTCAGTCTGTCGAGTGACGAGCTCCCGACCTAGTCTGCCGAGCTCCCAGCTCAGTCTGCCGAGTGCCGAGCCCCGACCCAGTCTGCCGAGCTCCCAGCTCAGTCTACCGAGTGCCGAGCTCCGACCTAGTCTGCCGAGCTCCCAGCTCAGTCTGCTGAGTGCCGAGCTCCGACCTAGTCTGCCGAGTGCCGAGCTTCCGACCCGCGCTCCCGAGTTCCCAACTCGAGTTCCCGAACTGACCTTCCGAGTTCCTAACTCGGGCTCAGATCTCCCGAGTTCCCAACTCGGGCTTCCCGAAGCATCATATCCTTAGTGTGTGACCCAATAGGTTCTCGTGACGTTGGCAATGCGCCTAAACGCTTTAGACACATAAGCAATGAGCGGCATCTAGCAATGCATCAATGCTACCCAAGTAACAAGAAAAGTCGAGATCCGACTAAACCTCTGTGATATGATAATGTATGACCTTGTCTTCTATCCTGGATATCTAGATTGACCAATGAGGCATAGACCGTGTCATCCTCAATCAATCTAGTGTTTCTTGATCCTCGAGTAGACTCACTCAAACAAATGAGCTCAATATCTCATATTGACTCATTCGAGCATTACATGCGTTTTAGTAGTCCTACTCGATCAAGGGGCCTACAGATATCACTCCTGTCATATGGGAGGGATAGATCCCATCTACATCACTCACATCCCTCCGCATAATTCATTACATACCAGTGATCGCCTTTATAGTCCACCCTGTTACGGGTGACGTTTGACGATACCAAAGTACATAACTCTTATGTAGGGAACTGTAGTGACTTCAGGTCTAAGGACTATTCATACCAATAGTCACATGAGAAAGTTTATGACACTCATATGACAATCTATGAAACTTTCTCATGGCGGGTCAATTCAGTACATATTCTCCAATGTATACTCATGTGTCAACTTGATATCACATATCCATGACTTGTGAGCTCAAGTCATCAGTTGACCTACATGCTAGTCTCCATGCATTAATATTGTCCTTGAATATTAATGCTCGACTAGGAATAGTTTAGTGTAGTGTTCTCTACATCATCTCACTATCGATTCAACCAATCGATATGATGTAGATAAGAACCTACTACACAAGGACATTATTATACTTAGTTATTTGGCACAAATACAAAATAAGTATAATAACCAAACATGCCTTTATTAATGATAGAATATGATACAAAAAGTCCCTAGTCAATCATCACATAATTGGCTCTAGGGCTCCTACTAACAAAAAATAGAATGTTAGGGATAAGGAATAAACTATAGATAAATCCAAGCATTTTTTCATAAATCCAAACAATCTTTTAACAGGTGTTTGTCCCCTACTAGATTATGATATATTTTTTTTTTGGTGAAAATGTTGTCTATTTCAATACAAATTGTAGATATTTTTTTTTTCTGAAATTATAATTATTGATGTTGGCTTTTTAATTATAAGATCAGCTAAGCCCTATTTAGCCACTCTAGGAGCAACTAATCATGCCAAGGAAAATGTTTCACAAAGGAGATACATTAGCTACATTTACTATGAAAAGTTAAGATCTTGTGGCATAACCCACAAGATCTTTCTAAAGTGGAACAATCTTAGAAGTACAAAATACTTTGCCTGCATGTAGAACTGGCTGTTCAGACACAAAACCACTTACTTCGACGTTAGATAGTTTCGGAGGCAACCATCAGGATATGCCTTATATGACTACTGAAGCAAATCACTCGGAAAATAACCTTCAGGATATATCTGATTGGACTGCAACAGCTAATCAATTTGCTAATTCTAGACTGGTTTTGTTACCTAGTCATTTTTTTTCAGGTTTTATAATTTTTTAATGATGACAATCACAGTAAAAAATAATCTTAAACAACAGGAAAGGCGTCTGATATTCTGCTAGAAGTGAATGGGGAAGAGGATGAATCTTGCCTAAGAAGAAGCCATGATCCTAAATTTGCAGAGGCAAAACCTACAGGCTTGGATGGTGTTTTTTCGTTAAGTTCTCCGTGTTTAAGCTTAACTTTATCGTCCAACTACCTGTTCTACATTGTAAGTTAACTAGCATATTGAGTGGTGATTTTTTATTTCATTACTTTGAATTATATCTGAAAATTCATTGCAATACTCTCTCCTTTATCTTGGAATCATCTTGAAGAGGAAAGAAGAATTAATGCGAGGTTGACCTTTATGAAAGCAGACATTTAGTAAGCTAGTCCAGAACTGTAACTGTTCTATTTTACTCTGCCAACTTTTGGTCCACCCAAACATGGGACTATGATGTCCAAAAGTGCCAGTGTCAACTAACATTCTTATCCAATGTAACTATTTGTAGTGATCTTTTCTTCTTGGTGGAAACTATCCATTCATTATTCTCTATTATAGTTTTGGCTCCTCCAAGAGTCATCTCATTGAAGGAAGGAGGCTGCATACGAGATTATGAAACTCTACTCTTGAAATTCGCAGGACGTTGCGAAAATTTGATAATTGCATACTTTTTTTGGCCTCAAAATTTCTTGAAAATGTATAGGCATGCTTATTAACTAAATTGAATTTGGCTATTAGATAGATAGATAAGTTGATTGTTTGCATGAGAGGTAGAGGGAGACAAGATAACAGAAAATGATTTAAAAGATCATTATATTATTACTAGTGATATAATCTCATGTAAGAATTCCATAATGGGATAAGAATCACAAATTCTTGTTACTGATCCTAATTGTTGAAGCTAACAGCTTCTGGTTCTTTCTAGTATTCAAAAGTCAATAATTGTTAATCCAAAGATGCTTAAATATATGCTGTGCAAGATTGCTCAAGAAGCTTTTTTTTCCCCTCTAAATCTCGATCGTTGCAATGCCTCCTTAGTTAGCAATAGCTCAATGTGAAATCATATAAATGTTTACTCAGTAGTTCCATTTCATTAAGTTAAGGTATAAATTCTGCTTCCATACAGCTATATTTCGGTTTCTTGGTTTGCATCCTTCATGCAATTTGTATGATCTGACTCTTGCTCATGTGCTTCGAATGCAGGAGTTTCCTCATAGCCTGCAATTACCAAAAGGACGAAAGAGAACTGAAACGAAAATTGTAGTTCTTCGCGATCCATGCCTCAGACTATGGCCTGTCATGTACCACGAGACAGATCAATTTACTGGTTTTGTGGCCGGATGGAACGATTTTGTCAAAGCTAACAACCTACAGCAGGGACACCATTGCAATATTTTTTCTATAGGCAACAAGCACGAGCGTCTATATCATGTGCAGATAGCACAACAATGACTAGTGGGAAACCCACTCTCTGAATTCAACTTCATCCCCCTCCCCTGTTTGCTATAACTCACATGATGTGGAGGTGCCCTGAGACAACTGATTTCCTTTATTGCAGATTATAGAGTTAGAATGGATACAAAGACAGTAGTTTTACTAACAAAAAGTTACTCCTTTAATCCTGTTTAAGGCTCGTTTGTGATCTGAAGATGATTAAGTACAGGGAGATTGTGGACTACTGATTTATTCTCCTACAATGCGTATAATTTTCATGATTTGCGATGATATTTATTATGATAGACTAAGAGTATGTTATAATTACTTTTATAATATTTTTCATTTATAACAGTTGTTAAATAGGAAACAAGACGCCTAACCGCTCTGCTTTATAAGCCAAGTACTTGGAAAACTTTCGATGTGGGACTAAAAACACAAACTTGTGGCGGGTTATCTTTCCCGGCTCAAAAGTACGTTTTCGTCTTTCTCAGATTGGAAATCATGAGCGTCGCCTCCGGCCAAGCTCTCCACGCCGCCCCCCTCCGCCGACCGCGGTCTTCTCGCCGTTGCTTCCAACGGATTCACGCCTCCTCGTCACCTCCGGCCTTACGGTTGATTCGTTCGCCGCCGCCGACCTCGCCGCGCTCCTACCCGACTGCCTCCCTCCCGCCGCCGCCATCAACCACCGCCTCCACCGCTACCGCTTCCCACTCCTCTTCAATTCGCTCATCCCCGGCTACGCCCTGAGCGACCGCCCCAACCTCGGGGTTGCCGTCACAAGACCATGCTGGCCAACGGCATTTTCCCCGATCACTACACCTTCCCCGTCGTCCTGAAATCTTGCATCGAGTTCTCCGGTGTCGCTGAAGCTAAGCAGATCCATGGAGCCTTGGTTAAACTCTGCTTCGCCTCCGATCTGTTTGTCCAGAAAGCGCTAGTCCATGTTATGCAATTTGCAGGGAGTACGATGATGCACGGGTTCTGTTCGACGAAATGCCACATAGAGATGTTGTATTCTGGACCAGCTTGATCTCCGTCTATGTAAAAGGCGGACTGTACAGAGAGGCGTTGCAATTCTTTTCCTCCATGGATGTTGAGCCGAACGCAGCGACTTTTGTTAGCATCCTCGTCGCTTGCGGGAGATTTGGGGACCTGAACGGGGGTAAGATGATACATGCACTGGTGATGAAGCATGAATGCGGGTTAAATTTGGTTGCTGGAAATGCACTCGAGGATATGTACTTGAAGTGCGAAAGTTTAGTCGAAGCCAAACAGATCTTCGATGAGCTTCCCAAGCGAGACATAGTATCGTCGACAAGCTTCATTAGCGGTTTAGTGCAATGTCAACAGTCCGAGCAAGCGATTGCTATGTTTGATTCAATGCAGGCTTCTGGAGTCGAACCAGATAATGTCACTTTATGTGTGTTCTTTGCGCGAGGTTGGGATCATTGTGTTCTGGAAGATGGGTACATGAGTATATAAATCAGAATGGCATTAAATGGGATGTTCATCTAGGGACTGCATTGGTGCACATGTATGCGAAATGTGGATGCCTGGATATGGCATTGAATACCTTTACTGAAATGCCCTTCAAGAATGTTTCTTCCTGGAATGCAGTGATCGGTGCGCTAGCTATGCATGGGCATGGTAGAGAAGCTCTTGACTATTTTGAGCAGATGGTAGGAATTGGCATGAATCCAAATGAGGCGACCTTAGCCATTTTAAGTGGTTGCTCTCATTCTGGATTGGTAGAAGGTCGTTGTTTGTTTAATCTAATGACCAAGTCCTAAATCTTCGCAATTCTCATCTCCAAATTCCATTCCATTAGATTGAATATGTCATTGAACATTCCCCTGGAGGCTGAAAAGGATAGAAAAAGATGTCGGTGCAGCAGAAGCCTTGTCAATCGAAAGGTCTGAGTATTTGATACATACTAACATAGTAGGTTAGTAAGTTGGGATGGTTCTTTTATGCTATTATATATACTACCATCATACTAATTCAGAAGGCAGTGCCAGCACAATCCACTCAAAATTATCTTCAGACTGGAAGAACTGCATGATACACTTTGCTAAGAAAATAGAAGGAAAGGTTAGATCAAAGTATTCTTTGTAATGTGGAAATTCACTTTATCTTTTGGCAGTAGTTAATGGCGTTGAGATGCCTTCTTATCCGAGAATTACATATTGTGAGACATTGTCAAGGTCTAAGAATTTTCTTAGATGATAGTGGAAATCTATTGATTTCTCATTGCTGACTTGAATAGCTTGTGGTTGCCATACCGTTTACTCCTAACAGGAAGTTAAAATGATACATTTTAACTGTTTATTATTATTATTATTATTATTATTATATTAACTTGGCATCATGTATCTAGTTTTGATAGACTACTCTTGAATAATTGATCGGGTCCTACGAAAATTTCTCACGGGCTATTAGGATAAATCGGGAAGTACTTCTAACAGATGACCTATCATTCCAATATTCTAGTCAATCGCTTATTAAGAAAAATTCATCTGTTAATTCGCTGAAGTTAGGACTCGATCCTTAGATGTCTGGGAGATTGAGAAGGTGCTATGTTGTTGCACAAATATGAATTCGAATGACTTTTGCTACTATAACCTTTCTTGCCACTATTTTTTATTCCTTTCAGGCATTTCACCTGCAAATAATAAATTCTAATGATACTAAAAAAAAATGGATTCCTTCGTTTCTATGGTTATTTCTTAAACGACGAGACCCTCTCTATACACCGGAGCTTCTTCTTCATTTAATCAAATGACATTATGAACTTGTATAATTCCCACTCATAGGCTCTACCCATCAATTATCAGTCTCGGAACACATTGTAGCTATTATTTTAGTTTACACTAGGTGTTCAACTTACATTGACTAATTATGGGAGTGACTAGCCTAGCTCCATAAAAGTTTTAATCAGCCACCAAGGTAAATCAGGAAGCGCTCACAGCAGACAATCTACTTATTCTTAGGTCAACCTCCCATTAAAAAATTCATTCGTTAATTTATCCAAAATTGAGGCTTGAACATTAGATATTTAGAAAATTGAGAAGGTGTCATGCCATTGCAGGAGCATATTTTAGCTGTATTGAAGTAAAAAGTGATAAAACTCATCCCAGACGATCTAGTATCGTCGATCTTCCGACTAGATATATACAAGTAAATTATGAGGAATATTTTACCCTAATATAATGGTTTTTTTGCATGTGGAATTTAGGCATCTAACAAGACAATTAGCATCTGTTAGGAATTGATCTTAATATCAATTGGACAATCACTCATGCAGATATTTATATGAATTTTGAAGTGTGGTGTGAATTATTTTAATTATTTTGTTTTTATTGAAAAATTGTTTAATAGCGACTGTGGCCCTTGTAGCTAAGTGGTAGAGCGTTAGCCTAGTACAGTGAAGGTCCGTAGTCCAAACCTGTGTGAGGACATTTTAGATTTTTTATATAAATATTTAATAAAATAATCTCTAAAATTAATCAAACGAATTAAATTGGCCAAGGATCAGCCCTGCTAGATTTCTAAATATAAAATTACCTACCCTTTTTTATTCACCAATCCATGTCATCTAGTTCGGTTAGGATTCCGTAGGCGACCGCCGTTCAAATCCCGCCGAGGGATATTAGAAACTCCGCACTTCTATTTTACTATAAATGGAAATATTATTTTACTATAAATGGAAAATATCAATATGGGACACCATTCCAGTATTCAGATCAATTGATTCCAATCAAACAATTGAATGAGTGATTGGTTAAATTGTGCAAATGGCTAAAGGTTGTACCAAGCTGAATTCGTATAAAGCTCTATTAAGGGCCTTCCCACCCGTTTCATTTTGGTCCGACAGCAACTTAATGCCCGATTCAGACTTCCTCGTACACCAAAATCCTCGATCGACCACAACAGTCAAAGCGTTATTGATCTCGGCCCATGCTTATGGGCCTGGCCCATCTTACGGGTAAGTGGACCGGTCAGCTTAGCGCCCCGTCAACGGGGATCAAGGATCAAGGGCTCCCGAAGGCCCATCAATTGGAGGGCTCAAACGGCCGCTTCGACCCGGCCCCGGTCGGGGAATAGTTCCCGAGCCAACGGACGATCGGAACCCCGAAGTTTGCGAAGGCTAGGGCCTGAGTTAGAGGAACCCCGACCGGAGCCCTGGATCTTCCCCGTGGCGAAAGCCCGAGTCAGAGGAACCTCGACCGGAACCCCAAGCTCCCCCTTGACGAGAACCCGAGTCGGCAAAGTCCAGCTGCAAGGGTACCTATCCTTCAGCCGGCTCACTTCAAACCCACTCTGGTATTCTAGACCGGGCAGAAGCTGTCAGCTCCCCCGGCTATATAAGCATCTCCGCTCCTCGTCCCCGACGTACGCACAATAGTGTTTTTGCTACTGTTTTATTGCTTTCGCTCTTCCACCACCGAGGACTGACTTGACCGTCGGAGTGCCTTGCCGGGGACTTTTCCCGGCGGGTTCACTAACGGTCCCTTTCTTACAGATCGGAGCCAGCCTCTGCCGCTCGTGATCTTCGGGAGACCGCGTGCTCTTGGGAGTCCACCTTGCTTCGCGACAGGATCAAATTTGGCGCTAGAAGGAGGGGCGTTTGCCTGATCGGAAGTGAACAATGGAAGATCCCAACCGAGTCATGATGACTGTCACACCCGAGGAGTACGAGCTCTTGATGGCTGCCCGAGCCCAGAATACCCCTCAGAGGCCTTCGCAGGTTGGTAGTCAGGCGCCTAGATTCCCCGAGCCGGCAACACATGGGCATTCAGGAGGTCGGGGAAGGTCTGCCCGACCCGAGGGTGGTTCCGTTCCCTTTCCCACGGCTTTTTATCGGGATCAGGACAATGAAGCCGATTCGATGCCGGCCGACGCATCGGCATCCAACCAGATGCACGGGCCGCGTATAGACAAGGGAAAGGCCCCGACCGACCCCTCTCCAGCCACCCTGGTACGTAGCCCTTTCTCCTCGTGGATCCTGGAGGACCCAGTTCCCAGGCACCTCTGATTGTTACGATCCCCGAGTATGCGGGAACCACCGACCCGAAAGAGCACTTGATGAATTTGGAGAGTGCTGCTTTGTTACACCAATATCTGGAGGGCGTGAAGTGCCGAGCCTTCCTAACCACCCTCTCGACAGACAAAAGGCGAAATCGCTCGCTCCCAGCACCCCCGCCGCAACCTTCCCAAGGCCATCACGAGGGAGGTAAATCACGGCCCCGGAGTAATTAGTGCACAGTTGGGCCGAGAATTGATACACCAAACGCCCAGAGTTTTAATCCAGTGCGCAGCTAACCACCCTCTCGAGACTAGCCCAGAGGTGGTTCGACTGACTCCCCAATGGGTTGGTATCAAGTTTTGAGGAGCTGAGGAGAATCTTTCTCCAACACTTTGCCAGCAGCCGGAGGCATCACAAGACATGTCTCAACCTGTTCACGCTGAAAAAAGACCCAAAAGAATCTCTCCAGGCCTACATCAAGAGGTTCAATGGAGTGACACTGGACGTGCTAACCGCCACACCTGAGGTTCTGATCAGTGTTTTCTCCCAAGGACTATAGGAGGGAGATTTTTTCCGCTCACTGATCAGAAAACCACCGAAGGACTTTGACAACCTACTAGGGAAGGTTGTCAAATACATCAACGTAGAGGAAGCGCAAGCCGCTCGGAAGAAGGAATCGGTCAGCGCGGCAACACCCAACCCCGCCCAAAGCAACAGATCCCCGGGTGGGCCTATCCGTAGCCCGCGAGGTCTCATCGACCGAGCGGGAATGGAAAAACAACACGTGCAGCAGGTGGCCCAGGGGTGTTTGCCAACCCGCTGGAGACCCTATTGCGCGTTCCATCAGAGCCACACCCACGCCACAGAGGAGTGCCGACAAGCCGGTAGGAAAGTAAGATTTTTCTTGATTCTGTCGCCAGTTAAGCTGCCATCACATCACATCTGTGTGGCCAAGTGAGTAAGGCTGTGACAATTGTACGCACTCCAACGAATACCACTAATATATATGTGATTGAGTGGGCAGGATGCTAGGGAGCCAACTACTTCAAAAACCTCGAGAATAAAAGGGGAGCTACCAACGACTCTGATATCCCTCGGAAACAACGGTGAGGGTGTCACTGCTTGCCTACAATTCCAACATCCACTGTACATAAGTGGTCGAGTGTGGCGTAACAGGACAGTTGGTCGTACTCTAGCAACTACCACGACAAGTGGTTGAGTGGCTAAGCAACTAAATGGCTGATGACAGCTTAACCATATGGAAGTCAACAGTTGTCAGTATGCAACGATGCAGATATGATGCATGATACAAAATGGACAAACAACCGAATAATCAGCAATGCAACGATATAAGCAACAAGTATCAGAAACCAACGAATATGCAACTACACTACTAGGTAGGGTATCTCTAATGCCAACAATCCTAGTGGTGTTTAATGAACATCTAAGTATTCGCATATGAACGGTACTTTACAGAATAGAAAATCAACGGGAGACTGTACGAACATAAAATACGAATTAACTCGAAGGTCAAACATTTATTAACGGACGATATAAAATAAACAACAAAGAACAAGGTTAAGCAGACATACTCAGACATAAAAAGTCATGCATTCAAGATAAATGAGCTACAAGAATACAAAAGAGAAATATCCGCCTTAAATTAAGTGTATGTCAGATAAAACCCCCCTCACGATCAACCGAACGAGTCCAAATCAAGGTCTTGTATCAATGATAAATTTAGCTGTTTATACAATTAAATAAATTAACCAAATAAAATACTAAACATGATTAGGATACATCCTAATCACAACATATATTTAAATAAATCATCAATAATGGGAAGTTCCTTCCTAATCTAATTATCACCATCAGATTATTGAGTTAATTCCCGAATTAACTCAAGGAACTACCACCCATTCAAACTTGTCAAAATGAGATCTATCATCCAAATACCCAATCCAATTTCAAACTAAGGGAGTTCCACTACACCTTGAATCAAATAAGGAGAAGAACAACTACAAACTTACCTCTTACAAATCCAACCAAAACCCATCAACAACCACCTCCAAAATCACAATTCCATTTCAACCTCTTTAGCTTATGGTAGTGGAACCAAATCAGAGAACTATACCAACATTCAACCCTCAAACTACCACAACCCATCCAAAAACAATACTAAAATTAATACAATTTATACCTAGTGAGAATCCACACGCACCAAGTCAGAAGCTGCAACCCACAGCAAGGGGAAAAAACTCAAGAGCAAGCTCTAAACCGATCATACATCAAAACCCAACCCTTACCTCAAATGATTGTTGGCATAGCAATCCCTTGTCCAACTCTAGCTAAACTACTGAAGAGGGCAAGACCTTTCCAAGATGCTCCTTCACAAACCCTAGATCTGCTCCAATGGATCAAGCACCCTATCGCCGCAAGGAAGAAAAACCCGACGAGGTTGTCACTGATCAGAATAGAAGGAACTCAGAAGATACCAAAGAAAGCTTGGAACCCAAGGCTTACTAACACGAGGAACGGCTGACGTTGTGGTGTCTCGCGGAAAGGCGAAGAATTGGGAAGAGAAAACTGAGAGGGGTTGCGGCACAGAGAGGAGAAGAAATCGCGCGAGGTCGGCGGGCGCGATCAGGAAGATGGGTGCTCAGTGTCTCGTCCGTGTGCGCCGAAGAAGACAAAGCAAAAGAAGAGGAAGAAGAAGACTGAGAGGAAGAAGAAGTGGCAAGGGCGGCGCGCGATGAGGGAACTGGCGACGGTTTCAGCATCGAGCAAAGGGAGTCAGGGGAAAAGAAACGGGGAGAAGGGATTAAAGGGAGGAAAACTAGGGTTTCTTCTTGCAAAAAGGTCCTCCAAATTCTGTTAATCCCAACAAAGCGCCTAATTTTTGAATTTGTCTCATTTTACCCCTTTTTATTTTCGGTATTTAACATTCCCCCCCCCCCCCCCCCCCCCCCCCACTAACAAAATTTGGTCCCGAAATTTCGCTAGCAAACCACAACAAGTACTAGTCAACCACAACAGGTATCAATAATTCAGATATAATATAAATACTGAATGTAACTCAACCATACGCACCTCATGTAAATGGATGAGGGTAGCGAGCTCTAATCGTATCCTCGAGCTCCCAAGTAGTCTCCTCATCAGAATGGTGCTGCCAACCAACTTTGACCAACCGATTATCTTGTTCCTCAACCGATGCTCTTTGCAATCCAGAATCCGCATAGGTAGCTCATCGTAGGTTGCGTCCAGCTGAAGTGTGTCTGGCACCTCCGATAAAACATGTGCAGGATTTGGTACATATTTTCTCAGCATGGAAACATGAAACACATCGTGAACTCCAGCGAGAGACCGTGGTAGTGCCAGACGATAAGCTACTGCTCTAATCTGCTCTAAAATTGAAACAGTCTAATGTAGCGCAGAGCTAGCTTACCTCGCAAACCAAACCTCTTCACCCCTTTCGTGGATGATACCCGTAAGAGCACGTGATCGCTCACGGGAATTTCAAGGGTCTGCATCTCCGATCTACATAACTCTTCTGACGATCCTGAGCCTTTGACAGACGGTGTTTGATAATACGGTCTAGCTCTGCGTCACGCTGAATACTCTGAGGTCTAAGCAACTGAGATTCCCCAACCTCCTCCCAAAGGTGGGTGTTCTGCAAGTCCTACCATACAACGCCTCAAATGGTGTCATCTGGACAGCCGAATGATAGCTATTATTGTAGGCAAACTCAACCAAGTGCAGGTGATCTTCCCAGTTGCCTCCAAAATCCATAACATAGGATCTGAGTAAATCCTCTAGAGTTTGAATAGTACGCTCTGACTGTCCGTTCGTCTGCGGATGAAAGGTGCTATTGAATCGAAGCTCGGTACCCATGACTTGCTGCAAACTCTGCCAAAATCGCGAAGTGAAACGCGGGTATCTGTTTGATATAATGCTCAGAGGGACACCATGTAGTCTGATAATCTCACGACAGTACAACTCTGCTATCTTGTCTAATGAATTTGTCCTCTGAATCCCCATGAAATGAGCAGATTTGGTTAATCGATCAACGATCACCCAAATCACGTCGTGTCTTCTCCGAGTCCTCGGTAACCCACAACAAAATCCATAGTGATATACTCCCATTTCCACTCCGGAATAGGGATCTTTTGGAGTAATCTAGCAGGTCTCTGATGCTCGACCTTCACCTGCTGGCACACTAGATATCTAGCTACAAAATCCGCGATGTCTTTCTTTATACCGTTCCACCAGTAGGAACGTCTCAAATCTTGGTATATACGGGTTCCGCCTGGATGTATCGCAAACCGAGATCGATGAGCCTCCTGAAGCAACTCCTCCAAGACCGGATGTGACTTGGGTATGGACAATCTCCTCAGAAATATAGAATACCCTCGTCATCTCGTGTGAAGTCAGTCTGCTTCTCTGAGGCTATCCGACTGCCTAGGAACTGCAGATATTGATCACTGGCCTGAGCCTCTTTGATCCTCGTTCTGATCGAAGACTAAGCAACCATAGTCACCAATAACCCTTTCTCTGTCTGACCCTTGCTCCTCCAGTCCTAACTCTGAGAAGCTATGAACTGAGTCTGTGACCATAACCTGGTGACAAGCCAGAACACTCCGGGATTTTTTGCTCAGTGCATCTGCAACTACATTAGCTTTCCCTGGATGATAGCTAATAGTACAGTCATAATCTTTCAGGAATTCCATCCATCTCCTCTGACGCAGATTCACTCCTTCTGAGTGAATAGATACTTGTGGCTCTTGTGATCTATGAAAATCTCAAACGTGACGCCGTAGAAATTGTGTCTCCATATCATCAGGGCAAAAATAATGGCTGCAAGTTCTAAGTCATAAATTGGATAGTCCTTCTCATGCTCCTTCAACTGACGAGAAGTATAAGAGACTACCCGCCCATGTTGCATCAAAATTGCGCCCAAACCCTTATATGGTGCGACCGTGTAGAGTACAAAACCGTCCTCTCTTGTAGGTAACACCAAAACAGGCGCAGACACCAATCATCGCTTGAGCTCCTGAAAACTGGTCTCACAAGCCTCTGTCCAAACAAATTTCACGCTCTTTCTGGTCAGACGTGTCAACAGTGAAGCAATGCTGGAAAACCCCTCAACAAATCATCGATAATAATCAGTCAATCTGAGAATACTGCGCACCTCCTGAACTGACTTAAGCTGCTCCCAACTAGTGACAGCCTCGATCTTCTGAGGATCTACGAAGATACCTCTACTGGAAATAATGTATCCGAGAAAACCCACAGAAGACAACTAGAAAGCACATTTGCTGAACTTCGCATACAACTGCTCCCGCTGGATCGTCTCCAGGACTATGCGAAGATAATGTTCCTCCTTGGAACGGAGTAAATCAAGATGTCGTCGAAGAAAACAATAACAAACTGAACCAAATATTCCATAAAGACCCGATTCATCAAATCCATGAATACTGCAGGAGCATTGGTAAACCCAAATAGCATTACCAAAAACTCGTAATGTCCGTACCGGGTGCGAAAATTGTCTTCTGGATATCTGAATCTTTGACCCTCAATTGGTGATATTCTGACCATAAATCAATCTTAGAATACACTGATGTATTCTTTAACTGATCAAACAAATCTTCGATACGAGGCAGGCGATATTTGTTCTTGATGGGCACTGCATTCAACTCCTTACGAATAGAACTGGTGAACCCCATGGAGATACGCTAGGACGGATAAATCCCCTGTCAAGCAACTCTTGAAGCTGGACCTTTAACTCATCCAACTCCTTAGGCGCCATATGATACGGAGGCTTTGATGTCGGTGTTGTCCTCGGAATCAACTCAATCATGATCTCAACTTGCCTTCTGGGAGGCAAACTAGGAAGCTCCTCTGGAAATACGTCCGAAAATTCTCAGACCACTGGAACATTCGAGAGCTGAGGGCTACTATTGTCATCAGTGCTGATCAGTGATAATAGAAAACCCTAACATCCATGCGACATAAGCTTCTAGACATGAAGTGCAAAGATAATCAAAATCTCATCATCTCTGGTGCCAATGAATTCCCATGAGGGTAGGTTCGGAGGCCAAAATGTGGCCACCCTCGCTTAGCAATCAACTGTGGCATGATAGGCCGCCAATGAGTCCATGCCTAGAATAATATCAAACTCTATCATCTCGAGAACTGACAGATCCACTGTGAGAGTATAATCACCGAAATCCAATGGACACGCCTTGACTTCCTGCGTGATATCCAATACCTCACCAGATGGCAGAGACACCGATAGACGTTGTGATCTAAGGGTAGGCAACCTACTAATATTTCCCATAAATAATCGTGATATGAAAGAACTAGAACTATCGGTATCAACGAGCAATTCAACAGGAAATGCATAAACGGAAATCATATCATGGAAGACCGATCCATCGGTCCGTTGTGCCTTCTCTCTGGTGACTGCATAAACTCGTTCTATCTCTAGAACTAGAGGTGCCAACAACAAAACCTGCTGAGGCTGAGATGTCGAAGGTCCGACAGTCTGCTGGGGCTAAAATACAGAAGGCCCAACCGACTGCTGAGATTGATAAACTAAAGCTCCTGTCGACTACTGAGGCTGATAAACTGTAGGTTGGTACGCGAGCATGGCTGCTGATAGTACGACCCCGTCCCAGAATACTGAGACGCCGCTGGTGAGGGATACTCATGCCCAGGCATACAATAAATCTGAACTAGTGGAGGAACTGCTTGCTGACGTCATGTACGTCCTGTCGACTGCTGTTGGGATGACGTCTGAGTCTGACGGCCTCGTTGTGGCCTCTGTTGTCCTGACCGGCCTCCCTGGGGAGTAAATGCTGCCAACTTATGCTGAGCCTTCAAGGGACAACCTCGACTCTTATGACCCGGAAGCTTACAATAATAATAGATGGGATGTTCTAAAAGACAATATGGTCTGTTGTGGTCCCTAGATCCATACTGAAAACAATGAGCCCCACCAATAGCAGACTTCCGGGTCTGCTGAGAACCCTGCGACGATCCTGCTGAAAACCATCCAGATTTCTGGGGTCGTGGCTAAGGCCCAAAAATCTCCTGCGTACTCTGACTCCTGCTACTGCGCTTCTTTCCAATAGTCTGCTGTTTTGAGTCCTGCTGAATCCTGAGTTGTCTGCTTTCCTTTCTTCTTATTATCATGCAACTGATGCTAGATCATCTCAATGTGTAGAGCCCGGTCCAAAGCCTCTCGATAAAAAGTAGGAGCCGATCCAGACATACATAACTGAATATATCCTGCGAGGCCCTGCGTGAACTGTGTCGTCCGCTCCTCTTTGGTAGCCACCAACTGAGGACAAAACTCCTTTAGGCGATTGAATTCTACCTCATACTCCAAAACTGAGCGATCTCCCTAATGAAGAGCAAGAAACACCTGCCGTCGAGCTGTACAAAACGCAGTAGGATAATACTTTGCCTCAAAAGCTTCACGTAAAGAAACCAAGTAATTGGTCGTCCACCCATAATAGTCTTCTACATGTTCCACCAAGTGACAGTCTGATCTCGAAGGTGATAAGTAGTCAACTCCACCTTTTCTATATTATGAGAGTCATATAGCTGAAGGTGTCCTCCAATGTCTTCAACCGGATATGAGCAGCATACGGATCTGGTTCTCTATGGAACAGTGTAAAATGACCCTTCACAGACGCTGCCAATAACGGAATCCGAGCTCTGTCCAGAATCCAACCCGCTTGGGCAGGAGGTACCATTGATGGTACTCCAGGAACTGCCACTGGTGGCACTGATGGACCTGCCTCTGATGAAACTATTGGAACTGCTATCGGATATATAGGAGGTACACTCAGTGGTGGAGGTCTCAACTCACCCAAAGGGTCCTGGTGAGTTGATCCCCGACCAGTCGGCTCCACCCTGGTGGGTCTCTCAACCTCCTGACTTGAGTCTCTCTCGACCTCCTCTAGCCTCCCCCATGATCGTCGTCCACGACCATGTGCACGGGATGGAGACAACTCAATACGACGAGGCATACCTGTTAACAAAACCAACACGTATTACTTATATATAATTTTATCAAAATTTAAAACCAACTTACTTCTTGATTGCCGGGAGAGATCTCGTCGCTGCCAAGTACCAAAACACAACCATGTCAAGCAAATGACTCCACAAAAATATACAAATTTGTTAAATACAGATAGACCTCGTAAAATAAATCCGTAAACCCACAGACACCAAAATTACATCGCAAAATATTGTTCTGATACCAAAACTTGTCATGCCCCCAGAGGATCATACTTGCTCGAAAATTGAGCAGCATCTTCCCTATATGGCGGACAAGTTGGGATAAATATACATCACATCTCAACATAAAAGATGACTCAACCATCATAACTAGAAAATAAATGCATGATCACGCAGTTTATATCAATAAGAATGATAAACATAAAATAAACTTAAACATCGCAAACCGTTAATGTCTTTTAACAAAAATAAAACTAACTGAAAGTCCGAATACAAAAGAAACTCCAACATAAGTCTAGATCGAGCATAACAGCCCAATAAGAGATAATCGAAAATCTTCCAAGACGATACCAGATGAAGAAAATAAATATCAGACTAGGAGATAAAAGCGAAAAGAAAAAAGATACTAAACCAAATTCCAAACCAACTCAATACTGTGGGACTGGCAATTGGATCCTCTCCTGGCTCCAAGTAATACATCTACCTGCTACTTGAAATAAAAATAGGTAATAGGGGTGGTGAGTTTGGGGGACTCTGCGGGTATATGGGTAGATAAATGTATGACATCAAAAGATATATGAAGCAACAGATACAACGGTATACAGTCTCTAGGAAATAGAGGAACATCTAAACATGTATAAAACAACGTGATATCATATGTGATAACATAGTATCAAACATACACACATGTCAACCAAATGCAGCAATCATAGCTCATATAAACGTAACAAACACAAGAAAATGCATAAATGCAATAAATACATATGATGCAATGACATGTGACACCCCTGACGCTAGTCAAGCCGCCATCACATCACATCTGTATGGCCGAGTGGGTAGGGCAGTGACAACTGTACGCACTCCAACGAATACCACTAATATATATATGGTTGAGTGTACAGGTTGCTGGGGAGCCAACTGTTGGTTTTGGTTATGCATGGGAATCCTCTCCATGTCCCCGGATTAAAATTTTATTAATTAAAACAAATCTGAATGGAGATGAATTACCCAAGCAACCGTTTCATCATCGTACTAATCAACTTGAGTGATCGCTTGAACAAACTTGTTGTTTAAGCAATCTAACTTGTCTAGTCGACTAGCCGCGGAATAGACGATGAATAGATCACCGATTTTTGTGTTTATCATCGGGGTCCATGTTAATAATTAACATACAATAATTAAACAAGAACAAAAGGAACTAAACAAGAAGTATACCTCTTGTTTACCTCACGATCTTCTACTGTATTTCCTATCCTCTTCTTGGACGTCGTGTGAGTGATGATTTCCAAGAAACGAAGTTACCAAGGCTCCTTCTTTCTCCACCAAGCTTGGCCGAAACCCTAGAGGAAGTTTTTCTTCCTCACCTTGTGCTGCCAAGATCGCCGGAACCCTAACTCTCCTTCCTTGCGCTGCCGGCTAATTCCAAACTTCAAGGATCGCCAGCCAATGGAAGAAGAGTAGAGGAGGAAGAAGAAGAAGAGGAGAAGAAGAAGGAGTTCTCTTCCTCCCAAAACCCTAGCAACCAGTTCTCTCTTGCTTTCTTGCCACCGGCGCCAAAAAAGAGAGAGTTCTCCTTACTTCCTTGCCGCTAGCCAAGCTTCTCTTTTCTACTGGTTTGCGCATGCCCAAGGGATGGAAGTGGAAGAGGGAGACACACAAGGAGAAGAGAAGAGCTAAGATCTCCTTCTCCCGCCGGCCCTTCTTCTTCTTCCTCCCTTACCACCGGCGTCGAAAACCTAGGAGAGAGAAAACCTAAGAGAGAAATGAACCAAGAGAGAGAGGCTTAGGGTTGTATTGGATGGTATGCCTTGGTCTCATAACTCATGAGGGAAATATAGGCTACAATAGGAACCATGACGATGAGTTGGGTCTTGGTCTCCTAATGGATCAAAGCCGGATCCATTAATGATAATCCAATCCACTAAAGGATTATCATTGAACTACCTCACCAATCCCATAATTAAATATGAGCTTCATCATATTATGTGTACAAATTCTTCCCGTGTTTAAGATCTCGAATATCCATTAATTAATTAAATTACTGACAATTTAATTAATTAATTTCTAACTCCATGAGTAGAATCACTCAACCTTATCATCATGTCAGACAAAGTCCACCTACAGGATTTACATGATGAAATTTATGAGCTCCTCAAGGGGACACCATCATTCTGATGCATCAGGACACGATTTCCTTCTATAATCAACGACACACCATGTAAATAATATTATTTCCCAATTTACCAGGCCTATCGATTTAACAAATAAATTTCGCCCACTGGTAAATCAAAAATATAGATATTAGGTACATGTGCCCGTTATTATATCGGGATTAAGAGCATGTACACCATAATATCCGAGGTTTGATTCACTTATATAGTCAGTATAAATTGAATCACCTTTATATCGGTCCTGCTCAATACACACAAAGTGTACTAGTGTAATTCTATGGTCATAAACCAATACCAAATTACACTACAACCATGCCAATGGTTTGTCCAAAATCATCTTGGTTGTGAGCCACTACTTATACTCTATAAGAGACTGATAACATAATCTTCTGTATGGCACCACATACTATGTTATCTAAAATGTAAAGTATTAGACAATATGCACACATATAATAAATATAAAATGCAAACAATGATCATGTGATTCTCATTCCAAAATGTAGATGTTCATACAAAAGCTAGGCTTTTAGTATACATCATAACACCAACTACTCCAAAAATCCCGAGAATAAAGGAGGAGTCACCAACAGCTCTGATATCCCTCGAAAACAACGGTGAGGGCGTCACTGTTTGCCTACAACTACAATATCCATTGTACATGAGTGGTCAAGTGTGACATAACAGGGCAGTTGTTCGCACTCTAGCAACTACCACGATAAGTGGTTGAGTGGCCGAGCAACTAAATGACTAACGACAGTTTAACTATATGGAAGCCAACAGTCGTCAGTATGCAATAGTGCAGATATGGTGCATGATACAAAATGGACAAACAATCAACGATGCAACGATATAAGCAACAAGTATTAGAAACCAACGAATATGCAACTATACTATTAGGTAGGGTATCTCTAATGCCAACAATCCTAGTAATATTTAATGAACATCTAAGTACTCACATACGAGCGAAACTTTACAGAATAGAAAATCAACGAGACTGTACGGACATAAATTACGAATTAACTCGAATGTCAAACACAGAAAGGTATCAACGGACGATATAAAATAAACAACAACAAAGAACAAGGTCTGCTGCAGACCTACTTAGACATAAAAAGTCATGCATTCAAGAGAAATGAGTTACAAGAATATAAAAGAGAAGTACCCGCCTTAAATTAAGTGTATGTCTGATAGAACTCCCTCACGATCAACCGAACAAGTCGGAATCAAGGTCCTGTATCAATGATAAATTTAGCTATTTATACAATTAAATAAATTAACTAAATAAAATACTAAACATGATTAGGATACATCTTAATCACAACATATATTTAAATAAATCATCAATAACGGGAAGTTCCTTCCTAACATAATTATCACCATTAGGTTATTGAGTTAATTCCTGAATTAACCCAAGGAACTACCACCCATTCAAACTTATCAAAATGAGATCTATCATCCAAATACCCAATCCAATATCAAACTAAGGGAGTTCCACTACACCTTGAATCAAATAAGGAGAAGAACAACTACAAACTTATCTCTTACAAATCCAACCAAAACCCATCAACAACCACCTCCAAAATCATAATTCCATTTCAACCTCTTTAGCTTATGGCAGTGGAACCAAATCAGAGAACTATACCAACATTCAACCCTACTGTTTAGAATCAAACTACCACAACCCATCCAAAAACAACATGAAAATTAATACAATTTATACCTAATGAGAATCCACACCCACCAAGTTAGAAGCTGCAGCCCACAGCAAGGGGAAAAAACTCAAGAGCAAGCTCTAAACCGATCATACATCAAAACCCAATCCTTACTTCAAATGATTGTTGGTGCAACAATCCCTTGTCCAACCCTAGCTCAACTACTGAAGAGGGCAAGGCCTTCTATCCAAGATGCTCCTTCACAAACCCTAGATCCGCTCCAATGGATCAAGCACCCTATCGCCGCAAAAACTCGACGAGGTTGTCACTGATCAGAATAGAAGGAACTCAAAAGATACCAAACAATGCTTGGAACCCAAGGCTTACCAGCACGAGGAACGACCGGCGTTGTGGTGTCTCGCGGAAAGGCGAAAAATTGCGAAGAGAAAACTGAGAGGGGTTGCGGCACAAAGAGGAGAAGAAATCGCGCGAGGTCAGTGGGTGCGATCAGGAAGACGGGCACTCAACATCTCATCTATGCACACCGAAGAAGACGAAGAAGAAGAAGACGAAGAAGAAGTGGCAAGGGCGGCGCACGATGAGGAACTGGCGACAGTTTCTGGTCGAGCAGAGGGAGTCGGGGAAAAGAAATAGGGAGAAGGGATTAAAGGGAGGAAAAGTAGGGTTTAAAATGATTTTGGTTTTTTTGCAAAAAGGCCCTCCAAATTCTGTAATCCCAACAAGACTCCTAATTTTTTAATTTTTATCATTTTACCCCTTTTTATTTTCGGTATTTAACATACACGGACACCGACGGTCAACGTCGTCGCCAACTCCAACGTCGGTGTTGTCAATGAATATTTTTTTAATTTAAGATTTATTTAAAATTTTAATAAATTAAATAGATAAAATTAAATAAATTTAATTTAAAATTTAATAAAATTATCTAAATAAATTCTGAAAAAATAAAAAATAATCAAATTTTATTTATTATTTATTATTATTATATTTTTTGTGATATTTTAATTTTTAAAAATTAAAATAAATATAATTGTATATAATTTTTTATACTTACCGAGAGCACGAACATGTATATAATATCATCTTACTTTTCTTATTTTAAATTTAGATAAACATATAATTTTATCATACTTAAATTTAACTAATGAGTAATACGGTAAAATATTATTTTATGTTATAAACTATTATCTCCAAACAAATAAGATTTTATTTGATTATCTAAATTGAACCAAACAACTTCAGGTATGTTTCATTCCCTGTAACCTTGGTTATGTGATTACTTGGTAATCATATAACCAAGGTTATATGATTACTTGAACCAAACATATCCTAAAGGTAGGGGTTGAGACTTGGAATGGGAGTAGGAACCCGATTACCATTATTCATCAATGACAACGCACGATAAAAGACCATGGTAGTCATCATAAACTGTGATCCTTTATATGATAGAGTCAAGGGGGAAATCCGCTTTACTAATTGACAACACATATTCACGACACTGAAACGATGAGAAAATCCAATTATATGTGGCTTGTGACCTGGAGCTGCAGATATCGTGATGAGCGATAGTGGACTGGAGCTGCGGATATCGTGTATAATAGTGGACGATACTGAATAAACATGTTTACGACACCGGAACGATGAGAAAATCCAATTATGTGACTTGAGTAACCCGCTTTAGGCCATCAGCCTTTGGAGCAGCGGATATCGAGAGTTCTTGAGTCCCGAACTGAGTGATGAACGAACTATCCGATAGTTGAATAGTTCGCCTATGAATTTCTCGCCTATGAATTTTTTCATTTGGAGCCGAGGGTTCATTTAGGGGGGTGCATTTTGGTTAGGGGACTATGAATTTGGAGCCGAGGGTGCGGGTTTGATTTGAATTTGATGTTTAGGGTTCGTAATAAGTTAGTGCTTTAGGATGGGAGTTCTTATTTCATACTCAAACTATAGAGCTCTTAAAACCAGCCAGTGATCGCTACGCTTCGGGCCAGTGGTTATCGAATTCTCCCCGCTTCGCTTGGACTACCAAAGCGACCTACCAAAGAGAGAGTTTTGAGTTAGCAGACTGGTGATCGCTACGGTCTGGGATAGTCATGACCTCCTTCTCTACGCTTCGCTTGAACTAAACATCCGGGGAAGGGCAAAGAATTGATTCTGAAATGCGTTTTTCGAAAAGATAAGAGGGGTTAGGCAGCTTTTGGGTCTCTTCTCTTTTTGAGTGGTTTAGGCATGATTAGGCTGCTGGCAGTTTAAGTATTTGGCAGCTTGATAGGGTTCGTTATATGTTTGTGCTTTTGGACGTTCTTAATCGAACTAAACCGACGATAGGCTCTAAATCGAAAGTCAGTAATCTGGGACAGGGCATTTGAGTGGCATTCGCTTAATTTTATCATATTTATGGCAAAAAATATCATTGTATTTCTGTTAAGGATTAATCGAGTCATTTGAATAGTTTATTTTACCTTGATCAAATCTCTCTAGATGGGTTCCATTTTTAATGCTTCAACCTTCTATTTGATTTCTCACTTCATTATAAGATCATGTATAATCGGTGCATGCTTTGGTTTTGCAGTGGTTAAGATTTATTGTATACCTTGCCATTCGGGAGAACTCTTCCCTTGCCTCCGCAAAAGCAGTCGAAGCAGCATTTCCTGATACGCATACACATTGTTGTCACACCCACTTCTTCTTTCTCCCGTCAAAAGACAAGCAGCCGGCCGATAGCGACTTCTTATCGTTATGTTCTTCCTCCTTCTTCTTGTAATCCCGTGGTCCATGAGATAGCACAGCTTTAGGTGTTATAGGATTAACCAACGGAGTGCTTTCGCCCTTGGGCTTTTTTATGAAAAATCGCCACTGCCCTCTGTGTTAAGACTGAATTTTCTTCCGCGCAAGAAAAAGCTTATTCTCCAGATTCCAAGGGTTCGGATCATTAGGCTTTGCCCAACCTCCCATCAGGGATCGCGGAGTCAGGTAGATCAACTACTTGTACAGATCTCCTGGCAAAAGAATATCCCCTCACTCAAACTCATACCCATCCCGAGGTCTTAGCCGAGACTTGGCTTTACACCCCAAATCATTCTGTGATTTTGAGAAAGGATATAAATAAGACTCTTTCCACACCCAACTATCCCAACGCACAATAGCTTTTCATCTCCTTGATGGCTGGAAGTTCTCCCTAAACTCATTCACTAATCTATTTCTAGCGGCTCAAAATGATCAAATTCATAGGCTAAGTAGGTTCTCCCATATAAGGATATGGTACGTTCATATAGTTTCTCATTGATAGGAAATGTGATCTCTTGTTACGCAAGATATAAACTGGACATACCTTCTTTTGACTGACCGGATAGCTCATTCTATAATCCGTAAGAATGGCGGGGTCATTCTCATTCCTCTCTTTTCAGTCAAACCAAGTACTCAAAGGAATCCTCTCTCCAGTGGTGCCAATAGCATACTCATTTGAACCAGACATTCCTTTATTATTGTATTGTTGTGTTTCTCTATTGGAAGCAAATAAAAAAGGAAGACCTAGTGGGATCAAAAAACTAGCTGACTGATTGTCTTCCTCTATCGACCTTTCCTTTAGTTCGAGATTTTCGGAGATCCGATCCCACCCTCTAGTGAAAGAAGTCCTACATACCTTGATAGGAGTAGTCCTCCATGAATTTATCAAATCCACCTTAATCAGTCTCTCAACTTTTCCTATTTGTTGAAGACTTTCATAGAAGGAATAAACTCCATCGTCCAATCAGTAGCCGTCTTTAGGTAATTTACCTTGCAAGACGCGTAATAAAGCGACGGATAATGCCAAAAGGACTAGGGAGTCCTCTTTATTATTCGGCCTCATCACCCGAATAAGATTAGAACTGAAGGATCCGCTAACTATGAGATTATCGACAGAATCTGGTAGATATCGATCTAGATAATAGATCTCCATGCTTTATGAACTCCACGAGTAGCGGAGCCATAATGTATGACTCAACCAAAATTTGGTGTTTAATTCTAGAGAGTCTAGAGGGAGAAATACTCAATCGACGATTTTCCTTCAAATCTAAACGGATTAAGTCAATTTGGAAAACAACTTTACAGGAGAGAATTCAACAGTCATATAATTTCGAGAAAAGGTAGGAACAAACCAATGAAAGAACTTTGCTTTCCTAACAAATAATAACATTGTTACCAAAGAAAAAGACGATGATAAAATCCAATTATGTGAATTGTTGTTACCTGCTGTAGGTCATCAACTTTGTGCTGCAGATATAGAGTCCAGAACTATACGACTGATGATCCCGACCTTGCCTACGGGTAGGTCGGACGGCCCCGCCAGCCAGCCTGGCGCCAGGAAGGCCTAATAGGCAGGTTAGCAAAGATATCGCCCGGGGGGTCCCCAAGCCCGGGAACCTTTGGGGCAGGGTTTAGCTAGCCACAGAAGGGGCCGGTCGGGCCGACCACCAGACCCTTCTAACCCGGTCGGACGCGTAGTTGCCCACGCTCCCTGATCATTCCCCGACCTAGATCTGGGTTGTGCCCTACAGTCGGACACGTGGCGACTCACGCTCCAATACCATCACGAGGACTAGATATCTAGTAAAATCAGACAAACATCACTCAACAAACCCCCGACTCAGAGCGTACCCTGCGCCTCCACTCTACCAGTCGGACGCGTGGCTGCCCACGCTCCCTGGCCGTTACCCGACCCGGTCCTTAGCACTCGGACACTCCGGTCGGCTCTAGGAGTACGGGCTATCTCACCCCTACGCCCCCTATATCATTATATCCAGGGTATGACCCTGCTAGCAGGGTTCTGCACACCTTACTCATCTCTGACATTTCTTGCGGTCCGTCGCCACTCCAGTACTTTCGTACTGCTCGAGCACCCCATGCCATGCCGCGCCACTCCTATGTGCTCCCTACGAGCTGACAGTTATCACACCCTTGTCTTGTCAATAAGGACAAAGGTTGTCAGCTCCCCCGGCTATATAAACTTCGCACTCCCCCTACCGCAGGTATGCGCGGGCGAGCTCTTTAATTTGCTGCCTCATTTCAATTCCATTATGGCGCCTACGGATACTGACTTGACCATCGGAGTGCCTGACCGAGGAAACCCCCGGCGGGTTTACTGACGGTCGCTGTTTTACAGAGCTAAGCCGGAGCGCCGCCAGGTCGTTGCCACCTCACCCGCTCGTGCCACCCAGGATCCCATCCGGCCCTGGGGATTACCACCTCGCTTCGCGACAGGATCAAATTTGGCACTAGAAGGAGGGCACACCAGCAGCCTGATCGGAAGTGAAGATGGAGGAGCCTAACCGGGTTTGGATGACCATCACTCTCGAAGAATACGAGCGCCCCCTCCTCTCGCACGCGTATCGCAGTCCAACTTACGTGGCCAAGCCCACGCCAGGCGAAGCACCCGTATCCCACTGGACGGGGGAACGCGGTGTCGAAAAGAGTACGTATGGCCCTACGCAAGTCTGCCCAAGGGAGCTCTCCCCCTCCGGGCTAGTAAAAAGATGTATTTTGCAATCTCCGCGCATCCGGTAAAAGCCCACACCTTCACAAGGGCAGTCTAGTAGCTTGCTCCTCGCGCATATGGATCTGCTCCAACTAAGCCTCGGCTGGGCTCTCAGCGGACGCATAGCGATTGATAATTACCATTTAGATAATCAATTTAGACTCTTAAATCCATGTTTTGATTCCTTTTTGTATGCTTGAGCTTGCATTTACACTAAGTTCCATGAGTTATTTCTATTTTAGCTTTGGATACAAATCTTTTTATATTTGAGATATTTTGGTATTAAAATTTGAATATAATTTTGTAGGCTTCGAATGATCACAGACCTAGATCAGATTGTATCGAATTTGAGTCAGATTTGGCTTTAATCAAGATGATCAAGCACTGGAGAAATGTGGGTCGTCCAATCAAGACATGGGGAGATCTGAGCCATCTTTCATCTTCTGATCAGTCCGAGCTCAAGGTAGAGTTAATCAAGACCATAGATCAAGTTCTGAAGTTTTGGTCCAAATCAGAAGTCATCTAGCCGTTGGATCAAGCTCGAGAGGAGTCTAAGCCATCCATTCAAAAGGAAGGGCAATCCAAGCCATCCGTTGCAGATCTGATCAATCCAAGCTACGGAGAAGAAGATCCTGACCATTGATGGAGATCTGAAAAGTTTGGTTTCAATCCAAGATGATCTTACCGTTGGATGAAGCGAGGATGATCATAGCCGTTCATTTTTAATGGGAATTAATTAAAACAGGAATTCCTCACCAGCTCTTGGGGGTTGCGTGTTCTTCCCTGTTCTATCGTTTTCTCTACTTTCTTCTCCGTTTCTTCGCGCGGCCAACACCAGATCAAGCTTCGTCTCAAGATCTCGAATCATTGGGATGGTTTCATGTGTAGTTTCCTAATTGATCTCAACGCTGAAAGAGCTCAGGTGAGGGTTTCGCCGAGGAGCTTGCTTCTACCGATCGGTTCCTGTTTGATCGCCGTTCTTCATTGATTGGAGCTATCAGAGCACTCGGAGGAGTTCTTCGAAGGTCTTTGAGGGTTCTTGAGCTAATTCACCATTCAATCTATCAAGGAGGAAGAGATCGGAAGAGGTTTTCAGATTGCGCAACCAAGTTGATGATCAACTGATCACGGGAAGCAATTCTCTGCTGATTTTCGAGCTAGAGGGTTTCTAGCTGGGTTCTTATGTGACGGCAAGAAGTAGATTTTGGGTGAAGGGATTGATCTGATGTTAATTTTCTGCAAATTTTGTTACTGAATACTTATTTCTGTTTCAGTTTGTATTTGATCAGTCTGTTTGACCGATCAGGGTTGTATCTGATCGGTCTGTTGACCGATCAGGTAAGTATCTGATCGGTCTGTTGACCGATCAGACAAGTCTCAACTACATTCAGTCAAGTTTCTTAGTATTCTTGTTTCAGTTTTCACAATTCTACAATTAGTACAGATTTCCTACATTCAATATTAGTTCTCGAATTTCAATCTCATAGTTTTGCATTGAATTGCTCAGTTTTCAAATAGGTTAAGTATAGTTTCTGCAATTTCCTAATTAGTTTCTTATTTAGATGAGTTTATTCTGTTTCCAACTGTAATTTCATTCATTATCGCAAAAAAAATACCCATTTCACTTGAAAACCCAAAACAGAAACGACAAAATCTAGCTTGAGTTAAGCATTCTTAGATAGTCCTTGGAAAAATATGACTTGAGGCCCCTATACTACACTTAGTTTTGTTAGCTGAGGGTTTTCAATTTATAAATTCAAATTTGAGACTCATCGTGACACTCGTTGTGGGCTACCACCAGCAACCCACGCTCCTTGAGATGTCCCTGACCGGGAAGCCTCGACTGGGCTCGCAGCGGACGCGTGGCGACCCACTCTCCCTGAGATGTCCCTGACTGGGAAGCCTCGACTGGGCTCGCAGCGGACGCGTGGCGACCCACGCTCCCTGAGATGTCCCTGACCGGGAAGCCTCGACTGAGCTCTCAGCGGACGCGTGGCGACCCACGCTCCCTGAGATGTCCCTGACCGGGAAGCCTCGGCTGGGCTCTCAGCGGACGCGTGACGCCCCACGCTCCCTGAGATGTCCCTGACCGGGAAGCCTCGACTGGGCTCTTAGCGAACGCGTGGCGACCCACGCTCCCTGAGATGTCCCTGACGGGGAAGCCTCGGCTAGGATCTCAGCGGACACGTGGGACCCACGCCCCCTGAGATGTCCCTGACCGGGAAGCCTCGGCTGGGCTCTCAGCGGACGCGTGGCGACCCACGCTCCCTGAGATGTCCCTGACCGGGAAGCCTCGGCTGGGCTCTCAGCGGACACGTGACGACTCACGCTCCCTGAGATATCCCTAACCGAGAAGCCTTGGCTAGGCTCTTAGAGGACGCGTGGCGACCCACACTCCCTGAGATGTCCCTGACTGGGAAGCCTTGGTTGGGCTCTCAGTGGACGCATGGCGACCCACGCTCCCTGAGATGTCCCCGACAACAAGCCTCGGATCGGCTCTCAGCCGGACGCGTGATGACTCACGCTCCCTGAGAGGTCCCCCGACTGGGAGGCCACCTTCTCGCTCCGTGCGAGCCTTACCCTCTCAATATTACCCTCGCCTCACGCGAACTATGCAGGGGCTTACGCTCAAACACCCCCGGGTCGGCTCTCGGCCGGGCGCGCAACAGTCCCCGCTCCCTGAGGAGACTCCGATCAAGCATTCTGACTCTGGCCTTACAAACGGGTCGAAAGAAAGATCAGCTCCTAGCTCGGTCCCAGACCCCCAGGCGCTGTTTAAACCAAGCGCCCCATTGCTGGCCCGCATACGGGCCACGAGTAGCTAAGTCTTCATGACTACGATAACCCAACTTCTTGATCAGACGCGATCCGATCAACTCCAGGGTGGTTCGCCGAACCATCGCGTTCCTAAAATTTCCACCGTGCTCGCCCAGGTGGGGAACACGGAGCGAGTATTACATATTCATAGAATCCTAAGCGCTCAGCCACATGCTGGCCCGAGTAATTGATACACAGTGACCCTGACGTTGCAGGCACTTGCCCGCCAGAAGAGGTCGGATAAGCATCCACCCTCCCCCCATTCGGGCCGCTCATACTTAAACACCAAACACACAAAGGCAGAGATACACGAGAATGAAGACTCTAGAAAAAGGAAGTAGCATTCATAAAAGACAACTTGGCCTCCACCTACACGAGGAAAATGGAAAAAAATAGCACTAGACTACAATTTAGGCGCAGAAGACTGAGACGGGGCCCAACCCCATGTCTTCTCCAGCTCCTTTCGAGTCGCCTTCAGCTTGGTGTCCAGAGTTACTCGGTGCTTTCGCACCCGGGCGAGGTCGCTTAAGCAGGCATCTAGTTCTTCTTCCTTAGCCTTCAGGTCGGTGCACAGCGCCGTAACCGACTGGCCAGCCTCCTGAAGCTTCGCCTTGACCTTGGCCAATTCCTCGTGGGCCTGTAACTCCAAAGCTCAAGCCTGCCGCTCGCAATGCTCCAGGAAGGCAATTTGCCGCCGCATAAGGATAGTCGACGGCCGAGTTGCATTCAACTCCGCTAGACGCTCCTGAAGTTGGGCCTCGGCGCGGATGCACGCCCTTGAAGGGCCGCGTTCTCAGCCCGTAGCGTGGTCCAGGCCTCATCAAGGGGGCGTTCTCCGCCATGACGCCATTGGCTCTAGCAATAGGGTCTTGATGGTCAAATACCCGAAGACCATGATATAGATGGTCGCTCAAGGGAGCATGCAGATAAACCACTCGGGCAGACCCCAGCGGCTCAGAGTCAGATGTAGCGGGCCAGGGCCTGTAGCCCCCTCAGGGAGAGAAGGAAGGGGAATATCAGATAACCCGCTTGAAGAGCCAGCCTGAGTAGAAATGACCGCCGGTTGAACAACCCCTGGAGCGGAAGGAACGGGGGCGGTCGACGCAGATACTGGTGAGGTAGGAATCCTCGGAGAAGGAGAGGCAGAGGGGGTCCTCCGCGGAGAGGTCGTCATGGTCCAAAGGGAGGCGAACGGTCACCTGGTTGATTCCAATGGCGCCTGGTCTCCAAGGGGCAAGGATCTGTATCCGAAACCTTAATCTCAGAGTCCGATGTCTCTGTTGATGCAGTCTGGGCGGTTGTTGTTTTGGTGTTGACAACGATTTAAGTTTGGTTGAATGAATTTGGATTAAGTCTAGGTGGATCGGGAGATCGCACGCTGGCAGTGGAAAAGACCTAGTGGGACTAGGTGAAGTGGAAAAGACCTAGTGGGACTTGAAAAAGACCTAGCGGGACTAGGCATACCTAGTGAGTGCAGCTAGGTTGAAATCCCGATGAGTGAAGCTAGGTCCTGGTGAGTGAAGCCAGGTGAAGTGGAAAAGACCTAGTGGGACTAGGCACACCTAGTGGGACTAGGTGAGGTGGAAAAGACCTAGTTGGACTAGGCATACCTAGTGAGTGAAGCTAGGTTGAAATCTCGGTGAGTGAAGCCGAGTCCTGGTGAGTGAAGCTAGGTGATTGAAATCCTAGTGAGTGAAGCTAGGTTGAAATCCCGGTGAGTGAAGTCGGGTCCCGGTGAGTGAAGCCGGGTGACTGAAATCCTAGTGAGTGAAGCCAGGTCCTAGTGAGTGAAGCTAGGTTAAATGAAGTCCCGGTGAGTGAAGCTAGGCATGGAGTCTTGGTCTGGGGGACTGAGCACGAGTCAGAGAAGGCTAGGGAGTCGTTCTCTTGACTTAGAGTTGAATTGGAAGTCCTGGATCGGTCTGGTGACCGATCAAGGAGATTGGCATGAACTCCTGTTGTGGATTGGTCTGGTGACCGATCCAAAGGAGGCTAATCGGTCTAGTGATCGATCAGGGAGAGAACAGCAAGTTTGCATAAACTTGGGTTGGCTTCTGTTCGGCTCTTGATCGGTCTGGTGACCGATCAGGGAGAGCTCCTAATCGTTCTGGTGAACGATCTGAGGGATTTCAAAATCGCGAGCTCCTCACTATGACCGATTAGGATGGACCCTGATCGGTCAGAGAGTGGCCTGATCAGTCACCAGACCGATCAGGGCACACCCTGATCGGTCTGGTGACCGATCAGGGGTTGTGGCAGAAAGAAGCTGGAGGAAACCCAGCTAGTGCTGGATCGGTCTGGTGATCGATCACTAGAAGTCGCGATCTCAGATTTATCATCGTGGACCAATCAGGCTGGAGCCTGATCGGTCAGGGCTAACCCTGATCGGTCCAGTGACCGATCAGGGTCCTCTCTGATCGGTCTGGTGACCAATCAGAAGCTGAACTTTAATTCGAAATCGCTATCAGACTTCTGATCGCGTTTGCGTTTTCTCTGCTACCTGCTGATATTATGTGATATTGTTTGATATGCATTTGCTAAGCTTCTGTTGGAGTGTGCAGGCTTTACAGGGATGATTCAAATAATGGAGAATAGTCAAATGGGACTTTCCATTGAGTAGGTTTGGATGGATTCTCTTTCAGCTTTCAACGGCTTTTGAGGAGCGGCTGGCGACTGACGGAGGCTCAGCTGAAGAGGTCTTTAGTGGACTGAGTGCTCAGGGAGGTCAGTGGGTTCAGACTGTGCTCAGAGGATGTTGACGAGGCTTGGCGACGAGGAGAAGAGGCTTAAGACAAAGCTGGAAGCAGAGGAGAGAAAAGGGAGAACAGATAGAAAACTTGAGGAGTTTGGCTGGACTGTGTTGTGTGCTCTCTGTGGCTTTGTGCTTGAGTGTTCTTACTGTATTTTTGTGAGTGATCCTTCTCATTGTCGAGTGCACTTAATTCATATCATCTTGAGGCAATTGTGGAGAGGTTTCTCCACCGAGAAGGAGGCGCTGATTTATCTGGGTCACCGGGGCTTGATCTGCCGACGATCAAGGGATCACCCACCTCACGGGCACGCCAAGGAGTAGGGGCAAGTTATCCCCGAACCTTGTACATCGTGGTGTTAGCGTTTGTTTGGTTTGCTTTTCCTTCTCTGCTTTGTTCTTTCTTCTGCACTTTCTTCCGCTGCTAATCTGATCACGCAAAAACTACAAAGAGCAACTTGTGGGTGTTGGCTACATTCACCCCCTCTAGCCATCCAAGCACCAACAGTCTCCCCCTCTGGCGCTTTACCCCTACTCAAGGAAGAAGCGGCAGTAGGATTTATCGTTGGGGAAAGGGACGTTGAAGTAGCCGGCGGAGCGTTAGCCGGATCAGCAAGCATAGCCGCAGCGCTGCCGTAAACGCAGCCTCATCCTCCGCTAGCCCCGCTATCTTTAGTCATGCAACATTCTGAGAGGATGCGGGATGCCGAAAGAGATGGCTAAGAAGAGGAAGAGGAAGGTGATAGGGGAGTACGAGGAAAACGAAAGCGGCGGGGAAGATAATCGCTGATGCCCTATATAGGGAATGGCGGTCGATCCCAGCCGTCGGAAAAAGGGTTGCGAGGAAAAGGCAACTCTCCTCAGAACCCTCCGATGAGGACTGTGAAGAAGCGAGGGGGCGCGATAAGACAAGGGTGGGCCCGGCGAACAGACGTTCCGCTGCCCAAGGCAATCAAAACAGGTGGCTGATACTTCGGCGCCTGGGAAACCACTAAACATGAGACAAGTGTCCCGGCCAATTAATGCAGTCCTCGAGTGAGAAGGGGGACAGATAAGCTGCCAACCAGGCGGGGTTAGGTTGACCCAAATCCCTGCGAGCAAGCTTCCGCTAATCCCTTGGCCCAGGTCCCGGTCGGACGCGTGGCGGCTCACGCTCCCCGGATTCAGTTCGGCCAAGAGGCCAAATCCCCACGGGCTAGCTTCCGCTAATCCCTTGAACCGGGTCCCGAACGGACACGTGGCGGCCCATGCTCCCCGGATTCAGCTCGACCAAGAGGCTAAATCCCCACGGGCTAGCTTCCGCTAATCCTTGGTCCGGGTCCGGGTCCCGGTCGGACGCGTGGCAGCCCACGCTCCTCGGATTCAGCTCGGCCAAGAGGCCAAATCCCCACAGGCTAGCTCCCGCTAATCCCTGGGTCCGGGCCCCGGAAGAGCGTACGACGACACCGGCCCCGAGCCAAACGTCCAGACATTCACGCGAGGGCACGGACCAGTGTTTAACTTAAACACTCGCGAAGACTAGCGGCCCGAGCATATGCTTGTCCAAACCACGTACACCTAAGAATTTCCTCGCCCGAACACCCGGGCTAGAGGCTCGCAAAAACTGCACCAATCATTTGGCTTTGCGCCCAATTCACTCTCACCATTACTCGGATCCTCAATATTTAAAAGTGAAGGTAGCAATGCTCGATACAGAATATGTAAAGAAAGAGAATCACATTCAGAAAGATGGTGCATTATAAGATTTGGGGGTTCAGCATCCCCTCATTGCGAGAAAAAGGAAACAAGAGGCCTAACGCTCACTTGAACGGTTGCTTTGTTATGTCCGGCAAGTCCTTGGATATATCTTGAAGCCGAACGGCCGTGGGGGGCATGTCAGGGGATAGGTACCCTCCCCATTTGAGTTGCCGGAGGATGCTAATTCCTTGATGCATCACCACCGCCCAAAATCGTCGGGAGATCTCGTCAGTATGGGCCTTGGCATTGATACACTCAAGCCTATAGACCTCCAGCCGATCAGCTTCCGTATCCTTGTAAGAACGAAGCTCCGCCAACTCGGCCCGAGTCGCGTCCCAGGACGCTTGGCGCTTATGCAGCTCCTCCAACTCTGCCTGAGCCACATCCCAGGACACCTGGCGTCCGCGCAAATCCTGCAGTTGGTCCTACAACGAACCAACTTCTCACCCGTTATCCGCCAGTTGCACCCGCAGAGGTTGAATAGCCTCACTTGCCCAACGGAGCTCAGCCTTGGTCTTCAGGAGATCCGCTCGCAGCTCCTCCTTGCGTCTGCGATCACGAAGCTGCACTTGCTCGGCCTAGACAACTCGGTCTTGCGCTTGAACCGCCTCGACGTCAGTCGAGACAATTTGCGCTTTAGCCGTCTCCAGCTCCCCTTGAGTCTGACTCAGTATGTCCTGAAGGTCGATAACTTCCGCCCTTAAGCTGGTTATAGAGTCGTCGTCAAAAGGCAACTGGGTATCTCAGAGGCGGGCTTCAAGATCCTCCACACGCCGCTCGGCATGATACTGGGCCTTGGCGTGACTCAGCATGGATACGCACACGCTGAAGCCTTGGGCCCAAGACTGCAAAGAAGACTTGGTGACAACTCGGCCAAGGAAGGTGTAAGACAGGCCACAACTCGGAAGCACGTACCTGGGTGGCTGTAGCCATAAAATCGTCCGCCCAGACGCATGGACCCATTGAGCTGCCCGCTCGCAAGCTGACCAGAAATCAGTCCGCTACCGTACCATACAACCGAACGTCTTGCGACCGTATGGGGGTTGTGCCGCTCGGCACCGTCATGCTCACAAGCCAGTCAGATAGCGAGGGTGGTAGCATGTGCAGCAAGTTTTCGCTTAACAGCTTGTAGGCTCCCTGACTGGGTCGGAGACACCTCCTCCAGAGGGGTAACAGCTGACTCCACCGGGAGCACTAAAGGAGAGGGAGGTGGCAATGCTAGGGGGTCGGACATCGGCGCCTTGCCCTTTTGCTTCTTGCTGGGCCGACTGGAAGAAGCTTCCACGGGGTCGGCCGAGTCGGGTACGGCGTCATCATCACGTGGGCGCCTCAATAAACGACTAAGAGGTCGGGTATCCTCTGAGCCAGATTGAGGGATCTCCTCATCCTCAGAAGCGGCGGCATGTGACTTGGAGCCAGATAAAGTCGCCTCTTGCGAGGGCAGCGGCTCCGCACACGGTCCTTGTTCGGCTCGCTGTTTGGCTGCATGCGCCTCGCGATCTTTCATCAGCTTCAATATGCGAGCCTCCATCTCCGTAGTCTCCAATCCTTAACCCTCTTCGGGGGCCGCTGGATACATCATCACGGCTACAGGGTAAGCAGTGGTCAAGTGGCATTAAATGGACAAGAAAGAAGAACAAAATGATTACCGAGAGAAGCAGGCCGACTGAACGGCGCGGGGCTAAGTCCGAACGCGGACAGGATGTCTTCATTCAATAATGGCACGCTGAGGAAGTGCCGGTCGCCGAGCACTAAGAGAGCAATTTCGAAGGGGGCAAATTTCCGAGAATCCGTATAGTGAGGAGGTGTCTGAGGAGCGTCTCGCCGGAAGCCAACTGGCCAGGTCGGGATTGTAATGGGGCAAATATAAAAATATCGCTCCTTCCAACCCTTGTTGGAAGAGGGAAGCTTGGAAAGGAAGGAAGTACCGGGACGAGATTGGAAGTAAAATTCGCCCAACTCTTGCCTTTTCAAGGAGAAGAAGTAGTGGAAGAGTTCAGCTCGAAGGGGAAGTCGATATAGTTGGAAGATAATGGCCGACCCACAAAGAAGGCGGATAGAATTGGGAGTTAGCTGGGAAAGATTAAGCTGAAGGTAACGAGAAACAGAGATGATGAAGGGATGGATTGGGAAACGCAGCCCCGCCTGCAGATGATCTCGGGAGACAGTGATGTAGTGTGCTGGAGGCTTGGCGGGCTGATCGGAAGATGCAGGCAGCAGAACGAGATGGTCGGAAGGAATGTGAAACTCTACTCTAAGCGCCTCGAGGTCACATTGTTCAAGGACTGACCTCGTGGTAACATACCAGGGATCTGGGTCTCGAGATGAAGAGGCCATGTCAAACAAAGAAGGAAGGAAACCTAACCAGCGAAGGGGTCGTTGGAGAAGGAAGCTGGGACCAAAGGTTCCGCCGTAACCCTAGCCGGAAATAGTAGCGTAGTACACCGGTGTAAAAGGTGAAAAGGCGATGATAAAAGTAAGAACCTATTTATACCTCATCTAAGGCTATAAGAACCGCCCGATGGTGGGTTATAGCAAAGGTGGCGGGTAATAACAGCCGTCCGATCAGGCCCAGAGGGGCCCAGGAAACGAGGCGCCTTGTGTCGAACCTCGTTGTTCACTGGACAGACGATGAGCACCTTGTCGCTCAGAAAAGGAATGGGGAAAAGACACGTGGAACAATCAGCAACTGAGAGCATTAACGTATGAGATTTCAACCTGCTCAGAGATCCCGGGCAGCGGAACGTGAGAAGACGGATGATGGGACATCACCGGCCGACCGAGATCCCTGCGCACCGAAAGGTTCGTTGAGAACTACAAGAGGGGACCAGGATGTCCCGGCGCGCCAAGGTTACTACAACAGACGACAATCCAGTCAGTCGGACTCGTCGCCTCCTTCGACTAGACTCGAGGGGGACGCTCATGATCCCGGCCTTGCCTACGGGTAGGTCGGCCGACCCCGCAACCAGCCTGGTGCCAGGAAGGCCTAATAGGCAGGTCAGCAAAGATATCACCCGGGGGGTCTCCAAGCCCGGGAACCTTTGGGGCAGGGTTTAGCTAGCCACGGAGGGGGTCGGTCGGGCCGACCGCCAGACCCTTCTAACCCGGTCGGACGCGTGGCTGCCCACGTCCCTGACCATTCCCCGACCTAGATCTGGGTCGTGCCTTATAGTCAGACGCGTGGCGACCCATGCTCCAATACCATCACGAGGACTGGATATCTAGTGAAATCAAACAAACATCACTCAACAAACCCCCGATTCAGGGCGTACCCTACGCCTCCACTCTACCAGTCGGACGTGTGGCTGCCCACACTCCCTGGCCATTACCTGACCCGGTCCTTAGCACTCGGACACGCCGATCGGATCTAGGGGTACGGGCTATATATCATTATATCCAGGGTACGACCCTGCTACGGGGTTCTGCACACCTTACTTATCTCTGACACTTCTTGCGCTCCGTCCGCCACTGCAGTACTTTCGTACTGCTCGAGCACCCCGTGCCATGCCGCGCCACTCCTAAGTGGTCCCTACGAGCTGACAGTTATCAACCCTTGTCTCATCAATACGAACAAAGGTTGTTAGCTTCCCCAGCTATATAAACTTCGCACTCCCCCTACCGCAGGTATGCGCGTGTGAGCTCTCTAATCTGCTACCTCATTTCAATTCCATTATAGCGCCTGCGGATACTAACTTGACCGTCGGAGTGCCTAATCGAGGAAACTCTCGGCGAGTTTACTGACGGTCACTGTTTTGCAGAGCTAAGCCGGAGTGCCGCCAGGTCGTTGCCACCTCACCCGCTCGTGCCACCCGGGATCCCATCCGGCCCTGGGGATCGCCACCTCGCTTCGCGACAGGATCAACTGAGCTATGAATGAACTATATGATATCTGAAGACCAATATCTGAAGAGAAGATACTTGTCATGTGGAGAAGTAGATCAAACAAAGATTCAGAAGAGAAGATACTTGTTATGTGTGTGAATGAGATCAAACAAAGAGTCTGAAGAGGAGATGAAGGTGATCATTGGTCGGCAAGAGGAGTGGTGAATTGTTCTTGAAAATAAAAATTCTATCTTTTATTTATCTTAAACAAAGATGTTAGTTCGTTCAAAATAAAACAAACATTAATAGAAAAACTCTAATAGAAAAAGAGGCACACAGATATTTACTTGGTTGCGACCAGGATGATTGCTAATCCAAGGCAAGTATAGCGTAAATCCCCTGAATAACTCCTTCAGGTGGAAAAGGCTCTTACACGTTCAAAAGCTTAGAAAAATAAGAAAACTAAATGAAAATTGTTTGCTATGAATCAGTGAATTGGAACTGAGCTCTGGGGGTCTATTTATAGCCCTGGTCAATTCTATCTGATTGCTAATGTGGCACTATAGGGGCGCCTGACACGTGGCTTGTACATTATCCAATGCGCAACGTTCGCAAATAGCTAGCTGGTGGATAAAATTTGCTCTCGAGTTCTTGTAACCATAGGGGCGCCCGAGTACTCGGGTGCCCCTATGCATAGGAGTGCCTGAGTGACTTTTGGTTAGCAACTTGGTGACCAGTCTCCAGCGGGTCTTCTTGGGTGATTTCCAGGCCTTCCAGAGTTGAGCTCACCCAAACCCTCCTCCGGCCTTCTCCTCAAGCGAGCTTCCTCCTGGCTTCTCGTCCCTTGGATGTCGCACACTTCCTTCTTGCTCCACCGACGTACTCTTTCACAGACCTCTGCATCCCTCAGATGCATCGAGCCCGTCGGCTCCCTTCCCGTGTCATCCTTCTCGACCGCTGCATATTCCGCTCGACATCCTGTGCTCCTAAGCTCCTGCACACATAGGCACAGGGATTAAAAACCAATAGGACCTAACTTGATTCAGTTGACTACATCAAAACCAAGCTGGGATACTTACAATCTCTCCCTTTTTGATGTACATCAACTCGAGTTAAGTTATGATAAATAAGCATAAAAAATAGGAATAAATAAATGACATTGTAAGTACTAAAAACAATTAAACATTAAGCCTACCGCTTAACTTAATTCTATTTCTCCATCTTTCATCACATCAAAAAAAACTTAAAGCATGCTAAGGAAAATACTAACTTTTACAAGAATTTATAAAAACTTAATCCAACATACAAATTTTTTGAAACATTTTGAGCAGATTGTTAACACAATAAATACTCTTCAAAAAATCTAAATTTTCAAATTCTGCTTGAAAATTATTTTTTAAAATATAAAGTCTAATTTTGATTTTTTTTTAAAAAAATTGATTTTTATTCAAAAATTTATCAAAGTTTTACATAAGTTAGAATTTTGCATAGAATTGTCTCCAAAAAAATTGTCAAAGTGAAAACGATTTTCTAACTTTTTGAAAATTAATTTTGAATTCAATGATAATAATTTTGAAAAATAATTTTAAATTTTGATTTCGACATCAAATAATTTTGAAAATTTTTCTCAAGGCTTAGAAGATATTTTCCAGATTCAAAAAATCGGATTCAATAAAATTAATTTTTTAATATTTTTAAAATTTAAAAATTGATTTTCGAATGAAAAATCATAATAAATCCGTTTATCTATTAAAAATTCTGAAAAAAAATCTATATTATAGAACAAAGCAATTTCTACCATAAAAAATCTTAAACTAATTTTTCTATAAGTAATATGTAAGAAAAAAATATTTATTAATCAGATCAAACATTAATTACCAAAAAATACTCTCCACTTGAAAAAAAGGCCTTAATAGTTTAAGTCAAATTTAGGGACCAATATAAGTTCTTTCCTACTGGATTAACCAAAAATTTAGATGGAATAATAAGTCCTAGGAATTTTTATAATTTGACCTTTATGAAATTTAAAATATCAATTAAGTTTACCATAATATCTAATTTTTAAATTTCGAGAATAATTTGAATATGCATAGTTATTTTGAAAATTTTCAATTTGAACTTTCAAATTTTAACATATCATACATTTCTAATGGGCATGAAGAAGATTTTTTAATTCTATATTTTTATTTTTCAATTTACACATAGATTTAGTCATTTCCTAAATACCAAAATATAATTGATCAGGAAGTAGAAGACATAACTCACTTACCATATCTTTTCTAAAGTCTGAAGCTCCCCCTTCATTACTGTTGTCTTCTGACGTGGCTCCCCCTTCATCAATGCTCTTATCATCATGGTGTGAAGCCATCAGTACAAGTCAAGCGTATTGCTTGAGATTTGAATCTTCCGACGAGGACTCGTCCCATGTTGCCTTAGGTTGTAGACTTTTGCTCCCTTTTCCTTTGTTCTTCCATTTGGGGCAGTTTTCCTTCACATGTCCCTCTTCGTTGCAGTTATAGCAGTGGATCTTCCTTTTCTTCTTACCCTGCACTTTATTAAAATTTTTAGGATTAAAATATTTGGACAATTTCCTTACCATGTACGTCGTGTTTTCTTCATCTTCTAAAGATTCCTCTTCATGTTGGATCCTTCTCGTGCTTAGGGCAATGTTGTTCATTTTGCTTTTTCCTAGATATCTAGATTTGTAAATTTCTAAAGTCGAAAAAAGTTGTTCTAAGGTACATACTGTTGGATCGTAGAAACTCGATAGAGGGGGGGGGGTGAATATCGAGATCAATTTTTTTTGGAAGAATAGAGAAAATACGCAACGGAAAGTAATAAATCAATCGCGAACACAGGTTGTTTTACTTGGTTCGGAGTCGCGGTCGGCTCCTACTCCAAGGCCCACGATCCTTGACAGTTTACTTTGGGCAATTCTATAGTCATAAAAATAGTTTTACAAATTTTGTACAGAAATAGAATTGAAATTTAAACTTGCAATACTTTTGTTACCGACGCCCAAAGTGGATCGTATTTCGGAGCAGAGGGTTGTCGTCGGCGCTGGAATCTCGATGTCGAAGCTTGTTGGAGCGTAGCGCTTGAACGAAAAGTGTTAGAGAGTTGAGAGCGATGTGTTCTGAAGCCTTGGGGGTGAACCCCCTTTTATAGTACCCATGGGGGTGCCTGTGTCGATGGGGGTGCCTACATGTGGCCTTCCCTACGCGATCCCTTATCCACATGCTCGGTCAACGCTTATCCAACTTCACTGGGGTGCCTGAGCTGATGGGGGCGCCCGTATGGTCCCGGGCGCCTGAGCTGAGTACGTCCAAAGGCTTCGTGGCAGTTTGCTTCGCTTGCTTCTGTTTTGCCTTTGCACTGGGGTGCCCGTATCCATACGGGCGCCTAGCCCCAGTGAGGTGCCTCACTCTATTGAGGCACCTCAGCTGCAGAAAACTAGTCCTTCGATCCCTGCAACCAAGATTAGTTCCAAAACAAAAAGAAGCAAACATGTTAGCCATTATTTACAGCCTAAGCTGTCTTGGTTCTGACTTTGGGTCTCCCAAATGGAACCCTAGGTCGAACCGACGCCTACTGTTCCCTCGAAGGGAACGCGTCCTCATCTACTCCTCTCAGGAGAGTTTACCTTTTGCCAACCGGCTCCTCTGGTTGGACTTTTGCCCAATCCACCTGACCAGGTCTTCGTGCCCGACTTCCGGTCAGGTCTTCTTGCCCGACTTCCAGTCAGGTCTTCGGTGCCGAGCCTTTGCCAAGTCTTCTTGCCCAGTCCTCGACTAGGACTTCTTTGCCCAACTTCCGGTCAGGTCTTCTTGCCTAGTCCTTGGCCAGGACTTCTTGCCCAGCCCTTTGCCAGGACTTCTTGCCTAGCCTTTTGCCAGGACTTCTTGCCTAGTGTACCTAAGACTTTTCCTGCACACTTAGTAGACTTGTTAGATCACAATAACACCTTAACTTCTGAACCCTTTGCCATTATCAAAACCCAGGTTTGACTTAGGTGCTTCCTGCACCAACAATCTCTCCCTTTTTGATTTATGGCAACACGGTTCAAAAAGTTAAGTTAAAAACAGATAACAAGTAAAGAACTCTAAAACACTACTCAGTTTTCTCCCCCTGAACCAAATATTCTCCCCCTGAGTTTTTCAAAGATAAGTGGTGTTTTAAAAAACTTCTAAGTCTTTGACTCTTCTTAGAGAAACTCAAAAAGATTTTTCAAGTAACCCACTTAGAAAATTTTCCAAAAGACTTTCAAGTTAAACACTTAGAAAATTTTCAAAAATATTTTTAAGTTAAGTACATAGAAAATTTTTCAAAAGATTTTTAAGTTAAACACTTAGAAATTTTCCAAAGATTTTTAAGTTAAACACTTAAAAAATTTTCAAAAATATTTTTAAGTTAAGTACTTAGAAAATTTTTCAAAAGATTTATAAGTTAAACACTTAGAAAATTTTCCAAAGATTTTTAAGTTAAACACTTAGAAAATTTTTCAAAGATTTTTAAGTTAACCACTTAGAAAATTTTCATTTTTGAAATGCTTTAGATTTGAAAAAAAACATTTGTAAGTATTTTCGTTATTTACTTTTTGAAAAGGAGATAAAAGTTTTGAAAACTAAAATTTGAAAAATTTCTTTTCTCCTTTCTTTCTCTCCCCCTTTGCCATATATAAAAAAAACTAATTATAGCAAAAAAAATTAGAGCAAAAGAAAGTGAAGTTCTGTATTGAATCACCTCTAATAGGCATAAACTGGGCCAAATCAAATTAAATTGTTCTTGTTCAGGTCTTGTCTAACCCGGTTAGCTACTTACTAATTGTCATAAACAGTAGCTTTCGCTTAGGGTTAGTCAAGTTAAGTGATCTGTTCAAGTTAGATTTTCTAAGCTTGACACTTAACATGATTGCTGTTCAATTGGTATTCATTGCCTCAATTACTGCAGATGCACTGACTTAAAGCATCTTGAATCAAGGCATAGACCTAAGTATCTCAACCCAGTCTAGGTTATCAATCAAAAGTACCCTAAGGTGCTTGTGAGATGCTGACTTCTAGATCTATAGGTGCATGCAGTTCTAGGGTTAGGGCCTAAGCTAAGTCCATTTGCGAAAAACCCTAGTTTTGAAGGGGGTAAGTTTTTGAAAAAAACTAAGTCGAAAAATCATTTTAAATTTTAAGACTTTAAAAAAATGATTTTTCACAAAGGATTAATGAACAGATAAGAAATAAAACAATTTTTGAAAAAAAAATGTAGAGCAGTCCTATTCTACTAAGCATAACCCTAATTGCCTTCTTAGTGAACTAAACTCAGACTCAGGTAAGGGTTTGGTAAAGATATCAGCTAGGTTTGACTTTGAGTCCACATGTTTAAGGACTATTTCACCCCTAGCTACATGATCCCTTACAAAGTGATGTTTGACTTCTATATGCTTTGTTCTTGAGTGTTGAATTGAGTTTTTAGTTAGATTGATTAAGCTTATGTTATCAATGTAGACTTGGATTTGGGTGTAATCAAGCTAAAAGTCCTTAAGAGTGTGCATCATCCATAAGAGTTGTGCCACACACTCTCCTAAAGCAACATATTCTGCTTCGGTTGTAGATAGAGCTACGCAGTGTTGCTTTCTACTGCACCAACTGACTAGACTATTTCCTAAAAGTTGGCAGCTTCAACTTGTACTTTTTCTGTCTAATTTGCATCCAGCATAGTCAGAGTCAGAATATCCTGACAGTTCAAATGTTGAGGTCCTAGGATACCAAATCCCTACATTTAGGGTGCCCTTAATGTATCTAAGTACTCATTTTAGGGTTGCTAAGTGCAATTCCTTAGCACAAGTTTGGTACCTAACATACATTCCTGCAGAAAATAGGATATCAGGTCTGCTAGCTATAAGGTAAAGTAGACTTCTAATCGTACTTCGGTATAGCTTAAGATCTACAGGTTTACCTTCAGGGTCACTATCAATTTTTACATTTGTGGCCATAGGAGTACTTATGCTTTTGGAGTTATCCATTTTAAATTTCTTTATTAACTCTTTAGCATATTTTGACTGGTGGACATAGTTACCATCCCTAGTTTGCTTAATTTGCAGTCCTAAGAAGAAATTGAGCTCACCAACTAAGCTCATTTCAAATTCATTTTCCATTATTTTTTACAAATTCTTTTAAAAAGTTTGAGTTGGTGGATCCGAAAATTATGTCGTCAACATAGATTTAGGCAATGAAAATATCTTTTTCTAAGGTTTTAACAAAAAGGGTGGAATCAATTTGTCCTTGATTAAATTCCTTAGAAATAAGATAAGTTGATAGGCGTTCATACCATGCACTAGGTGCTTGTTTTAACCCATACAGTGCCTTATTAAGTTTGAAAGCGTAGTCAAGTTTTTCTAGGTCCTCAAATCCGGGGGGTTGTCCTACATAGACTTCTTCTTTGATGAACTCATTTAAAAAGGTTGACTTAACATCCATTTGGTATAGCTTGAACCCTCTATGGGTTGCAAATGCTAACAACATTCTAATTGACTCAAGTCTGGCTACTGGGGCATAAGTTTCATCATAGTCTAATCCTTCGACTTGACTGAACTCTTTATCTACTAAGCGGGCTTTATTTCTAACTATTTCCCCTTGGTCATTCAGTTTATTCCTAAAGACCCACTTAGTATCTATAATAGACTTGCCCTCAGGTTTAGGTACTAGTTCCCAAACTTGGTTTCTCTCAAATTGGGCTAATTCCTCTTGCATAGCTATGATCCAATCAGGATCAGGTAAGGCTTCCTCTATAGTCTTAGGTTTAATTTTTGAAATTAGTGCTATTTGACTAAAATTTCTATAGGAAGACCTAGTTCCCAAACTTGGTTTCTCTCAAATTGGGCTAATTCCTCTTGCATAGCTATGATCCAATCAGGATCAGGTAAAGCTTCCTCTATAGTCTTAGATTCAATTTTTGAAATTAGTGCTATTTGACTAAGATTTCTATAGGAAGACCTAGTTCTGACTCCTAAAGTTGGATCACCCATAATTTGATTAGAAGGGTGACTAAGTCTGGGTTTCTTGGTTCTTCTAGACTTGGTTCAGCCTCAGGTCCGACTGGACAGTTTGGTTCAGTGTTCTGTTCAACTACTTGAGTTGGTTCAGTTATTGGTTCAGTAGTCGGTTCAAGAGATAGTTCATTTAGATGTTCAACTAGTGGTTCAATTGATGGTTCAATTGTTTGTTCATTATCTTCCTGATCAAAATCTGATTGGTTTAGGGTTTGGTTATCAGATTTTGGATTAATTTCCTCATCAAAGATTAAGTTAGTTGTTTCTTCAATTTTATTAGTTTGTTTATTGTAAACCCTATAGGCCCTACTAGTTGTTGAGTATCCTAGGAAGATTCCTGGGGTTGACTTAGATTGAAATTTACCTAGGTAGTCCTTGGTGTTCAAGATGTGGGCTTTGCACCCAAAGACCCTTAGGTAATGCAGGTTGGGCAGTCTATGGTAATATAGTTCATAGGGAGTTTTATCATGTCTTTTGTTAATTAGGACCCTATTTTGGATATAGCAAGTCGTACTAATTGCTTCTGCCCAAAACTGGTTAGCTAGGTTGAATTCATTGAGCATGGTCCTAGCGGCTTCCTGAAGAGTTCTATTCTTTCTTTCTACTATCCCATTTTGCTGGGGGGTTCTAGGACAGGAAAACTCGTGAATATATCCATTTATTCTACAGAATTCCTCAAACATTTTATTCTCAAACTCTTCCCCGTGATCACTTCTAAGTATTTTAATTTTGGTATCATTTTGATTTTCGATTATCTTGCATAAGTCAATAAACAAGTTTAGGGTTTCATCCTTAGTTTTTAGGAACCTAACCCAGGTAAACCTAGAATAATCATCGATAATGACTAAGCAGTACCGGTTTCCGCTTAGTGACTTGGCTCCATGTGAATCAAATAGGTCAAGGTGCAGGAGCTCAAGTGTGGTTTGGGTTAAATCTGATTGAATTTGCTTGTGATTAAACCTAGTTTGTTTACCTTGATTACATGAGTTACATATTGTGTTTTCATAGTTCTTAATTTTTGGTACTCCTTTAATTAGACCAAGTTGGGTAATTTTTGAAATTAGTCTTACATTAGTGTGATCTAATCTCCTATGCCAGAGGTTGGATTCTTCTAATTGAGTCAGGAGGCATTTTGATACTAATGGTAGATTGATAGTGTAAACATTATTTTTCCTAGTACCCTTAAGCATGACTTCTGAGTCTTGCAGATTTCTAATTAGGCAGTCAAAGTTGGTAAATGTAACTAAATAGCCAGTATCACATAATTGACTTATACTAAGCAAATTAAACTTGAAATTTTCAACCAACAATACCTTTTTAATCACAAAATCGGATTTGAGTTCAATGTTACCTGACCCAATGACTTTGAGTGTAGCATTGTTGCCAAATGCTACCGAGCCTAGGTTCTTGAACTTGAGTTTGGTGAATTTCAATTTGTCTCCAGTCATGTGTCTGGAGCATCTACTATCCAACATCCATTGGTCCAAATCTATATGTTCCTACACATAAAGTCTTTATTGATTTGGATCCAATTAGAATTAAGGATAGCTTTGTTGGTGCAGGCAGCACCTAAGTCGAACCTGGGTTTTGATAATGTCAAAGGGTTCAAAAGTTAAGATGTTATTTTTGTCTAATGTGTTCACTGAGTGTGTAGAAAGAAGTCCTGGCGAAGGGCTGCTGGGCACCTAGCGAAGGACTGCTAGGCATCGAAACCCTAAGACCTGGCAAAGGGCTGTTGGGCACCTGGCAAAGGGCTGTTGGGCACCTGGCGAAGGGCTGCTGGGCACCTGGCGAAGGGCTGCTAGAAGTCTAAGACCTGGCGAAGGGCTGCTAGAAGTCTAAGACCTGGCGAAGGGCTGCTGGGCACCTGGCGAAGGGCTGCTAGAAGTCTAAGACCTGGCGAAGGACTGCTTGGTATCGAAGACCTGGCGAAGGGATGCTAGGCACCTGCCGAAGGACTGCTGGGCAAAAGTCCAACCGGAGGAGCCGGTTGGCAAAAGGTAAACTCTCCTGAGAGGAGTAGGTGAGGATGCGTTCCCCGTCGAGGGAACAGTAGGCGTCGGTTCGACCTAGGGTTCCATTTGGGAGACCCGAAGTCAGAACCAAGACAGCTACGACTGTAAAAACTAACTAACATTCTTGCCATGTTTGTTGTGGAACTAACCTTGGATGCAGGGACCAAAGGAATGTGTTTCTGCAGCTCAGAACGCCTCAAAGGAGAGGGACAGCAGCTGAGCTAGACGCCTGGGAGGTCCCGGGCGCCCAAGGTCAAAGCCAAACGAACAGCTAAGCAAGAATCACTTCGGAAGCTTAATGGGATAGGCGCCCTCAAGGTCCCGGGTGCCCCGATGGTCCCAGGCGTCGTGGATGTCTCGGGCGCCCTGGGTCCAAGCTAACCAGTGATCGAAGCGAAATCAGCCGCGAATCCAGCAGACCAAGTCAACCGGGGCGCCCCCGTCAGCTCCGAGGCCGATTCTGGAGGGATAAGCGCTGACCGAGCTGCGGATGAGGTTTCTCGGATCCGAAGGCACGTGTCAGGCGCCCCCAACGTCCAGGGCACCCCAGGAGCAGTATAAAAGGGGCTCAACCCCTAAGGCTTCGACATCACTTTTTCCAACGCCTCTACGCTCTTCGTTCAAGCGCTCTGCTCCGGACAACTTCGATCTCGAGATTCTAACGCCGACGATGACCCTCTGCTCCGAAGTACGATTCACACCGGGCGTCGGTAACGAAGAGTATAATTTTCTTTAGTGCACTACTATTGTAATTATCTTTGTAAATCTTTGCGCCATTATAGAATTGCCCGTAGTAAACGGTCAAGGACTGTGGGCCTTGGAGTAGGAGTCGACCGCGACTCCGAACCAAGTAAAAGTACTTGTGTTCTTCTTGTGTGTTTGTTTTCATTTCCGCTGCGTAATTTCTCTCAATCTTATCCGAAACATTTTCACAATATTCACCCCCTCTATCGTGTTTACTCGATCCAACAAGTGGTATCAGAGCGGGGAAGCTTAAATTTGGTGCAACCACCAATTTGGGAGTATTTTGGATTTTTCTTCGAAATTTTTAATTTCTTTTTTTTGATCAAATTTTTATCGTTAATCGAGGTTGGTGCAACACCACTCGATAATTTTTTATATCTTCTTCCTGCACTGCTAATCCAAGACCAAGTCTTGGGACAGTTTCTTTTAATTTTATTTCAGAAACATCTAAATGGTCATGCAAGAAGGGTTCAGTACAGCCAGACCACCACTCTTCAGTGGGGAGGACTTCTCCTACTGGAAGAGTCGGATGGAAGTCCACCTAAAAACTCAGGTGGACATGTGGATAATTATCCAATCCGAACTGGAAATCCCGAAAAACGCTGAAAGAGTGCCACAATCTTACACCGAATGGGATGCCGCACAGAAAAGAAAGATTGAGGCTGATGCTAAAGCGACTCAAATACTCCAATGCGGCCTAACCAAAGAAGAGCTGAACCGGGTGGGACCATTCAACAGTGCAAAGGAACTCTGGGGTAAGTTAATTGAGTTGCACGAAGGAACCTCCGACACCCAAATCAGCAAGAGGGACCTACTGCTAAACAAGCTGTACACAATTAAGATGAACGATAGCGAATCTGCAGCCCAGCTCCACGCCAGAATCCAGGAGCTGTTGAACGGTCTACATTCAATTGGTCACAAGGTAGAAAATCGTGACCTGATCAGGTACACTCTTAACGCATTCTCGAGAAACACTTTGTGGGCATCTATGGTAGATGCGTACAAAGTTTCAAGGGATCTCTCTAGAATCAAATTAGACGAGTTGTTTTCTGAACTTGAATTACATGAGCAGACTAACTGCACCCTGGCCGAGAAAGGCATTGCTTTTGTTGCAGGTAAAACTAGAAAGATGACCAAGAAGAAGCCTCAACCTGCACCCGAGTCTGACTCAGACTCAGAAGACAGCGAAGGAAATCGACCCAAGCTGGTTCGGCTAGCCCGGGACTACTACAAGGAGCTGAAAAACCAGACCAACAGAAGGAAAGCCAGCCGAAGAAAGGAAGAACCAGCTGATCCTTCAAATGAAAAGACCAAACCAAATGTGACCTGCTACGAATGCAAAAAGAAGGGTCACTACAAGACAGAATGCCCCAATCTGAAGGAGACGAAGAAGACAAGAAGGAAGAAAGCTCTTCAAGCAACATGGGACGAGTCGTCCTCTGAAGAAGAAGAAGAGGCCCCACAGTCGAACCTGCTCGCCCTGACTGCTTCGGAAGAAATCGAGACCGAATCAGAATCGGAGTCGGACGAAGGAAAGCTCACATTTTTAAAGGACGGCAAAATCACTGTAAGTGGGTTTTCTAGAATTCAATTATCCGAATTAATTGTCTATCTATCTCGCGACTTGGCGAAAGCCAAAATCCGAGTCGAGTCCCTCCGACAGGAAGTAAAACTCCTGAAAGAGGGAGCTGACTCTAGATCCTTAACTGAGAAGGTTCAAGAAGGAACCTCTACTCAAGTTGAAAAACTTGAGAAAGAGAACTCCTCCTTGATAACTCAAGTCAAGGACCTTAGAGCAGCTTTGGAACGATTCACTTCTGGTTCCAAGGGTCTTGATATGATCCTTGGAAAACAAAAGTCCGTTCTAAATCGATCCGGGTTAGGTTATCGAACCAAGGCTAGACAAAGGTCTTACTATGCTGTACTGAATCAGTCTAGACCCAAAGTTCAGGCATGGGTACCCAAACTATGCCTGAATAATCAAGCTGGACCAAATCAGTATGGATCCCCAAGAACAAGATTCATATCTTGCCGAACCATTACCGTGGCTTTAGTCCAGGGGAGCCAACTTAAAAATAATTTTTATAGTTAAATGAATTTCTTTTCTTGTTTTAAATTGCATGATTGCTTGTCTATTTACTTTCTGCAATTTATCATGCTTAGACTTAGGACTGGTTAGACTAAGGACTAAACCAATTAACTGAAATTTGAACAACATAGTATTGGGTGGCGGTGAGATGATAGTATGTTAGGGAAGCCTTTTCTAATAAGGTCAAGTATACACTACTTGGTCTCTTTAGACTGGTGGAACTAGCCGAAGCTACCGATCCAAGATCCAAACTAGTTAGACCAGAATTTTTCAAAAAGTAATTTTGAAAATGAAATTTCATTAAAAGGTTTTGTCAAGGATAGGGTTGATGATCCAATAAGGCTACAGCCAAAGAAGGCCTAGTGCCTCGCCAAGACCTGGAAGCCAATTTTTGAAATTCAAATTCAATTTACTCTTGTCAAATTCGAAGATAACACAAATTTTCAGTTAATCGTAGATTCAAACACTCTTTTTCAAAATAAATTCAAAACCAACTGTTTTCAAAATTAATTTAACTTTTTCAAAATAAATCTTTCTACTAAAACCTGTCTTACAAAAACCCATAAGGCAAACGTGATTGACAACTCTAGAACGGGTGAGATGGTTAAATTTAACTTAACTAAAATTCATCTGATACCTGTACTCTTGTTTAGTACGGATATTAAAGCCTGTAATTTAGAACTGAGTTGACCTAATTATTGCTTGATTAATCCAGTTAATACTAGTCAAACCATGGTCAAAATAGTCAAACCATAGTCAAACCATGGTCAAAATAGTCAAACCATAGTCAAATCTGGTCAACAATAATAGTTAAACCATGGTCAAATGGTCAAACTGGTCAACAATACATCAAAAGTTGTCAACTCTTACACAACCCGGGCACCCCCTTCCTTTTCTCTTCGATCAAGGCAGAAAAGCTGTCAACACCTAGCTAAGCTAGGCGCCCCGGTCCTCACGGGCGCCCCCAAGCACAGGTCAAAATCTAAAAAGCTGCATATGGCAGTCTTTGACTTGACTCTGAGCGGCCAGGCCATCACGGGCGCCCCCATCCAGCACCAGGTCAAGGCAGAAAAATTGCCAAAGGCAGCTACCCTCTGACCCGGGCGCTCGACCTAACACCTCTATATAAACCATCCGAAACCCCCTTCTTTTGCCACACCCAAAACACTTCTCCTCTCTAACTCTTCTCCTTCCAAGGCGACCGAACGACCCTCTTGTGTCCTCGACCACTCCACCTCAACCATGCCTCCCCGGATGGCGACTCGGTATCATTTTTTTTTGCACTTAGAATTAATTTCCTTACCATCTTTTCTCTTAAACGCATGTTTATTATTATTTTAGAAAACATCGTGCAAATCAACCAAACCCCGGAACCGAACCTAGCCCCGACCCTAGGTTCCCGACCTTGGAACTTTGCAATAAGTTTGCTAGGACAACGTATAAACCCATCAAAACGAGTTTCGTAAATAGATAGTTTTTTACTCAATCCTGTCCGTTAGCCATGAATGTCATAAACTTCTATCAACTTGATAACCTTGTCTTCTGCACTCATCCTATTAACACAACCCTATGTGCAGAATTCTACAACAACATAGTCAGACAAAATGTCCTTATGTTTGTCACCACAGTTCAAGGGATGCCCTTGACAATAACACCCTCGTTGCTTAATAGATTTCATGGACTACGACTTTCTCAGTCCACTTTTTGCTGTTATCCTCGTAGAGATCCTCCCTTTGATGCTCCTTACTCTCACATTAACCTGGACACCCTATACTCCTATTTTTATAGAGATGCTCGAAACCCCTTGGCTAGGCGATTTCAGTCTGTAGATCTTTAGGTCCAGGACTAAGCCCTTTATAGAGTCCTAGTCCATTGCATTCTACCTTTGTCCACTAGGGACGTCGCGACCATGCGACCATTTCACACCTTCTTACTGTACGCATTGATCCATCACCTAGATATCGACATTGGACTCCACATGTTCCACACGATTCTATATGCGTCCAGTGTTACTACTCAGGGGCGGGTACGCACCCCTTACTGCCACATCATCACCTCCATTCTTCATCATCACGGTCGTAATATCACTGATGGAGAGATGACCGCAATGACCGAATTTGATGAAATATGTTTTAGAAACTTTTCCCTAGCGGGCATAGAGGTCTCGGGTACCGGGATTTTATCATGGAGACGTCAGCGAGCCAGACCCCAGATCGACTCTGATGAGGAGATAGAGGTCAATGTCGCAGATCTGGTGGCCGAGATTCGAGAGCAGATGGACGAGCCCCCCCTCCGACGAGATGCTTGCTCTACTTCAATTTTTTTAAATTGTTTTATTATTCATCAGTTTCTACTTAATTTGAAAATCATTTTTTTGAGCAGTTTTAAAACAATTTTTCGACTTAGTTTTTTTGAAAAATTACCCCCTTTCAAAACTAAGACTTTTTCATAAATGGACTTAGCCTAGGCCCTAATCCTAGAACTGCATGCACCTATAGATCTAGAAGCCAGCATCTCACAAGCACCTCAGGGTACTTTTGATTGATCACCTAGAATGGGTTGAGATGCTTAGGTCTTTGCCTTGATTCAAGATGCTTAAGTCTGTGCATCTGCAGTAATTGGGGCACTAAATACCAATAAACAATAATCAAGTTAAGTGTCAAGCTTAGAAAATCTAACTTGAACAGAACACTTAACCTGACTAACCCTAGCGAAAGCTACTGTTTATAACAGTTAATAAGTCGCTAATTGGGTTAGACAGGACCCGAAAATGAGAATTGATTTGGTCCAGTTTATATCTTGAATTGGTTCAGTACAACACCTTACTTCTTTTGCTATATTATTTTGCTATATTGTTTTTTTTTGATATATAGCAAAGGGGGAGAGATTGGAAAGGAGAGAAGGTTTAAAATTTTTTTTTTCAAAATTTAAAACTTTATTTATCTCCTTTTTCAAAAAGTAAAATTTCAAAAAGTAAAATCCCTTAAGTCAATTGCACAAAATTATTTCTAAATATTTGACTTAAGCTATTTTCAAAATTATTTCTAAGTACTTGACTTAAGCTATTTTCAAAATTATTTCTAAGTACTTGACTTAAGCTATTCTCAAAATTATTTCTAAATACTTGACTTAAGCTATTTTGAAAATTATTTCTAAGTACTTGACTCAAACTATTTTTAAAATTTCTCTAAGTACTTATCTTAAATTTCTCTAATAGAAAAGGTTCTAAGTATTAATTTTTCCTTGAAAACCTTCTAAAGAGATTGGAAATTTTTTCACAACTCAAAAATATGGTAGAAATTTTCTTTCAGTTTTTCTAAGTATTGTTGGTGCAGACAGCACCCAAGTCGAACCTGTGTTTTGATAATGGCAAAAGGGTTCAAAAGTTAAGATGTTATGTTTATCTAACATGCTACTTGAGTGTGCAGATTGAAAGTCCTAGCGAAGGGCTGCTAGGCACCTAGCGAAGGACTGCTAGGCAACGGAACCCCAAGACCCAGCGAAGGGCTGCTGGGCACCTAGCGAAGGGCTGCTAGGAGTCAAAGACCTAGCGATGGACAACTAGGCACCAGGCGAAGGACTACCTGGAACCCAAGACCTGGCGAAGGACAGCTGGGCACCTAGCGAAGGACTGTTAAGAGTCGAAGACCTAGCGAAGGACTGCTAGGCACCAGGCGAAGGACTGCTTGGTACTGAAGACCTGGCGAAGGACAGCTGGGCACCTAGCGAAGGACTGCTAGGAGTCGAAGACCCAGCGAAGGACTGCTAGGCACCAGGCGAAGGACTGCTTGGTACTGAAGACCTAGCGAAGGAAAACTAGGCACCTAGCGAAGGATTGCTGGGCAAAAGTCCAACCGGAGGAGCCGGTTGGCATCAGGTAAATTCTCCTGAGAGGAGTAGGTGAGGACGCGTTCCCCGTCGAGGGAACAGTAGGCGTCGGTTCGACCTAGGGCTCCATTTTGGAAGCATAAATGTTTAATAAACTCCATAACACAATAACTTAGAATTTAGAAACCTTAAACATTGCATTTGAAATAAGCTAAACTGTCTCGTCCCAAGGACCTCTCCAAGGTCAGCCACCACACACACGTCACTAAGCACCGCCTCGTCGCCTTCCTTCAGAATTGCTTGCCTTTACCTTTATCTGCAGTAAGAGGAAATGCAACTAATAAGCATAAAGCTTAGCAAGTACTATCTAGCTCACAAAATCTCGAAATGTGCAAGCATACTTTTTAAACAATGTGAAGTCACATGAGATACTTTTATGCTTAAAAGGAACACTAAAACATGTATAACTCAAAACATGTATACACAAGCTTTAAAGTTCTCAACTTACTTTCCTTGACTTAACTTGAAACTTAGCAATTCTTTAACTTTAAATCTTTCTTTAACTTTTAGAAAATTTCCTTAAACTTTAGAAAAACTTTGCTAAAGCATATACTTGAAAATAATAACTCACTTGGATCCACTTAAGACGTAAGTACCATCTTATGCGCGTTCCCTAAAAGGTTGGGGTAGCGAGCCACCAATCCTAGTAGAGCAGACCTTGGTCTACCAGGGCCAAGACCTTGGAATTGGACACCTGGATTTCTTTAACGACGCCCTTGGACGCCGGGTACTGGCCTTAGAAAATAAAATACTTACTTTTTCTTATCTTGAATGCCTTGCATTTTAACGAGCACCTTGTGTGCCCAAATCCCTAAGTCTTGACTTTTGGGGATTTTAAGGCCTTGGCCTTTTCCTTTCTTATCTTTATCTTCTCTTTTCTTTTCTCATAACTTTTCTTAGACCCTACACTCACATAGGGTACTCTATCAAATATATATAAGCATATAATGAACTAAGATCACATGCGAAATCTTAAACTAAAAGTAAATATCTCTTTTAAAACTTTGAAGGGAAAATTCTTGCGGAAAACCGCCTCTTACTGCAGGTGAGCAGTACTTACCTCCTGCGCTAGGTTTTCCTTACGAATAAAATCTGAAATTCCCGAGGAAACGTCGAATTTCGACGTTCTTCTTGCTCTTGGTGTTCTCCTCGCGTCTACGAGAATTCTCGTAGAGAATAGGGCCTTTGAGACCTTCCTTTGTTCCCCTTTGGTCTTGGGCGGCAAAAGAAGAGGAGAAGATGAAGAAAATGCAAGAGAGGAAGAGGAGAGGTCGCGTGCGTGAGGGAGGCCGTCGGGCGCCGCTAGGTTGGGAGAAAATTAACCTAAAACTCGTAACTCCTCTTTTATACTTATGGGGGGCGAATTTACCTAATTATACCTTATCTATTGTTTCGCCTAATCTATTTCAACAAAAACAAATCAGCCCANGAGAGATACTCTTACTTAGAAGCTGCAGGTCTGATGCTGATGTGTGTGAGGAGAAAAGATGGAACTTGCTCTGATACCACTCTGTAACGACCCACCTTCTAGTACACTAAGCTTTAAGGCGGATCGCTACGTAAATATATATATATATATATATCTAACTGATTTCTGACTGAGTAACTTAGGAATTTCAACAATGATATGTAAAAGCATAAACATAAACGTGCCAAGTTTGCATCAACTTCTTATTGAAACCATTCATTATTCATATCTAAGGGCATTCTTAGCTACTACATGTCATTCTATATGGTGCATATATCTTAAAACAAGCATATCCTAAGTATTTAGCATGTAGATCAAAAGTATCAAGTTCTTATCTCTAAAGCTTAAGCATGGATTTGAATTACCATATTACAAGTAGTAACTCATATCATTCAACATTTGCTAAGCAAGTATTAACACAGGTAAATAAACTACTTTAATATACTAGACACCACAAATAACGAGTCTAAACAGGTTAATACAAGGTTCTCATAATATATCGAGAAATAACTAAAGAAGCATAAACAAGAAAACTAAAGAAGCATACTAGGCACCACGAATACAAGTCTAATTAAGTTCATACATGGTTCACATAATATATTGCGGAATAACTAAAGAAGCATAAAAAAAAGGGTTATTCTATGCTTTGCAAGTTCCGAAGACTTTTATTCCAACTCCACCATCACACACACTTTGCATCAAGCCCGTCGCCTCCGCTACTATTGCTTTCCTTTACCTGTATCTGCAGTATAAGGAAATGCAAACTAATAAGCATAAAGCTTAGTAAGTACCATCTAGCCTCACAAAACTATGAAAACTCGAATCATGCTTTTGGAAAACATGTTATGCACATACATGCTCATATCCATAAGTAATCATGCTAGGCTCATGCTAAAATACATATCATAGAATGTCATGGCATATAACTGAGACAGGACACATACTGAACTAAAACTGAAAAGTAAGCTATAGCATGACATATATATCTGAACTGGAACTGAACTAACTAACATAAAACTAATTATTAACTTCACCACATGCTAATATGAATTTCTGAAAACTAAATACATAAAGTAGGTGAAAGTAATAATCAACTGCTGTGGGCCCGACAATGTACCAACTGTGCGCGCATCCCTAATAAACCCGAGGTAGCAAATCCCGAATCCATTAGGGTTCTACTAGGTTATCTAAACCTAGGGGCAACTAGGAGCCCATCCCATACTAGGTTATCTAAACCTAGAGGCAACTTGGAGCCTATCCCTGGACCGGAGTCCGGTACAATGCCACTGAAAATAAAATAGTCCTTTATACTTTTCTTTCCTTTTCTAATTCTTGCTTTTACTAGGTTATCTAAACCTAGAGGTAACTTGGAGCCTATCCCTGGACCTTGGTCCCAATCATAAACTGGAGCAAGAATTTCTATTCTTTAATGCTTTCTATAGCATTAACTGAACTGAACATTTTAACAAACACCTAACGTGCGTGCTTGTTCATAATTTATGATTTCTAATCGTAGAACATACATATAAGGAGATAAAGCATACGGAAAATCGACCGAAACTACTTATACTGCAGGTGAGGGATACTTACTTCCTACGCTTGTTCTTACGACTCTAAAGCGTAGGTTTTTGGGAAAAGGAACGATCCTTAGAGTTTCGGAGAGCTTCTAACGGAGAATTCTTCCTCAGAGAGATTCCCTAACGTAGCCTCCTTCTTAAATCCTTTGGATCTTCCCTTGGTTCGCGCGTACGGGAGAGAGAGCGAGAGGAGAGGTCGCGTGTGTGAGGGAGGGTGTAACGACCCGGCCCGTCTATCGGCCCATTTACCGGTCCTCACGACCGTCGTACCGTCGTACCGTCGACCATCGACCGTGCCGTTACTCATACTAGGTCTTCCCACCCCTGGGTGTGGATTTTTGCCTTCCCAGGATTCGAACCCTAGACCCAGGCATAAATCTAGTTCTTTATGAATCCTGAATACCAATTGAGCTATAGCTCAATTGGTATTCAGGATTCATAAAGAACTAGATTTAAGCCTGGGTCTAGGGTTCGAATCTTGGGAAGGCAAAAATCCACACCCAGGGGTGGGAAGACCTAGTATGAGTAACGGCACGGTCGACGGTACGACGGTCGTGAGGACCGGTAAATGGGCCGGTAAATGGGCCGGTAGACGGGCCGGGTCGTTACAATAAAAAGGCGCCTTTTTATTGTAACGACACGGCCTCTCAACCCATTGGCGGCCAAATCTACATTTGGCGGCCCAACAACCTGGCCCCTAGGGCCCAACAACCTGGCGACCAAATCAACATTTGGCGGCCCAACTATGTCGTCGACCAACAACCGATGTCGACGACCAACAACCGTGTCATTACTCACTAGGTCTTTCCACCCCTGGCCAGTGGATTTTTGCCTTTCTCAGGATTCGAACTCTAGACCTCCAGGATAAGTACTAGAGTTTATGAATCCTGATACCAATTAGCTCAATTGGTAATCAGGATTCATAAAGAACTAGATTTAAGCCTGGGTCTAGGGTTCGAATCCTGGGAAGGCAAAAATCCACTGCCCAGGAAGTGGAAAGACCTAGTGTTGGTAACGGCACGGCCAAGGGTCACCAAAGGGGCCGCCAAATGAGATTTGGCCGCCAAAGGGGCCGAGGGTCACCTAGAGGGGCCGCCAAATGAAAATTTGGCCACCCAAGGGGCCAAGGGGCCGGGTCGTTACAGAGGGCGTCGACGTCGCTGGGTTGGGAGAAAATTAACCTAAAACTCGTAACTCCCTCTTTTATACTTATGGGGGGCGAATTTAACTAATTCTACCTTATCTATTATTTCCCTTAATCTATTTCAACAAAACCAAATCGCTCTCTTGGTAAGTCCATTCCTCTCTCACACCTTAGGTTTAAGGATCAAATCCCACTTAAATGTTTTTTTCTTTTTATCCCTTTTTGTCACTTTCGTTTATGGAAAAATTCTATAAAAATATCCATAAATTCGGAATAAATTCTAAGATATTTCTAAAATTAGTTTTGAGAATTTTTGGGCGTTACATGTGCATATTGTCTGATACTTTACATTGTAGATAACATGATGTGTGGTGTTGCACAGAAGATCATGTTATCAGTTCCTTATAGAGTATAAGTAGAGGCTCACAATCGAGATGAATTTAGACAAACCATCGGGATGGTTGTAGTGTAATTTGGTATTAGTTTATCTTGACCATAGAATTATACTAGTGCACTTTGTGTGTATTGAGCAGGACCGATATAGAGGTGATTCAATTTATATTGACTTTATAATTGAATCATACCTTAGTTATTATGAAATGCATGCTCTTAATCCTGATATAATAACAGGCACATGTACTTAATATTTAGTTCTTTGATTTACAAATGAGTGAGATTTATTTTGTTAAATAATATTATTTACATGATGTGTCGTTGATTATAGAAGGAAACTGTGTCCTGGTAAGTCGGGTTGATGATATCCCCTTGAGGAGCTCATAAGGTTCATCATGTTAAATTCTACAGGTGGACTTGGTTCGATATGATGATAAGGTTGAGTGATACTACTCGAGGAGTTAGATGTTGATTAATTAAATTGTCAATGATTTAATTAATCAACGGCCATTTGATATCTTAAACATGGGGAGATACTTGTACTCATAATAGGTGGAGCCCATATGTAGATATGGGGGTTGGTGAGGTAGTTTAATGGGGATCCTTTAATGGAATGGATCTTCATTAATGGATCGGGCCTTGATCCATTAGGTGGCCAAGACCCAATTCCTCCTCATGCTTCCTATTGTAGCCCTATATATACCCATGGAGTCATGAGACCAAGGCATCCAATTGATCATCCAAGACATCCCAAGAAACCCTAAGCTCTCTCTCTCTTTCTCTCAACTAGGGTTGGCACCGACGACTTGGAGGAAGAAGAAAGAAGTGGCACAAGGGGAGAAGAAGAAGTGTCTTCATCTTCATTTCTTCTCCTTCGTTAGTGCTCGGCTTGTTGGGTATGGCTTGGTGAGTTTCCTCAGCGAATACCTGGTCTATCCGAGAGACCTTTCCACGTCTACGAATTAAAAAATTAATCTGAGTGGAGACCCGTCTCCCATCGACTGTCTGGTGCCGTATCGAACGATCCAAATTACAACTTAGCCAATTACCAAAATCGGCCTTGTAATTTGCTCGACCGTTCGATCGCGGAAAAGGCGACGAGTTGATCGCTGACTTTTGTGTTTATGGTCGGGGTCCAGTTAAATAATTATTAACTATGATTCGCAATCAAAATAATTAAATAACAAACACAAAATGACGAGACACATGAATAAGGCACAAATATGAACGAAAGGAGCCAAGGAAGAATATACCTTCCATTACCTTACGATCTTCTACCGTATGACCCTCCCCTCTTGGACGTCATGTGGGCGACGATCTACCAAGACCCGTGGTCACCAAGTCGATCCCTTCTCCTTGCACCAACCAATCCCTAACCAAAGGGATGTCGTCGGCCGCTCCAAGGAGATAATCCAAACACAAACCCAATTGATTCTTTCCTCCACTGCCAGCGCCTGAACAACAAGTATCCTGGAGCTCTTGTGATCTGAGCAACTCCAAGTTGCACAAGCAACTTGTGTTCTGAACAACTCCACAACTCCAACTTGTGTTCTGAGCAACTCCAAATAAGCCTGCTTACCCCCAACACGAGGCAACTCGCTGCCACTCCAAGCAAATTGCTGAGGCAACTTACTATCTCCCCCTTGGACGACTCACAGCAATTGCCTCCGTGAGGCAACTCGATTGCCTCAAGGCAATTGCCAGCAATTGCCTCTGTTGCCTCACGACAATTGCCTCACCGTGAGGCAACTCAATTGCCGCACGACAATCGAGGATTGCCTATGTGAGGCAAGATTGCCTCACAGCAATTGCCCTATGAGGCAACTCGATTGCCGCACGACAATCGAGGATTGCCTCTGTGAGGCAAAATTGCCTCACCACCTCCAAAGTTGAGTGCCGGAGAAGAAGACACTCCACCCATCCGTCGGCGCACCGAGAGAGAGAGGAGGAGAGGAGGAGGAGAGAAAACTTTAGGGTTTTCCTGTGTATTCTTGGATTCATCCTTCGGATTGATTAACTCTTGGTTTCAAGCCACCATGGGGTATATATAGGGCTACGCTAGGGACCATGAGAAGGAGTTAGATCTTGGCCTGCTAATGGATCCAAACCTAGTCCATTAATGAGGGTCCATTCCACTAAAGGATCCCCATTGAATTACCTCACCAACTCTCATATTTACATATGGGCTCCACTTATCACGAGTCATCCATCCCTCCGTGTTTAAGATCTCGAATGCCTGTTAATTAATTAAATTACTGACAATTTAAATTAATTAACCTCTGGGTCCTTGACTAGTACCACTCAACCTTATCATCGTGCCAGATCAAATCCACCTGCAGGGTTTAGCACGATAAACCTTTTGAGCTCATCAAGGGGGCATCATCATCATGACTCACTAGGACACGGATTTCGTTAATAATCATCGACACATCATATTATTATTATTATCTCCCAACTTACCGGGCTTATCGATCTAACAGAATAGATCTCGCCCATTGGTAAATCAAAGAATTAATAATTAATAATATATGCCCGATATTATTTCGGGATTAAGGGATCGTACTCCATAATATAAACTGAGGTCCTATCCAATTATTGAGTCAGTACAAATTGGATAACCTCGGATTTCGGTCCTGCTCAATGTACTCATAGCATACTAGTGTAATTCTATGGTCAAGACCAACCACATCTAATTACACTACAATCATCCCGATGGGTTGTCCAATTCTATCTCGGTTGTGGACCTCTTATTTATACTAAACAAGGAACTGATAACACGATCTTCCGTGTGACACCACACACCATGCTATCTACAATGCAAAGTAATTGGACTTCACACGTGTACTAATGTAAACAAGCACCTAGTGTAGTTGTGATTCTCTTTTCAAATTTAGATGATCTCATATATAAAAGAGCAATGTCTTTTAGTATACACATCTAACAATCTCCCACTTATACTCAAAGACTTTGCTGTTCTCAAGATGTCATACATCTGACTCCCTGATCCTCGACATGCCTAAAACTCTCGCTATCAAGGCCTCAGTGAAAAGATCTCCCAGGTTGTTCTCTGATGTAATCTAGGCAACAACAACTTTTCCTCTTCTGGGTGGTACTTCCGCTCTATGTGTTTACTCGCCTTATGGGCTCGTGATTCCTTCGAGTTTGCAACTGCACCGTTTGTTTATCACAATAAAATGTGATAGCTCTAAGCAAACCAGGAATCACATCGAAGTCCATCTTAAGGTTCCCGAACCATGTAGCTTCCTTTGGCTGCCTCAGAGGCTGCCACTTTACTCAGCTTCCATGGTCGAGTCCGTCACGCAGCCGCTGCGCGACACTCCTCCAAACTATGGTTCTACCTCCTAAAGTAAACACAAAACCCCAAGGAATACTTATGTTTGCCCCTATTCGACTGGAAGTCTGTATCCGTATAACCCATAGGGAATTGGTCTCCCTAGTAAACCAGTTAGTCCTTCTCAGACACTAATATAAGTTTTTACCACAATCTAATTTCCTTGACCTGGGTTATTCTGATATGTGCTAACCATGCCCACGACAAAGCAGATATCCAGTCTTGTTTTTAGCATACATGAGGCTTCCTATAGCCGATGCTAAAGGGACCACCATTACCTGCTCTATCTCTTTTGATAATCTAAACATATCTCCTTAGATAGAGTAGCTCCATAGCTAAAAAGTACAAAACTTTTCTTGGAGGTTTCCATGCTAAAACGAGTTAAGACACTGTCTCTATATGAAGCTTGGTATAAGCACATCATTCTTCTCTGGTGATCCCTTAGAACTTTGATCGCCAAGGATGTGTCCTGCTTCTCCTAAGTCCTTCATATCAATTATTTTGGACGACCATACCCTTACGTCTGATAATACTTTGTCATTCTTGCCAACTGACCAAATATTATCTACGTATAGTACAAGAATACCACTATGTTTCCATCACATTTCTTACATACAAAAATCTCATCCGTCCTTTGAATAAATCCATATGACCGGATTTATCTCTTCAAAGCGGACGTTCCTTTCATAGATCCAGGGATCTTGATTCATGGTCGCTAGGGACCGAGTCCAAAGACTCTCCCAAGAACATGAATCTTTCTGGTTGACTAACAATTCTCCTACTATGATAAGGTACCACCTGTGTATCTTCTGTGACACGTGGTGCAGCGACTTGTGGTATATCTTCTTGAACAGTTGGTACTAAGGTCAAAACATCCCCTCATAATTCTTCAAGAACTAGCCTACTCATGGGCTTATGGTTCATCACATATTCTTCTTTTTATGAATCTGGTATTCATCCCAACGATTACCCTCTGATCCTTAGGACTATAAAACCACCATTCGTTCCTCTAGGATAGCCTACAAACAAGCCACGAGATTCCAATCTTATCAGTATCCCTTCTCAACACATGTGCTGAGCTATCCTATGTCCGAATATGTCTTAGACTTGGCATTCACCCAATCCACATTTCTACGGGAGTAGAAGGTACTAACCTAGATGGTATCAAGTATGTACACTGCCGTTTCCAGAGCATATCCCCAGAACAAATTCGGCAACTTGGACTAGCTCATCATTGTCCTAACCATTTCCATAAGAGCCCTTTTCCTTCGCTCTACTACACCATTCTGTTGGGTCATACCGGGTGTAGTCAATTGGAATTGAATCCCAGTCTCTGATAAGTAAATCCTAAACATTCCCAAGAGGTACCCACTGTTGGTGCAGGAAGCACCATATCGAACCTTATTTTGATATTGGCAAAGGATTCAAAGTTAAGTACTATTTGTGCTCTAACATTGTTACTCAAGTGTGCAGGAAAAGTCCTAGGAAGACTAGACACGAAGTCCTGGTTCTAAGAATTGGGCAATAAGTCCTGGCCGCGGGCTGGGCACCTAAGACCTGACCAAGAGTTGGGCACTAAGTCCTGGCCGAAGGCTGGGCACCTAAGACCTGACCAAGGGTTGGGCATTAAGACCTGGCCGAGGGCTGGGCACCGAAGACCTGCTCGGAAGGTGGGCACGAAGTCCTGGTCGAGGACTGGGCACGAAGTCTTGGCAAGGGGCTGGACATCGAAGACCTGCTCGGAAGGTGGGCATGAAGTCCTGATCGAGGACTGGGCACGAAGACCTGCTCGGAAGGTGGGCATGAAGGCCTGGTCGAGGACTGGGCATGAAGACCTGTTCGGAAGGTGGGCACGAAGTCCTGGTTGAGGACTGGGCACGAAGACCTGGTCAGGTGCATCGGGCAAAAGTCCAACCGGAGGAGCCGGTTGGCAAAAGGTAAACTCTCCCGAGAGGAGTAGGTGAGGACGCGTTCCCCGTCCAGGGAACAGTAGGCGTCGGTTCAACCTAGGGTTCCATTTGGGAGACCTGAAGTCAGAACCAAGACAGCTACTGCTATAAGAAACTAACGGATATTCTTGCCTTGTTTGTGTTGGTACTAACCTTGAATGCAGGGACCGAAGGAGTGTGTTTCTGCAGCTCAGAACACCCCAAAGGAGAGGGGCAGGCAGCTGGGCTAGGCGCCCGGGAGGTCCCGGGCGCCCAAGGTCAAAGCCAAATAAGTAATTAAGTAAGAATCGCTTCGAAAGCATACTGGGTCAGGCGCCCTGAAGGTCCCGGGCGCCCTGGATGTCCTGGGCGCCCTGGGTCAAAGCAAAAGTGAGATCGAAGCAAAATCAGCCACGAAGCCAGCGGACCAAGTCAAGCAGGGCGCCCCGGTGATCTTGGGCGCCCCCGTCAGCTCCAGAGCCGATTCGAAGGGTATAAGCGCTGACCAAGTTTCGGATAGAGATTCTCGGATCCGAAGGCACGTGTCAGGCGCCCCCGACGTCCCAGGCGCCCCCAGGAGCACTATAAAAGGGGCTCGACCCTAAGGCTTCAGAATATCAATTTTCCAACGCCTCTACGCTCTTCGTTCAAGCGCTCTGCTCCGGCAAACTCCGATCTCGGGATTCTAGCGCCGACGATGACCCTCTGCTCCGAAGAACAATCTACACCGGGCGTCAGTAACGAAAAGCGTTGTCATTTACTTACTGCAAAATTTCTGTATTATACTCTGTAAATCTTTGTGCATATATAGAATTGCCCGCAGTAAACGGTCAAGGGCCGTGAGCCTTGGAGTAGGAGCCGACCGTGACTCCGAACCAAGTAAAACCACTTGCGTTCTGTGTGTGTTTGTTTTTAATTCCGCTGCGTATTCTCTTTTCTTAATCCGAAACAGTTTCACGATATTCACCCCCCCTCTATCGTGTTTTCTCGATCCAACACCCACCACCACAATCCGATCGTAGTGTTTTGATACCTTTTCCTCGATGTTTCCCCACAACCGTCTTGAATTCTTTGAACCAATCAAAGATTCAGACTTGCGGCCATCAAGTAAACGTATCCATAACTTTGAATATTCGTCTCACGAAGTATTCAAAGTTACCTTTATCCTGGATAGGCATAGGACCTTTGAATCCTACTAAGGTTAATAAGACCAAGCCTTAGTCGCCAAAGGTATGTTTGGTTCATCTCGGAAGGAACGTTTCTCTTACTTTGGTTAGATGATGAGCTATTAGCTACTATTTGCATCATGGGAGACTTTGGTTTTAATTACTTAAATTGCTTATCCATGTTCCTAAATAGATAATCGTTCTATTCCACTTTTCTTAACAAAAGCAATAGAATATCCATTATTTCAGAAACTGAACCAGAGTTGTTTCTAAAATTAGGAACATAAAAGCAATCTCAAAACCAAAACTTTATCTTCTAAAGACAAATAAACAACTCCCACTGCAATAGTTGCCACCTCCGTAGCATATCCTATGTAGACGTTAATCTTTTCTTTAGCTAGTCGTTGGGCTTCCTAGAACCTCTGCAAAGAATTGCAGACATGTTTAGTGGCATCCGTATCTACCCACCAGGTACCGATAGATAATACCGTTAAACATGTTACAACGACAAAAGAAAAGATATACCTTTTTCTTGACGATGGGGGCAGTTCGCCTTTCACTGTCCAGTTTTTTGGCTCGTGAAGCACTTGCCTTTCGGCTTCTTCACACCAGCCTGAGGTCCCTACGATTCTGCTGCCTTCTTGGACTCACCTCGTTTCTTCTTCTTCCTGCTTTTCGGCACAGAAGTAGAAACCTTTTGAGTAACCAAGGCCTGCGAATCTGGACAAAAGAGCCCCTCTGCCACCTGGAGTTCTCCTAATAGTTCCCTCAACGTATACTCATGCTTATTCATGTTATAGTTGAGCCAGAACTGCTCAAAACTCCTAGGCAAAGATTGGAGTGTAATATCGACCTGGGTTTCCCCGTCAATTTCTCCTCCTGAAACCTCAATCTCATTGAGGTGGGTCATCATCTTCAGGACGTTCCTCGAAGAGTACCTATTTGTACTCCTCTGCGGAAACGACAATGTCTAGGCTTATTTTTCAGTCTATGTAGTTTGGGGCTAGTAAGTCTATTTTCCTTAAGTATGGTCTCTAGTGGGTTAAAGGCTATTTTGAAAATCCTAAGAATCACAACATACACTACTTTAGAAATCGAAAATAAATTGATTCCTCAAAATAATTAATTTTCGAAATCAACTAACACCCCTATACACCGAGAAATTCGTATGCCACGATGGCGTGGACGTATACGAATCCTTACATTCGTAAGAGGAGGTTTTACCCATCAATCTTACTATCTTGTCAACCTAACTTTTTGATAAGTAAGATCAATAGTTGGTTTCCTTCTGCTATGCAAAATAATAGCAGTGACTCTGATGGGGAGGATACTATTATTTGTATCTAAGTGTGCACCATTACACAACACTAAGAAAATTATTTCCGATTATGTGTCGTCCGATGGGGAAGTACACACGCTCTTTAATAATTTTCTATAGTCTTTTTCGACCCAGTGATCCGCAGAACAAGTCCATCCGATGGGGAGGAAGGCACTCAGAGCCGACGCGCAGACATGTTCGCATCACTTGTCGAATTATAATGGAAGCGGCGGGACCCTTAGGGTCCCTCTCCCACTTAGTAATTATCTCGAGGAATTTTCTAGCACTACCACACAACCAAGCACATAACCAATAACATGAAAATAAAAATAAAGAAAATCCTAGATTTTCCAACTTTCATGGCTCTTGGTCTCTTATGTGCCTCCAGTCGTGTCGTCACTTCGTCCGCTCCTCCATTCCTCCTGCGTAAGCTACCTTGAGGGATCTCCGAGCTGAAATGAATAGTTTATTATTTACATCATCGATCCTATACTCCCCGAAGGAATGTACATTAAATCTAGATCAACTGTAAATAAAAAAACTTGGCTAAACATGTGCCGTATTTAATTACAAAAATTAAATACCTAGCCTCGTCAATCCCGAGGATTAATTAATTACAAAAATTTGCAAATCAATCACACAATACATATTTTGGCCATAAAGTTAGAATCTCGTGCCTGTAACATAACGTTAGCCTACGCACATCCATGCATCATCCAGCAAAATAAAATGTATGAAAATGCAAAAATTAACCAATCCTAAACACACAAAGCCGGAAACCTCTGCTCTGATACCAATTGTTGGGTATGGCTTGGCGGATTTCCTCAGCGAATACCTAGTCGATCCGAGAGACCTTTCCATATCTACGGATTAAAAAATTAATCCGAGTGGAGACCCGTCTCCCATCGACCGTCTCGTGCTGTATCGAACGATCCAAATTACAACTTAGCCAATTACCAAAATCAACCTTGTAATTTGCTCGACCGTTCGATCGCAAAAGGCGACGAGTTGATTGCCGACTTTTGTGTTTATAGTCGGGGTCCAGTTAAAAAATTATTAACTATGATTCACAATCAAAATAATTAAATAACAAACACAAAATGACGAGGCACATGAATAAGGCACAAATATGAACGAAAGGAGCCAAGGAAGAATATACCTTCCATTACCATACGATCTTCTATCGTATGACCCTCCCCTCTTGGGCGTCGTGTGGGCGACGATCTACCAAGACCCATGGTCACCAAGTCGATCCCTTCTCCTTGCACCAACCAATCCCTAACAAAAGGGATGTCGTCGGCCGCTCCAAGGAGATAATCCAAACACAAACCCAATTGATTCTTTTCTCCACTGCCAGCGCCTGAACAACAAGTATCCTGGAGCTCTTGTGATCTGAGCAACTCCAAGTCACACAAGCAACTTGTGTTCTGAGCAACTCCACAGCTCCAACTTGTGTTCTGAGCAACTCCAAATAAGGCTACTTGCCCCCAACATGAGCCAACTTGCTGCCACTCCAAGCAAATTGCTGAGGCAACTTACTATCTCTCCTCCCCTTGGATGGCTCACGGCAATTTCATCCGTGAGGCAACTCGATTGCCTCATGGCAATTGCCAGCGATTGCCTCACGGCAATTGCCTCACCGTGAGGCAACTCGATTGTCGCACAGCAATCGAGGATTGCCTCTGTGAGGCAAGATTGCCTCACGATAATTGCCCTGTGAGGCAACTCGATTATCACACGGCAATCGAGGATTGCCTCATGGTAATTGCCCTGTGAGGCAACTTGATTGATGCACGGTAATCGAGGATTGCCTCTGTGAGGCAAAATTGCCTCACCGCTTCCAAAATTGAGCGCCGGAGAAGAAGATGCTCCACCCATGTTAGTGATATGAGAAAAATGTCCTAAGGCAATCGCCTTATGATTGTAATCGTTTATTTTAATAAATGAATATTCACTATTTGAGTATACATATTTATGTATTTGATTGAGATCTTAAACTCATTACTGAATGTCTGCAATACAATTCACAGCATGAGAGAATTTGTGATGAATTCACAACTAGTGATTCTCTCTACAGGTGCAATTGTGAAGTATTGAAATTGTCCCTAGTCGATGAATTGATAAATATGGACATTATCAATTCTGTTGAGACTAGTATAGGTTATTCTCTAATCAGCTGATTCTCAATGGCTGGTGACATTGGGATGTCCGGAGATAAACATGAATGCTAGTTAAGGGAATTAGTTCATTGGAGTGACTGACTGTAAAACTTCATATGGTAGTCTACATATAGATATGTCAATGAAGTTCTTACTGCAGCTTAAGTGCGATGTTCCTTTGACTTGCGGTATTCAAGTCATCTTGGTCATGGAGACTTATACTTTGACATCTTAAGCAAGCATCTCCAAGGAGGTGTGGACCCAGGATGATTGGGTATAAGCTGAAGTGCCCGAAGATGTTTGAACAGCCTACAAAGGATTCACCACTCCTTGCGAGGAGATGTATACCCAAGGCTTATCCTCGGATTGTTACTCGAAGCCTCTGGCCAGAGCATGACATGTTCAGAGTATGAATCTCTTAAATACATGAGAGTAATTAGAATCCGTAGGACTAGAAAACGTTACTTGGGCTTGGTGTGACGTAGTCAGCCTAGTGGGGACTGACACACATAGACCATGTCCTAAACCAAGTGGGTAGAAGATGGTGAAGGAAATGGGGCACGATTCATTATAGCTTCTGAAGGGTTTCAGAATTGTTTCTGAGGTTAACCGTTGACTTTCGATTAATTGGGGATCATGATGTACTACTAGGTGTCACTCATGATCGTTCTATAATTGATTAATTATAGATGGCCAACATAAATCGAAAGCCTATTTAGTCACACGCACTGCGAGTAATCCGAGGGATTTAAAACGAGTTAAAAATTGGATTTTCCAATCAAGAGAGATTAGGTTTAAGCCAAACGATAAGTCGAATCTGAATTTTTCAGAGACACATCGGAAGCGTAAAATGGCTAAGTCTTTTGAAGACTTAATAGATGAATTAAATAAGTTTAATTCATTAGGGCGTGGCTTGGATGGGCCGGCCAAAGAGCGTCTCCATCCTCTTTGATTGGCCGGCCACAACCAAGGGAGAGAACCAAGTTTTGGTTCAATTTATAAAATAAACCAAGTGTGGTTTGTTTTATAAAATTATGGATGATATAAATTTTATATAATAAACCAAGGTTTGGTTTATTTTTCATGGAAATTAAAATGAACAATGGATTGGTTTATTTTATTTTATAAAATCGATCATGGATTGATTTACCATGATAAGAAAATTTATTCCATAAGAAAAAAGGAGACTTGGTCGATTTTTATCATGAATTAAAATATGATAAAACTTGGCATGATGGAATAAGTCTTTTTTTTTTAAGACTTGATGGTTGAGAGGCCACTATATAAAGGACCCAAACAAGGCTTGAAAGATAATCGAAGTATTCTTGCCTGGGCTCTCTCCCTCTCCTCCCTTCTTCCTCTTGGCCGGCCACAAGGTTCTTATCCCTTCTTCTTGCCGTGAGCACAAGGAGAAGCACCGAGGCGACGAAGTTCTTCCGTTGGGACGATCTTCCTCTCCGGCCATCATCACCTTGGGATTGGGCGCAAGTCATCTTCCTCCTTCTCGCCGGAATTGTGATTCCAGCCAACCTTGGTAGTGAGTTTTTCTGATGTGATTACTTCTCTCTTGGTTTTTCTTGTCGCGTTCTCGGAGAATCTAGTAGTTCTTGAGAACACGAAACTCGTGGCTTTGCGAAGTCATCCCGAAGATACTCGGCGTGGACGCGAATAGAGGCGGAGCTTCCGAGGGACGCTTACGGTTGGATCTCGTCCCTTCCTTCGAGTTACGCGAGGTAATAAGTAAATTAGTTTACGTTTCTACAAAATTTTAAATATATGATCATGTCTACACAAGATAAAGTTGCATGCTTAGATGTGTGGTTAAATAATTTGAGAAATATTTATGCTAACCCTTCCGCTGCACGTAATTAATTTTAAAATTACGAACCCGCATCCATGTCAACATGCACCCGGTCCCAACAGTGGTATCAGGGCCGGTTAGTGTTCGACATAATCATATAATTATTTTGCGGAAAACTTTGTCATGATCTCAATTTTAAAATTTTTTCCAATTATGGAAACTTTCCAATTATGGTAAATTTCCGATTTAGGAATTTCAAGGTTTGGAAATCCTCATGAAATTTCGCAAACTTTTGAAATATCTCTGTTTCTGAAATTTTATGATAATTGTGAAAACTTTCCATTTTTGGAAACTTTCCAATTTTGGAAATTTTCTATTTTGGAAATTTTCCAATTTTGGAAAAACGTAAGTTTTCTTTGTACCAGAAACTTACAATTATTCTGAAAACCTTTTATTTTTGGTAACTTTCCATTTATGGAAAGCTCGCAATTTTGGGCACTTTCTTTCAAGAAAGTCTAGACAAATAATGGGAATATTAATTGGCATTTAAATTCATAATTGGAAATTAAATTATTTACAAATTCTTTATTTTGGATTGAGCCACGGGGAGCCGTCCAATTTAAAGTTAGTTGTTATAATTAAATTTCCTAAATTGAATTTAAGCTGTCAAATGTTTAATTTGGATTGAGGCTCGGGGAGCCGTCCAAATTATATTATCAATAAATTCTGATTTTGGATTGAGCCTCGGGAGCCGTCCAAATTAAGTTATTGATATTAATTTTTCATAAATAAAATATGTGATCAAATCTTAGAAATTTTTGAGGTGATTCTCAAATGATAATTTCCTTATTTGATTTATGAGGTGATGCTCTTACATATTATTGTCTCCAAAATTAATTAGGAAAATTATTTCCTATAGAGTATATTTCCTTAAATAAGATTTTTCATGAAAATAATATGTGGTTGAATTAAGGGAATCTGTCTCTTAATTTAATAAGATTTGATTTATAGAAATCAAAGTCTTAAACATATTATTTCCGAAATTGATTATGATAATTTAGGAAATTGTTTCCCAAAACAATTCCTTGAATAAAGTATGGAATTAGAATTAGGAAATCCGGTTCCTAATTCAATTAATGAGACTTGATAAATAAAGTCACATACATACTTTATTAAGGAAATCGTTATTACATGACATAATTATATGTCATGAATGTGCTTAAAAGAAAAGGATGAGACCCAAAACCCTTTACAAAATATTAAGGCCAACACCTTCCATTAATATGGTTAGAACCGAAGTTTTGTTTCTCGTTTGGGTTGATGGACACATCCATGCCCAGCTTGAACCTCAACATGTTCAAATCATGGAATTAGTTTATGATTAATATAGTTGGAGTCAGAGGTCAATCCTTAGTTTTGGTTGTTGGACACATCCAAGCCTGACTAAATGGTTGAATGAGCTCCAACCATATTAAAACTATTTTTTGATTAATGGGTCAACCTTAAGCTTGGAGCGTCGATTTGTTGTGCCACAGCCAAGGTTGATGTAAAGAGAGGTGCAGTTGGGTGCTATGTGTATTGTTGCATACTTGTTAATGAGTTAACAACCCAATGATTTATGCAAACATTCAATTAGTTGATAGCATAATGTGATAGTTACATATGTATAATATGTAATCGGTATAATTACCTACCTTCATAGCTAAGAATAACTTGATGGACTCTAGCCATGGTTGTACTTATCTATGGTTGGATATCAACCTATTTGGAGATGTTCCTACGATCTCCCGATTTGATAAAAAGAGTTATTCAATTCGAAAAATAAATAGGATTTAATTAATGTATATTGATGCATTCTTTATCATTCTCATCACATAACCTCAATTTGTATTTCTAGGATAATCACCTGATCATGTCTTTGTTGGATCGAGAGAAACGATAGAGGGGGGGTGAATATCATAAATCGTTTTCGTATTGAAAAAGAGAATACGCAGCGGAGAAATTAAAACACAACACACAGACACCAAGATTTTACTTGGTTCGGAGTCACGGTCGGCTCCTACTCCAAGGCCCACGGTCGTTGATCGTTTACTGTGGGCAATACTATAATCGCTCAAAATCTTACAAACAGTTGTACAGTAGTAAGTGCAGTAAGAATACAATTAAAAATTGACTCTTCGTTACCGACGTCCGGTGTGGATTGTACTTAGGAGCAGAGGGATGTCGTCAGCGCTTGTATCTCGAGTTGGGAGGTTTCCGGAGCAGAGCGCTTGAGCAGAAGAGCGTATTGGCGTTGGAAGAAGTGTTGATTGAAGCCTTGGGGTCGAGGGGCTTTTTATAGCCTCCCGGGGTGCCCTGAACGTTGGGGGCGCCCCCCCGCCCCCCCCACGTGTCACCCGATCCAAGCAACTCTCGGTCAGCCCTTATCCCACTCGAATAGGGCTGAGGGTTGACTGTGGGGGTGCCCGGGATGCAGAGGGTGCCCTGGTTGACTCGATCCGCTGGCTTCTCGGCTGGATAAGTTTTATCCACTTCGTTAGCTTGAGCCCGGGGCGCCCTGAGCATCCGGGGCGCCCGGGAGCACGGGGGCGCCCGGGAGCATGGGGGCGCCCCGCCCAGTTAGCTTCCGAAGCGTACATTTGCTGAACTCATGTTTGGCTTGTACTTAGGGCGCCCGGGACCTCCAGGGCGCCCAACCCAGCTGCTGCGTCACTCCTATGAGGCTTTCTGAGCTGCAGACACTCGTTCCTTCGGTCCTGCATCCAGGGTTAGTACCAAACAAGATAAAGCAAAAGTGTTAGTGATTCTTACAGCCATAGTTGTCTTGGTTCTGACTTTGGGTCTCCAAAATGGAGCCCTAGGTCGAACCGACGCCTACTGTTCCCTCGACCGGGAACGCGTCCTCACCTACTCCTCTCGGGAGAATTTAGTTTTTGCCAACCGGCTCCTCCGGTTGGACTTTTGCCCGATGCACCTTACTAGGTCTTCGTGCCCACCTTCCGAGCAGGTCTTCGTGGACACCTTCCGAGCAGGTCTTCGGTGCCCACCTTCCGAGTAGGTCTTTGGTGCCCAGCTCCTTGCCAGGGCTTTGTGCCCAGTCCTCGACCAGGACTTCGTGCCCACCTTCCGAGTATGTCTTCGGTGCCCAGCTCCTTGCCAGGGCTTCGTGCCCAGTGTACCTAGGACTTCTTTTCCTGTATTCTTAGTGAACATGTTAGATCAACATAATATCTTAACTTTTGAACCCTTTTGCCATTATCAAAACACATGTTCGACTTGGGTGCTGTCTACACCAACAATCTCCCCCTTTTTGATTTATGGCAACCCGGTTAAAAAGTTAAGTTAATCAAGAACAGATGATATAACAGTTTAGTTTCCTCCCCCTGGAAGGAATCTCCCCCTAGGTTTTCTAAAGGTTCGTGGCGTTTTGAAAAGTTTCTAAGTTTTAAAGATGGAACTAATTTTTCAAATACTTAGAACTTTTTTCAAAGGTGGTTTTTAGAAAAGATATTTTCCAAAAAGTTTTGGTGATATTTAAAAAATTTCCAAGTCAATAACTTGGTAGAAAATTTTTTTGTAAGGTTAAGAAAGATTTGAATCTCTTCAGCACTTTTGAAACTTTTCTATTTAAGATAAGTACATAGAAAAATTTGAACCTAGCTTGGGTAAAGCAATTTAAGATAAGTACTTAGAAAAATTTGAACCTAGCTTGGGTAAAGCAATTTAAGATAAGTACTTAGAGAAAAATTTTGAAAATAGATTAAGTTTAAGTACTTTTCAAAACTTTTGAACACTGCTTAAGTTTAAGTACTTTACAAAACTTTTGAACACAGCTTATGTTTAAGTACTTTACAAAACTTTTGAAAACAGCTTAAGTTTAAGTACTTTACAAAACTTTTGAACACAGCTTAAGTTTTAAGTACTTTACAAAACTTTTGAAAACAACTTAAGTTTAAGTACTTTTTGAAGAAAGGATAAAGTTTTGATAAATTTTGAATTTTGAAAAAAATTAAAGCTTCTCTCCTTTTCCTATCTCTCCCCCTTTGCCATATATCAAAAACAAAGTAATATAACAATAAAAATTAAATAAATTGCATAATTAAATTGCAAAAAGAATTACCGTGTTGTACTGAACCAACGTAGGATAGACTGAACCAAATCAAATTCAATTATCTCTTTTGGGTCCTGTCTAACCCAGTTAGCTACTTACTAACTGTTATAAACAGTAGTTTTCGCTAGGGTTAGTCAAGTTAAGTGTTCTGTTCAAGTTAGATTTTCTAAACTTGACACTTGACTTGATTACTGAAGTTGTATTTAGTGCCCCAATTTCTCCGGATGCACTGATCTACATCTTGAATTAAGGCAAAGACCTAAGCATCTCAACCCTTTCTAGGTTATCAATCAAAAGTACCCTAAGGTGCTTGTGAGATGCTGGCTTCTAAATCTATAGGTGCATGCAGTTCTAGGGTTAGGGCCTAGGCTAAGTCCATTTGCGAAAAAGCCCTAGTTTTGAAGGGGATAGTTTTTGAAAAAAAAACTAAGTCGAAAAAGATTTTTCAAACTAAGTAAAAGTTGATTTTGAAATTAAGAAAAGCAGTTTTAAAATAAACTGATTTCCAAATCACGTAAAGCAGTAAGAAAACCCAAAAGTAGAGTTAACCTATTCTACTAAGCATAATCCTAACTGCCTTCTTAGTGAGCTGAACTCAGACTCAAGTAGGGGTTTGCTGAACATGTCAGCTAAGTTAGATTTGGAATCTACATGCTTAAGGACTATCTCACCCCTGGCTACGTGATCTTTTACAAAGTGGTGTTTGACTTCTATGTGTTTCGTTCTGGAGTGTTGGATTGGATTCTTAGTTAGATTAATTGAGCTTATATTGTCAATGTAGACTTGAGTTTGGGTGTAGTTAAGCTGGAAGTCCTTAAGAGTGTGCATCATCCATAAAAGTTGTACTACACACTCTCCTAAGGCAACATACTCAGCTTCAGTTGTGGATAGAGCTACACAGTGTTGTTTTCTGCTGCACCAGCTTACTAGACTATTTCCTAACAGTTGGCAGCTTCCACTTGTGCTCTTTCTATCTAATTTACAACCAGCGTAGTTAGAATCCGAGTATCCTGACAAGTCAAAGGTTGAAGTCCTAGGATACCAAATCCCTACATTCAGGGTGCCCTTAACATATCTTAATACTCTTTTTAGGGCTGCTAAGTGCGTTTCCTTAGCACAGGTTTGGTATCTAGCACACATACCTACAGCAAAAAGGATATCAGGTCTGCTGGCTGTAAGGTATAGTAGACTTCCAATCATACTTCTATAGAGTTTGAGGTCTACTGGTTTACCATCAGGGTCACTATCTATTTTTATATTGGTGGCCATGGGGGTACTTATGCTTTTAGAGTTATCCATTTTAAATTTTTTTATTAATTCTTTAGCATATTTGGATTGATGGACATAGTTTCCATCCCTAGTTTGTTTAATTTGTAATCCTAGAAAAAAGTTGAGCTCACCAACTAAGCTTATTTCAAATTCATTTTTCATTATTTTAACGAATTCTTTTAAAAAATTTGAGTTGGTGGACCCAAAGATTATGTCGTCGACGTAGATTTGGGCAATAAAGATTTCTTTTCCTAGGGTTTTGATAAATAGGGTTGAATCGATTTGTCCTTGTTTAAATTCTTTAGAAATTAGGTAAGTTGATAAGCATTCATACCAGGCCCTAGGTGCTTGTTTTAGTCCATAAAGTGCTTTAGTGAGTTTGTAAACATGGTCAGATCTTTCTATGTCCTCAAAACCAGGGGGCTGTCCCACATAGACCTCTAGATGAATCCATTTAGAAAGGCTGACTTTACATCCATTTGGTATAATTTAAATCCTTTATGGGATGCAAAGGCTAATAACATCCTAATGGACTCAAGTCTAGCTACCGGGGCATAGGTTTCGTCATAATCCAACCCTTCTACTTGGCTGAACCCTTTCGCTACTAAGCGGGCTTTATTTCTGACTATCTCTCCTTGATCATTTAACTTATTCCTAAAGACCCACTTAGTGTCAATGACGGATTTGCCCTCAGGTTTAGGTACTAGTTCTCAGACTTGGTTTCTCTCAAATTGGGCTAACTCTTCTTGCATAGCTATGATCCAATCAGGATCAGGTAGGGCTTCCTCTATAGTCTTAGGTTCAATTTTTGAAATCATTACTATCTGACTAAGGTTTCTATAGGAAGACCTGATTCTGACTCCTAAAGTTGGATCACCCACAATTTGATCAGTAGGGTGACTAAGTCTGGGTTTCTTGGTTTTTCTAGAACTTGGTTCAGCCTCAGGTCCGGCTGGACGATTTGGTTCATTAGTTGATTCAACTATTGGAGTTGGTTCAATTACTGGTTCAATAGTTGGTTCAATAGTTAGTTCGTTTATGGGTTCAATTAAAGATTCACCTATTTGTTCATTATCTTCTTGATCAGTATTTGATAAAGTTAGATCTGGATTATCAGATATTGAGTTGATTTCTTCATCAAATATTAGATTGGTTGTTTCTTCAATTTTCTTAGTTTATTTGTTGTAAACCCTATAGGCTCTACTTGTTGTTGAGTATCCTAAGAAGATGCCTGGGGTTGACTTAGACTGAAATTTACCTAGATAGTCCTTGGTGTTTAGGATATGGACTTTGCACCCAAAGACCCTTAGGTAGTGTAGGTTTGGCAGTCTATGGTAGTATAATTCATAGGGTGTTTTGTTGTGTCGCTTGTTAATCAGGACCCTATTTTGGATATAGCAAGTCTTACTAATTGCTTCTGCCCAATTTTGGTTAGCTAAATTGAATTCATTGAGCATAGCCCTAGCGGCTTCCTGTAGGGTTCTATTCTTCCTTTCGACTATCCCATTTTGCTGGGGGGTTCTAAGACACGAAAATTCGTGTATATACCCATTTACCTTACAAAATTCTTCGAATCGTTGATTTTCAAACTCTCCCCCGTGGTCACTCCTAAGTCTTTTGATTTTAGTGTCGTTTTGATTTTCAATTAATTTACAAAAGTCATTAAATAGGTTTAGGGTTTCGTCTTTGGTCTTTAGAAACCTAACCCAAGTAAATCTAGAGTAATCATCAACTATTACTAAGCAGTATCGGTTTCCGCTTAGTGACTTGGCTCCATGTGAATCAAATAGGTCAAGGTGCAGGAGCTCAAGTGTGGTTTGAGTTAGATTAGATTGAATTAGTTTGTGATTAGACCTTGTTTGTTTATCTTGATTACATGATTCACATATTTTATTTTCATGGTACTTAATTTTAGGGATACCTTTAATTAGGCCAAGTTGGGTGATTTTTGAAATGATTCTCAGGTTAGTGTGACCTAATCTCCTATGCCAGATGTTTGATTGTTCTAACTGAGTTAACATGCATTTAGGTACTAGAGGTAAGTTTATAGTGTAAACATTATTTTTCCTAGTGCTCTTAAGCATGATTTCTGAGTCTTGCAGGTTTCTAATCAGGCAGTTAGAATTGTTAAAAGTAACTATATAACCAGAATCACATAATTGACTTATACTAAGCAAGTTAAATTTAAAATCTTCAACCAAAAGAACTTTCTTAATAACAAAGTCAGATTTAAGTTCAATGTTACCTGACCCAATCACCTTGAGTGTAGCATTGTTGCCAAATGCTACTGAGCCTAGGTTTTTGAGCTTGAGTTTGGTGAATTTCAATTTATCCCCAGTCATGTGTTTGGAGCAACCGCTATCCAACATCCATTGGTCCAAATCTTTATGTTCCTACACATAAAGAGTTTTGTGTTGGATCGAGAGAACCGATAGAGGGGGGGGGGTGAATATCGGAAAACGTTCGGATTTAATATGAGAGAAATTGCACAGCGGAAATTTAAAACCAACACACGAACACAAGTGGTTTTACTTGGTTCGGAGCCTAGGTCGACTCCTACTCCAAGACCCACGATCGTTGATCGTTTACTTTGGGCAATTCTATATGAGGCGCAAAAGCAGTTTACAAAGATTGATTACAGAATAAGTGCAGTAAATTAAAAATCAACTCTTCTTTACCGACATCTGGAGTAGATGGTATTTTCGGAGCAGTTGGACGTCGTCGGCGCTTGTATCTCGAGTCAGGAGGTTTCTGGAGCAGAGCGCGGGAACGGAAGAGCGTGAATGCGTTGGAAAACTTGGATGTCCTGAAGCCTTGGTTCGAGGGCCTTTTTATAGGCCCTAGGGGCGCCCGGAACGTCGGGGGCGCCCCCCACATGTCAGCCAATCCGCCTCGGTCTCGGTCAGCTCTGATCCCTCAAAAATCGGGATCAAGCTTTAACGGGGGCGCCCTGATCGCTAGGGGCGCCCGGGATGACCGGGTCAACTCTCTTATCAGCTGGCTTCGAGGGGAGCTGCTTCGGTACTTGGCGCTGGGGGCGCCTGGGAGCACGGGGGCGCCCCGCCCAGTAGCTGTTCGAAGCCTTCCTTACTTACATTGTTTTGTATGCACCTTGGGGGCGCCCGGGACACTCCGGGCGCCCTACTCAGCCACTGCCTCACTCTTTTGAGGCTCTCTGAGCTGCAGACACTCGTTCCTTTGGTCCTGCATCCAGGGTTAGTCCAAAACAACATAAAATAATAATGTGTTAGTTTATACAGCCTTAGCTGTCTTGGTTCTGACTTTGGGCCTCCAAAATGGAGCCCTAGGTCGAACCGACGCCTACTGTTCCCTCGATGGGGAACGCGTCCTCACCTACTCCTCTCGGGAGAATTTACCTGATGCCAACCATTCCTCTGGTTGGACTTTTGCCTCGCGGTCCTTCGCCAGGTCTTGAATGCCGAGTTGTCCTTCGCCCGGTACCTAGCATTCCTTCGCTAGGGCTTCAATCCCAGGCTGTCCTTCGCCTGGTGCCTAGCAGCCCTTCGCTAGGGCTTTTTACCCTGGCATTCCTTCGCTAGTGCCTAGCAGTCCTTCGTTAGGGCTTTTTTCCCTGACATTCCTTCACCAGTGCCTAGCAGTCCTTCGCTAGGGCTTTTTACTCTGCACACTAGAGTGACATGTTAGATAACAAGTATGACTTAACTTTTGAACCCTGTTGCCATTATCAAAATACAGGTTTGACTTGGGTGCTTTCTGCACCAACATTTTGTTGATTTGGATCCAATTAGAATCAGAAATAGCTTAAATTGATTTTCACAGCCTAGTCTGTCTCGCCCAAATCTAGGGTTATCAATCACGTTAGCCTTATAAGTTTTGTGAGACAGGTTTTGGTGGATAGAATTATTTTAAAAAAAATTATGATTTATTTTGAAAAAATTGAATTAATTTTGAAAATAGTTGATTTTGAGTTTATTAAAAAAATATTTGAATCTACAATTAACTGAAAATTTGTGTTAGATTTGAATTTGACAAAGAATAATTTGAATTTGAATTTCAAAAATTGGCTTCCAAGTCTTGGCGAGACACTAGGCCTTCTTTGGTCGTAGCCTTATTGGATCATCAACCCTTTCCTTGACAAAGCCTTTTAATGAAATTCATTTTCAAAGTTATTTTTTGAAAAATTCTGGTCTAACTAGTTTGGGTCTTGGATCCGTAGCTTCGGCTAGTTTCACCAGTCTAAAGAGACCAAGTAGAGTATACTTGACCTTATTAGAATTGGCTTCCCTAACGTACTATCATCTCACCGCCACCCAATACTATGTTGTTCAAGTTTCAGTTAAGTTGGTTCGGTCCTTAAGCTAACCATTTCTAAGTCTAAACATGGTAAATTGTAAAAATTAAATAGACAAGCAAGCATGCAATTTGAAAGCAAGAATTGAGATTTATCTAATTATAAATATTGTTTTTAATTTGGCTCCCCCTGGACTAAAGCCGCGGTAATGGTTTGGCAAGATGTGAATCTTGTCCTTAGGGATCCAATATTGATTTGATCCAGTTTGTTTGTTCAGGCACAGTTTGGGTACCCATGCCTGAACTTTAGGTCTAGACTGGTTTAGTACAGCATAGTAGGATCTTTGTCTAGATTTGGTTCTATAGCCCAACCCGGATCGATTTAGAACCGACTTTTGTTTTCCAAGAATCATGTCAAGACCCTTGGAACCAGAAGTGAATCGTTCTAAGGCAGCTCTAAGATCCTTAACTTGAGTTTTCAAGAAAGAGTTCTCTGATTCAAGTTTTTCAACTTGAGCAGAGGTTCCTTTTTGAACCTTCTCAGTTAAGTGTTTAGCGTCTGCTTTCTCTTTCAGGAGTTTTACTTCGTGTCTGAGAGACTCGACTCAGATTTTAGCTTTTGTCAAATCTCGAGAAAGATAAGAAATTAATTTGCAAAATTGCATTCTAGAAAAATCACTTACAGTTATTTCGCCATTTTCTGAAAAAGTGAGTTTGCCGTCATCCGACTCTGATTCTGACTCGGTCTCGATTTCTTCTGAGGCGGTTAGTGCGAGCAGGTTAGACTATGGGGCCTCTTCTTCTTCCTCGGAGGAGGACTCGTCCTACGTTGCCTGAAGTGCCTTCTTTCTTCTTGCTTTCTTGGCTTCTTTTAGGTTAGGGCATTCGGATTTGAAATGTCCCTTTTTGTTGCACTCGAAGCAAGTCACACTTGATTTGTTCTTAGTTGATTCAGCTTGATCTTCCTTCTTTCGGCTGTCTTTTCTTCTGTTGGATTGATTCTTCAATTCCTTGTAGTAATTCCGGGTCAGTCGGACCAACTTAGGTCGATCTCCTTCGTCGTCTTCTGAGTCTGAGTCTGAATCAGACTCGGTTGCAGGTTGAGGTTTCTTCTTGGATATCTTTCCAGCTTTTCCTGCAATAAAGGCAATGCCTTTCTCGGCCAAGGTGCAGTTAGTTTGCTCATGCAACTCAAGTTCTGAAAAGAGTTCATCTAATTTGATTTTTGAAAGGTCCCTTGAAACCTTGTATGCATCTACCATAGATGCCCACAAGGTATTTCTCGGGAAAGCATTTAGAGCGTACCTTATTAGGTCACGGTTTTCTACCTTGTGACCGATGGTGTGTAGTCCGTTCATTAACTCCTGAATTCTGGCATGGAGCTGGGCTGCTGTTTCGTTGTCATTCATCTTGATTGTGTACAACTTGTTCAGGAGGAGATCTCTCTTGCTGATTCGAGTGTCGGAAGTTCCTTCGTGCAGCTCGATCAGCTTGCCCCACAGCTCCTTAGCACTATTGAATGGTCCTACCAGATTCAACTCTTCCTAGGTCAGGCCGCATTGAAGGGTCTGGGTCGCTTTCGCATCAACTTCAATTCTTCTTTTCAGAGCGGTATCCCACTCAGTGTACGGCTGTGGCACTCCTTCAGCGTTCTTTGGAATCTCCAGTCCAAACTGGATGATTATCCACATGTCCACCTGAGTTTTCATGTGGACCTCCATTCGACTTTTCCAGTAGGAAAAGTCTTCTCCACTGAAAAGTGGAGGTCTGGCTGTGCTGAAGCCTTCTTGCATGGCCATTTAACTGAAACTAAGAGTAAAAAAAGTATCCCAAGACTTGGTCTTGGATTAGTAGTGCGGAAAGAGAAAGAAATATTTATCGAGGGGTGTTGCACCAACCTCGATTAACGAGAAAAATTTCGAACGGAAAAAGAATTAAAAAGATTTCGTAAAAATCCAAAAAATTCTCAAATTGTTGGTTGCACCAATTTTGAGCTTCCCCACTCTGATACCACTTGTTGGATCGAGAGAAACGATAGAGGGGAGGTGAATATCGTAAATCGTTTTCGGATTGAAAAAGAGAATACGCAGCGGAGAAATTAAAACACAACACACAGACACCAAGATTTTACTTGGTTCGGAGTCGCGGTCGGCTCCTACTCCAAGGCCCACGGTCGTTGACCGTTTATTGCGGGCAATACTATAATCGCTCAAAATCTTACAAACAGTTGTACAGTAGTAAGTGCAGTAAGAATACAATTAAAAATTGACTCTTCGTTACCGACGTCCGGTGTGGATTATACTTAGGAGCAGAGGGATGTCGTCAGCGCTTGTATCTCGAGTTGGGAGGTTTCCGGAGCAGAGCGCTTGAGCAGAAGAGCGTATTGGCGTTGGAAGAAGTGTTGATTAAAGCCTTGGGGTCGAGGGGCTTTTTGTAGCCTCCCGGGGCACCTTGAACGTTGGGGGCGCCCCCCCACGTGTCACCCGATCCAAGCAATTCTTGGTCAGCCCTTATCCCACTCGAATAGGGCTGAGGGTTGACTGTGGGGGCGCCCGGGATGCAGAGGGTGCCTTGGTTGACTCGATCCGCTGGCTTCTCGGCTGGATAAGTTTTATCCACTTCGTTAGCTTGAGCCCGGGGCGCCTTGAGCATCCGGGGCACCCGGGAGCATGGGGGTGCCCCGCCCAGTTAGCTTCCGAAGTGTACTTTTGCTCAACTCATGTTTGGCTTGTACTTAGGGCGCCCGGGACCTCCAGGGTGCCCAACCCAGCTGCTGCCTCACTCCTTTGAGGCTTTCTGAGCTGCAGACACTCGTTCCTTCGGTCCTGCATCCAGGGTTAGTACAAAACAAGATAAAGCAAAAGTGTTAGTGATTCTTACAGCCATAGCTGTCTTGGTTCTGACTATGAGTCTCCAAAATGGAACCCTAGGTCGAACCGATGCCTACTGTTCCCTCGACCGGGAATGCGTCCTCACCTACTCCTCTCGGGAGAATTTACCTTTTGCCAACCGGCTCATCTGATTGGACTTTTGCCCAATGCACCTGAGCAGGTCTTCGTGCCCACCTTCCGAGCAGGTCTTCGTGCCCACCTTCTGAGCAGGTCTTCGTGGCCACCTTCCGAGCAGGTCTTCGATGCCCACCTTCCGAGTAGGTCTTTGGTGCCCAGCTCCTTGCCAGGGCTTCGTGCCCAGTCCTCGACCAGGACTTCGTGCCCACCTTCCGAGTAGGTCTTCGGTGCCCAGCTCCTTGCCAGGGCTTCGTGCCCAGTGTACCTAGGACTTCTTTTCCTGTATTCTTAGTGAACATGTTAGATCAACATAATATCGTAACTTTTGATCCCTTTTGCCATTATCAAAACACAGGTTCAACTTGGGTGCTGTCTGCACCAACAGTCTTCTCTGAATTTGCGTTCCATTTTGGACACCAATAAGTTAACTAAGGCCATCACTGCGACAAGGAGGGCCACTGGCGAAGAAACTGCAAAGTTTATCTTGAGTCCTTGAAGAAGAAGGCATCCGATGCCCCATCCTCTTCAGGCATCTTCGTTATTGAATGTCACTCTATTTCCTCGTACACCTGGGTACTTGATACTGGGTGTAGCTCACATATATGTAATGACATACAGGGGCTAAGGAATAGAGGATGACTCGTCAAGGGAGAAGCGAATTTGCGAGTTGGAAATGGAGCAAAGATTGCTGCTGTTGCCATCGGAACATATTTGCTAAAGCTCCCTATTGGACTTGTCTTAGAATTGGATAATTATTATTTTGTTCCTTCGTTAATAAAGAACATTGTATCTATTTCATGCCGGAATGAAAAGGGTTATCATTTAACTTTTAGTAACAATTGCTGTTACATAACTTTAAATGGTATTCTTTATGGGACTGGAACTTTATGCAATGGTATCTACACGTTAGATTTATCCGGTGACATTTTCAATATCAAAGTTAGCAACAAACGTGCTCGAAAAGATAATCAAATAGACTCCTATATGTGGCATTGTCGTCTTGGCCATGTAAGTAAGAAACGCATGACCAAATTACACCGATGTGAAATTCTGGAATCATTTGAACCCGGTTCATTTGATACATGCAAATCATGCTTATAAGGTAAGATGACCAAATTACCCTTTTTCGGAAAAGGTAAACCAGTGGGAGAATTGCTTGGTCTAATACATACTGATGTATGTGGACCAATGTCAACTCTTGCACAAGGAGGCTATAGCTACTTCATTACCTTTATCGATGATCACTCACGATTCGGGTATGTGTTCTTAATGAAACACAAATCTGAAGCTTTTGAGAAATTCAAAGAGTTCTGAAGTGAAGTAGAGAAACAGCTTGGCAAAAGTATTAAGATACTTCAATCCGATCGGGGTGGTGAATACTTAAGTCAAGAGTTTCAAGATTATCTTAGGGACAATGGGATATTGTCTCAATGGACTCTGCCATATACACCACAGCATAATGGTGTATCTGAGAGGCGTAACCGAACCTTGATGGACATGGTTAGATCTATGATGAATCATGCAACTCTTCCAACATCCTTTTGGGGCTATGCGGTTAAGACAACTGTTTACTTACTAAACAGAGTCCCGACCAAGGTAGTCTCTACTACTCTATATGAGACATGGAATAGTAAGAAACCTCATTTATCTCACCTAAAGATATGGGGTTGTCCTGCTTATGTAAAACGGACTGTATCAGACAAATTGGATGCTAAGTCTGATAAATGTCTATTTATTGGATACCCTACGGAAACGAAGGGTTGCCAATTCTATCATCCCTTGGAACAAAAAGTGTTTGTTTCAAGACATGCTGTATTTCTAGAAAAAGAATTTTTTTTACAAGAAAACAGTGGGAGTAGCATTGAACTTGAAGAAGTTCAAGAAACTCCAATAGACATTACAGAGACACCTAGTCTAGACCCACAACCAATAACTCATAATGATGAGCTATCAGTTGAACCTAAAACAACACCACTTCTTCGTAGGTCTGATAGGACACGCAATATTCTAGAGAGATACGGATTTCTCATAAGTGAATCGAACGACGTGTTACTCATTAACGATGACGATCCTTTCAGTTATGAAGATGTTCTAAAAAATTCAGAAAGGGATAAATGACTTGAAGCCATGAAGTCGGAAATGGATTCTATGTTCAAAAATCAAGTATGGGACTTGGTTAAGCCACCTGAAGGGATTAAGCCCATAGGGTGCAAGTGGGTTTTCAAGAAGAAAACCAACATGGAAGGTAATGTTGTTACCTTTAAGGCTAGATTAGTGGCAAAAGGATATCGTCAGTAACAAGGAATTGATTATGACGAAACCTATTCGCCAGTAGCTATGCTTAAATCCATTCGGATGCTCCTGGCCGTAGCAGCTCATTATGATTATGAGATATGGCAAATGGATGTGAAAATAGCTTTCCTTAATGCAAACCTGCTTGAGGTTGTATACATGATACAACCTGAAGGTTTCACATCGGTTAATAAAACCAAAGTATGCAAGCTTCGACGATCCATATATGGATTAAAGCAAGCATCCAGGAGCTGGAACATCCGTTTTGATGAGACAATCAAAGAGTTTGATTTCTCACAAAATCCTGACAAACCTTGTGTGTATAAGAAGGTTAGTGGGAGTGCAGTCGTATTCCTAGTGTTATATATGTCGATGACATATTACTTATAGGAAACGATATATCAGTCTTACAGTCAGTTAAAATTTGGTTGTCCAAAACTTTCTCCATGAAAGACCTGGGAGAGGTAACCTATATCCTTGGGATTAGATTCTATAGAGATAGATCAAAACGATTGCTTGGTCTTTCGCAGTCTACATATATAGACCGAGTGCTAAAAAGGTTTAGCATGTCGGAATCTAAGAAAGGTTACCTTCCTATCAGGCATGGGATCAACCTTTCGAAGTCTATGTGTCCGCGCACAGAAGATGAGAGGATTTGCATGAATAAGATTCCTTATGCATCCGCGATAGGATCTATCATGTATGCTATGTTATGTACTAGGCCCGATGTATCGTATGATCTGAGCGTCACAAGCAGATACCAGTCTGATCCAGGAATGGATCATTGGGCGGCTATCAAGACAATCCTCAAGTACTTAAGAAGAACTAAGGATGTGTTCCTAATATATGGAGAAGGTGATATGGTAATACGTGGGTATACAGATACCAGTTTCCAGACAGATAAGGATGACTCCAAATCTCAGTCCGGATACGTATTTATTTTGAATGGAGGCGCAATAAGTTAGAAGAGTTTCAAGTAAGACACCGTAGCGGATTCTACCACGGAAGCGGAATACATTGCAGCTTCGGAAGCAGCAAAGGAAGCAGTCTGGATCAAGAAGTTTGTCTCAGAACTTGGTGTGGTTCCATCCATTGATGAAGCAATACTGGTTTACTGCGACAACAATGGAGCTATTGCACAAGCAAAGGAACCAAGGTCTCATCAGCGATCCAAACATGTGCTTCGCCGCTATCATCTGATCAGAGACATTATAAGTAGGAATGATATACAAATTGAGAAAATTCCCACTGAAAGGAATTTAGCGGATCCTTTAACTAAGGCCTTGCCTCAAAGCAACTTTGAGGGTCATGTTAGAGCTTGTGGTATTGGATACCGTAGCGATTGGCATTAGGCCAAGTGGGAGTTTGTTAGTGATATGAGAAAAATGTCCTAAGACAATCGCCTTATGATTGTAATCGTTTATTTTAATAAATGAATATTCACTATTTGAGTATACATGTTTATGTATTTGATTGAGATCTTAAACTCATTTACTGAATGTCCGCAATACAATTCACAGTATGAGAGAATTTGTGATGAATTCACAACTAGTGATTATCTCTACATGTGCAATTGTGAAGTATTGAAATTGTCCCTAGTCGATGAATTGATAAATACGGACACTATCAATTCTGTTGAGACTAGCATGGGTTATTCTCTAATCAGCTGATTCTCACTGGTTGGTGACATTGGGATGTCCGGAGATAAACATGAATGCTAGTTAAGGGAACTAGTTCATTGGAGTGACTGGCTGTAAAACTTCATATGGTAGTCTACATATAGATATGTCAATGAAGTTCTTACTGCAGCTTAAGTGCGATGTTCCTTTGACTTGCGGTGTTCAAGTCATCTTGGTCATGGAGACTTATACTTTGACATCTTAAGCAAGCATCTCCAAGGAGGTGTGGACCCAGGATGATTGGGTATAAGCCGAAGTGCCCGAAGATGTTGGAACAACCTACAAAGGATTCACCACTCCTTGCGAGGAGATGTATACCCAAGGCCTATCGTCGGATTGTTACTCGAAGCCTCTGGCCAGAGCATGACATGTTCAGAGTATGAATCTCCTAAACACATGAGAGTAATTAGAATCCGTAGGACGAGAAAACGTTACTTGGGCTAGGTGTGACGTAGTCAGCCTAGTGGGGACTGACACACATAGACCATGTCCTGAACCAAGTGGGTATAAGATGGTGAAGGGAATGGGGTACGATTCATTATAGCTGCTGAAGTATTTCAAAATTATTTCTGAGGTCAACCGTTGATCTTTCGATTAATTGGGGATCATGATGTACTACTAGGTGCCACTTATGATCGTTCTATAATTGATTAATTATAGACGGCCAACATAAATCGAAAGCTTATTTAGTCACACGCACTGCGAGTAATCTGAGGGATTTAAAATGAGTTGAAAATTGGATTTTCCAATCAAGAGAGATTAGGTTTGGTTAAGCCAAACGATAAGTCGAATCTGAATTTTTCATAGACGCATCGGAAGCGTAAAATGTCTAAGTCTTTTGAAGACTTAATAGATGAATTAAATAAGTTTAATTCATTGGGGCGTGGCTTGGATGGGCCGGCCAAAGAGGGTCTCCATCCTCTTTGCTTGGCTGACCACAACAAAGGGAGAGAACCAAGTTTTGGTTCAATTTATAAAATAAACCAAGTGTGGTTTGTTTTATAAAATTATGGATGATATAAATTTTATATAATAAACCAAGGTTTGGTTTATTTTTCATGGAAATTAAAATGAACCATGGATTGATTTATTTTATTTTATAAAATCAATCATGGATTGATTTACCATGATAAGAAAATTTATTCCATAAGAAAAAAGGAGACTTGGTCGATTTTTATAATGAATTAAAATATGATAAAACTTGGCATGATGGAATAAGTCATTTTTTTTGAGACTTGATGGTTGAGAGGCCACTATATAAAGGACCCAAGGCAAGGCTTGAAAGATAATCGAAGTATTCTTGCTTGGGCTCTCTCCCTCTCCTCCCTTCTTCCTCTTGGCCGGCCACAAGGTTCTTCTCCCTTCTTCTTGCCGTGAGCACAAGGAGAAGCACCAAGGCGACGAAGTTCGTCCGTTGGGACGATCTTCCTCTCCGGCCATCATCACCTTGGGATTGGGCGCAAGTCATCTTCCTCCTTCTCGACGGAATTGTGATTTCAGCCAACCTTGGTAGTGAGTTTTTCCGATGTGATTACTTCTCTCTTGGTTTTTCTTGTCGCGTTCACAGAGAATCTAGTAGTTCTCGAGAACACGAAACTCGTGGCTTTGCGAAGTCATCCCGAAGATACTCGGCATGGACGCGAATAGAGGCGGAGCTTCCGAGGGACGCTTACGGTTGGATCTCGTCCCTTCCATCGAGTTACGCGAGGTAATAAGTAAATTAGTTTACGTTTCTGCAAAATTTTAAATATATGATCATGTCTACACAAGATAAAGTTGTATGCTTAGATGTGTGGTTAAATAATTTGAGAAATTATTTATGCTAAACCTTCCGCTGCACGTAATTAATTTTAAAATTACGAACCCGCATCCATGTCAACATGCACCCGAGATCTCGGCAACGAGATCTGCGACATCGACCTCTACCTCCTCATCGGAATCAATCTGGGCTCCAGCTCGCTGACGTCTCCATGATAAAACCCCGGTACCCGAGACATCTATGCCCGCTAGGGAAAAGTTTCTATACCCAATCTCGTCAAATTCAGTCATTGAGGTCATCTCTCCGTCGGTAATATCGCGACCGTGATGATGAAGAAGAGAGGTGATGATGTGGCAATAAGGGGTGCGTACTCAACCCTGAGTAGTGACACTGGATGCATGTAGAATGGTTTGGAATATGTGAAGTCCAATATCTATGTCTAAGTGATGGATCAAGGCATACAGCAGGAAGGTATGGAATGGTCGCATGGTCACGACGTCCCTAGTGGTCAAGGGAAGAATGCAACAGACTAGAACTCTATAAAGAGCGTAATCCTGGACCTGAAGATCTACTGATTAAAACCGACTAACCAGGGGGTTTCGGGCAGTTCTATAGAAATATGAATAAAGGGTGTCCAGATCAATATGGGAGTAGGGAGGAGAAAAGGGAGGATCTCTAGGAGGGTAACAGTAGAAAGTGGACTGGGAAGGTCACAGTCTAAGGAATCTGTTAAACAACGAAGGCGTGATAGTCAAAGGCATTCCTTGTACTGTGGTGATATAGCTAAGGTTATCATCTTTGACTAGGTTATTGTAAAACTCTGCACATAGGGTAGTATTCACCGGATGGTTGCAGAAAACAAGTCGATCAAGTTGATAGAAATTGATGACGTCCATAGATACTGGACAGGATTGAGTGAAAAACTGTCTATTTAAGAAGCTTGTCTTGAAGGGTTTATAGGTCGTCCTAGCAAACTTATTGAATAGTTCTAGGGTCGGAAACCTAGGGTCAGGGCTAGGCTCGGTCCCGGGGTTGGGTTGAGTAGCACGACGTTTTCTAAATTAATAACAAGGAACATGCATTTAGCAAAATAACTAAAAAGAATTAATTAAAAATGCATGAAAAATTGATACCGGAGTAGCCATCCGGGGAGGCATGGTTGAAGTGGAGCGTTCGAGGGCACGAGAGGGTTGTTCGGGCACCTTGGGAGGAGAAGAGTTAGAGAAGAGAGTTTGTTTTGGGGTGGTAAATGAATGAAGTCTCGGTGGCCTTTTATAGAGGATTGTCAGGCGCCCGGGAAGGATCGGGCGCCTGGATCAGGCGTATGCTGCCAAAGGCAGCTTTTTCGGTGTTGACGCTGTCCTTGGGGGCGCCCATGAAGACCCGGGTGCCTGGAGTCAACTGCCATGCGTGGCAGCTTTTGCTGCCTCGAATTGACTTAAAGGCCTAGGCGCCCAATAGGTCACGGGCGCCCAGGTAAGCTAGGTAGTGTTGACATCTTTTGCTATCTTGGTCGAAGAGAAAGGGGTGGGGCGCCCGAGGGGTCACGGGCGCCTGAGACCTATGAAACAAGGCACGCTTGGTAGCCAAGGGCTACAGTCAAGTTGAAGGCCTTAATTATGATGAGACCTATGCTCCCGTGGCACGATTAGAATCCATCCGATTGATGCTTGCATTTGCAGTACATCGTGGCTGTTGGTGCAGGAAGCACCATATCGAACCTTGTTTTGATATTGGCAAAGGATTCAAAGTTAAGTGTTATTTGTGATCTAATGTTGTTACTTGAGTGTGCAGAAACCAAGTCCTAGCGAAGGGCTGCTAGGCAACTAGCGAAGGGCAGCTAGTCACCAAGTCTTAGCGAAGGGCTGCTAGGCAACTAGCGAAGGGCTACTAGTCACCAAAGTCCTAGCGAAGGGCTGCTAGGCAACTAGCGAAGGGCTGCTAGTCACCAAGCCCTAGCGAAGGAATGCTAGGCACCGAGCGAAGGGCAGCTCGGCATCCAAGACCTGACAAAGGACCGTCAGGCAAAAGTCCAACCAGAGGAGCGGTTGGAATCAGGTAAATTCTCCCGAGAGGAGTAGGTGAGGACGCGTTCCCCGTCGAGGGAACAGTAGGCGTCGGTTCGACCTAGGGCTCCATTTTGGAGACCAAAGTCAGAACCAAGACAGCTAAGGCTATACAAAATACTAATTAATTGCTTTATTTTGTTTTTGGACTAACCCTGGATGCAGGACCGAAGGAATGTGTGTCTGCAACTCAGAGAGCCTCAAAGGAGTGAGGCAGCAGCTGAGCAGGGCGCCCTGAGTGTCCAGGGCGCCCCCAAGGTGAACCAGAACCAAGTGAAGCAACATGGGCTTCGGCTGCTTATTGGGCAGGGTGCCCTCAGCAGCCAAGGCGCCCTCATCAGCCAGGGCGCCCTCAGCACCGAAGGCGCCCTCAGGAGCCAAGGCGCTTCGCGCCTATGCCAGCAACTCTATCCAGCCGAGAAGACCGGGTCAGCCAAGGCGCCCTCAGCGACCAGGGCGCCCCAGTGGTCAAACCTCATCCCTATTCAGTTGGGATAAAGCTTGACCGAGCGGAGTGCGGATCGGGTGACACCTGGCAGGGCGCCCCCGATGTCCAGGGCGCCCTAGGGGCTATAAATAGCACCCCCTCGACCCCAAGCAACACATCAACTTGATTCCAAAGCTTCCACGCTCTTCTACGCTCGTGCCTTGCTCCAAAAACGCCCCACCTCGAGCCGACGACGTCCCTCTGCCCGAAAAGAGTCGATACACTCCGGACGTCGGTAACGAAGAGCTTAACAGTTCATTATTATTTTATTGCACTTTCTTTATAATTGAAATTATTGTAACCTCTTTGCGCGAATATAGAATTGCCCAAAGTAAACGGTCAACGACCGTGGGCCTTGGAGTAGGAGTCGACACAGGCTCCGAACCAAGTAAAAATCACTGTGTTTTTGTGTCTCGTATTTTTGTTTCCGCTGTGCACTTACTCTTAGTTTTTCGAAAAAGAGCGATTTCCGATATTCACCCCCCCTCTATCGGCTTTCACGATCCAACAAGTGGTATCAGAGCGGGGTAGTTCAAACTTGCTGCAACCACCAGTTTGAAAGTTTTTCGGATTTACAAATTTTTTATCTTATTTCTCTTTTTTTTAAAATCAACACCACTACATCTTTTCCACCTTTTATTTCAACACCACTACACCACTACTGGTACTGTACCAGTCGACTGATACCCGTAAGCTGAGTTGGGCGAGGCGAGTTTCAATAAGTATTTTCTTACGAGTTTTTGAGAAAGAAAGTGTGACATGGTATCATGCATGACTATTTAAGTTAGAATATCATTCTTAGATAGATTAAAAAGAAAAAAAAAAGATTTCCGCATTTTTAGTTGTGCATTAGAGTCGAGAAGTAGACAAAAGTAACGATCCGTCTAAGGCAGAGAAGGTGGGTCGCTATAGGTGGTATCAGAGCAGTTCCCATTCTCCAGCATCACACACACATCAGCATCAACCTTGCCGTCTTCAAGTAAGAAAGCTTTAAGTTTCAGTTTTTCTATTGCTCCTTTATTTAATTGCAGTACAGAGAAATGCTTAAGTACTTACTCATATGTGCATAGAACAAGGAAGCATGTTTAATACCTTAGTATCACGGAATCATATTTAATCCCTAGAATGGACATTAGAGAAATGCTTAAGTACTTACTTGATTTGCCCAAAAGTAAGTTTTGGGATTTCGGCATGCAAGGTGCTTGATAAAAGTTTTGAGTAAGACCAAGGTCTTACTAAGCCCTAGAACGAGTTCTAGGACTAAGAAATGAGATAAGAATCAAGACCAAGGTCTTGTTATATCCTAAAGCAAGTTTGGGAACATTACCATTAAGTGTTAAGTTATACATTTGAGGACGTCCTAGAAAGGCCCAAAACGAGGAGCAAGCTCCTAGAGGACAAGAGGCAACAGAGTCAGTACCCCCACCAAATCTCTTAGACGTGGTAGCTTAGTTACAGAGACAGTTAGCAGAACAACAGCAAGTTATTGCCACTAGGATGGCTAACCAGCAGGTCGTTATTATTACCTCGCCGGTGGCGAATGTAGTGGCACCAGTTGTGATTGAAGACCCATCGATTACATCTGTAGTCCGGCAAGGGGGGTAAGGCAAGAAGCGTACCTCATTCAGTAGAAGAAACTGAAGCCAGGAAACTGCCTAGGCACAAGCAAACCATGGGATGCTTAAGCATGTTTCAAAATGTTGGAAAGAATAGTAGGGCTACTGGACTGACATGAGGTAGAGAAGATAAAGTGTGCATCTTTCTGCCTTACGGGAGATGCTAGAATATAGTGGAAGAGAGTCAAGGCCAAGAGAAATGTCAGCCAGATGACATGGGCCGACTTCGAGACTGAGTTCTCCGAAGAATACTTTCACATGCAAGTAACCAACAAGCATTATGATGAATTCACGGAGTCCAGACAAGGAGAACTATCCGTGGATGAAGCAGTGAAGATGTTTAAGCGGATTGCTCATCTGTGCCCAGAGCTAGTTAGCACAGAAAAAGAGATGGTTAGGCTAATGCTCAAGATGTTAAGGCCTGAGATAGCGTTAAAGGGGGCTAGCGGTGTTAAGAGGCTGCAAACCTCCAAAGAACTAATAAGTGGTGCTTTGAGCACTGAGCACTACTTAAACAGTATAAAGGCCACCAGAAAGGTTGAACGATGAAGTTCTTAACAACCTTACCGTCAGGGGAAGTAATGGCCTCTACTCAGAGGCTAAGGGCAGTACCAATCTGGATTTCCGACCGAGAGCTCTATAGTGACTTGATAGTCCGTGAGATGAAGGATTATGATGTCATTTTAGGGATGGATTTCCTCAGTAAGTACAGCGCATCAGTGGACTGCCGTAGAAGGAAGGTGGTTTTCAGCCCAGAAGGAGAACCACCATTCGAGTTTCAAGGAGTCCCAAAGAGGAAGACTCAGAAATTCCTCTCAGCCTTGGCAGCCCACCAGATGCTAGAGCAAGGGTGTGCTGGTTTTCTTGCACACGTAGTGGACTCAGAAGTAAAGAAAGAACTCAAGCAGGAGGATGTATGGGTAGTCTGCAAATATCCAGAAGGAGTTGTACGCCAAATTCTCAAAGTGTGAGTTTTGGCTTGATCAGGTGGCCTTCCTAGGCCACATTGTATCCAAAGAAGACATTCAAGTTAATCCAGCCAAGATAGAAGCAGTCAGCAACTGGTGTAGACCCAAGAATGCCAGTGAAACTAGAAGTATGAGTGGTCAGATAAATGCGAGCACAGCTTCCTAGAACTGAAGAAAAGATTGACTAGTGCTCCCATCCTGACTGTTCCAGAGAGTGACAAGGCCTTTGACATCTACAGTGATGCATCCAAGATGGGCCTTGGAGCTGTCCTCATGCAAGATGGTAAGGTAATAGCATACGCCTCCAGACAGCTCAAGGACTATGAGAAGAATTACCCTACCCACGACCTTGAGCTAGTAGCTGTGGTTTTCGCACTAAAGCTCTGGAGACACTACCTGTATGGAGTGCAGTGCAGAATCTTCACAGACCATCAAAGTTTGAAGTACTTCTTCACTCAGAAGGATCTGAATATGAGGCAGCGCAGGTGGCTAGAGTTGGTCAAAGATTATGACTGTGAAATCCTCTACCACCCAGGTAAAGCTAATAAAGTGGCAGATGCACTAAGCAGAAAATCCTGTGCAGCACTGATGTCCCTATCATCACTGTCTCTACCACTTCAGAAAGAAATAAAGGATTTTGGAGTCGAGGTAATAATTGGGCAACTTTCTGCATTGACTCTAGAGTCAACCCTGCTTGTGGATATACAAAGAAAGCAAAGTCAAGACCCAGAGATCCAAAAGATCAAGCAGGAGATCCAAGAGGCAGAAAATTCAGAGTTTCGAGTATCAGATAGTGGCATCCTCTACCTTGGAGACCGCCTTTGCGTCCCCAATGATGAGGAACTAAGGAAGAATATTTTAGAAGAAGCTGACAGTACCCCGTACTCTATGCATCCTGGTTCTACCAAGATGTACCAAGATGTAAAGCAAAGATTCTGGTGGTCTGGACTCAAGCGAGACGTGGCCAGATATATCAGTACCTGCTTGACCTGCCAGAGAGTCAAAGCAGAACACCAGAGACCAGGAGGAGTTCTACAGCCACTTCCCATTCCAGAGTGGAAGTGGGAAGAAATATCCATGGACTTTATCACAGGTCTTCCAAGAACCACCCATGGACACGATGCAATTTGGGTGATAGTGGATAGATTGACCAAGTCTGCCCACTTCCTAGCCATCAAGTTATCGCATTCGGTAGAGCAGTTAGCACAGCTGTACGTGAAAGAAGTAATCAGGCTTCACGGAGTTCCGAAGTCGATCGTTTCTGACAGAGATGGGCGGTTCATCTCCTATTTTTGGAGGTGTGTTCAGGACGCCCTAGGCACCAGACTTCAGTTCAGCACAGCTTTCCATCCCCAGGCAGATGGACAAACAGAGAGAGTAAATCAGATTTTAGAAGACATGCTCAGGGCTTGTGCATTGGACTTTAAAGGTAGTTGGTGCAAATTTCTGTGCTTAGCTGAGTTTGCCTACAACAATAGCTATCAGGCCACCATCAGGATGGCACCTTATGAGGCATTATATGGTAGGAAATGTAGATCACCCATATGTTGGCAAGAAGCTGGTGAGAAGAAAGAGATGGAGTCAGGACTAGGCAACCAGACTGAACTTATAGATGAGACCGCTCAGGCTATCCAGACGATCCGCCAGAGGATTGAGACTGCCCAGAGTAGACAGAAAAGTTATGCTGACACACGCCGTAGGCCACTTGAATTCCAAGTTGGAGATTCAGTATTTCTCAAGGTCGCTCCCATGAAGGGAGTGGTGAGATTTGGCAAGAAGGGCAAACTGAGTCCTCGCTACATAGGACCCTACAAGATTATAAAGAGAGTTGGGAAAGTAACCTATGAGCTGGACTTACCAGAGGATATGTCAGCTATCCACAGTACCTTTCATGTCTCTATGCTAAAGAAGTGTATTCACGACCCTAGCCAAGTGATTCAGCCTCAGTCAGTACAGATCCAAGAAGATCTTAGTTATGAGAGCAGACCGACACAGATAGTGGACAAAGCAGTTAAAAGATTAAGAAACAGAAAAGTGCCACTAGTGAAGGTCATCTGGCAGAATCAAAAGCATGAAGAGGCTACTTGGGAACGTGAGGACAGCATGAGAGAGAGATATCCAGAATTATTCTAAGTTCGAGGACGAACTTTTCATAAGGTATGGGGGATTGTAACGCCCCAAAATTCCCATTTTTAGTTCTTAAAGTCCTTAGAATTATTTAAAAATGGTTTAGAAATATTCTAGATATTTTTAGGGATTTTTAGAATATTTTTATGGAATTTTTCGAGTCCGTTTAGTATATTAAAAAAAAGGAAAAACGTTTACTGGGTAGCAAGGAGTTCGAACCCTGCACCTCCGCGTGAGAGACAAGCGGGTAGACCAGCTGCGCCAATTCGTTTTGTTGATAGAGAATAAGCGAATCAATAGATAAGTTGTAGTTAGGTCAATCCGCCCCATAAGTATAAATAGATAAGTTATGAGAGGAAATTGGATTTTTGGTTTTCTCTCTTCCTCACCCTAGCCGCGCGAGACAGCCTCCCTTCTCCTCTCTTGGGCGACACCAACCAACACCAAGGCCAAGGGGGCCGGCCAAGGTTCTCCTCCGAGAGATATTCCTATATTCGGGATCCCCGCGACGAGAGGAACGCGTAGGCGCGAAGAATTCTCCGAGATCTCAAGTTTCTTCCGAGCCCTATACGTCAATCTTGGTTGTAAGTCCAAGATATCAAAGTAAGTACTGCTCACCTGCAGTAAGAGGCGGTTTTTCCACAAGAATTTCCCTTAAAAGTTTTTAAAAGAGATATTTCCTTTTTGTTTAAGTTTTTGCATGTGATCTTAGTTCATTATATGCTTGTATAAGTTTGATAAAGCACCCTATGTGAGATTAGGGGCTAAGAAAGTTATGAGAAAAGAAAAGAGAAGATAAAGATAAGAAAAGAAAAGGCCAAGGCCTTAAGAAATCCCCAAAAGTCAAGACTTAGGGATTTTAGCACGCAAGGTGCTCGAGAAAATGCCAAGGCATTTACAGATAAGAAAGAAAAGAAAGAAAAGCTATTTTATTTTCTAAGGCTAGTACCCGGCGTCCAAGGGCGTCGTTAAAGAAATCCAGGTGTCCAATTCCAAGGTCTTGGCCCTGGTAGACCAAGGTCTGCTCTATTAGGATTGGTGGCTCGCTACCCCAACCTTTTAGGGAACGCGCATGAGATGGTACTTACGTCTTCAGTGGATCCAAGTGATTATTATTTTCAAGTATATGCTTTAGCAAAGTTTCTAAAGTTTAAAGAGTTTTCAAAAAAATTAAAGAATAGCTAAAGTTTCAAGTTGAGCCAAGAAAGGTAAATTGAGATTTATTAATGCTTGAGTATGCATGTTTTGAGTTATACATGTTCTTAGTTTTCTTTCAAGCATATAAGTATCTCATATGATTTTCATATTGTTCAAGAAGCATGTTTGCACATTTCGAGATTTTGTGAGCTAGATAGTACTTACTAAGCTTTTTGCTTACTAGTTGCATTTCCTCTTACTGCAGATAAAGGTAAAGGCAAGCAATTCTGAAGGAAGGCGACGAGGAGGTGCTGAGTAAAGTGTGTGTGGTGGCTGATTTTGGAGAGATCCTTGAGACGAGACAATTTAGTTATTTGAATTACAATGTTTTAGTTTATTCAAATTTCAAGTTCTTGCTTTATGGAGTTTAGCGAACATTTAAGCTTTGGATAGTTTTACATGCTCAATTTCTTAGAGTAAAGATTCCATGTCATTTCATTTAGCATACATATCCTTATGATTGCATTGGATGAGTAGAAGTGTGAGTAGTTTGAAATATTGATACTTTGTTAGAGAAATAGATGCATGTGCCAAGATAGTATTAATTTCCCTTTGAATCAAGTTTTATTGCTTAAGTATGTTTAGAAAAGTTGCTTTCTCATTTGATAATGTCTTAGGGATGTTTCAGAATTTTGTGTGATGAGTTTCAATGGTTAGAAGTTAAGTTTGGTACAAACTCTAGCTTAAAGTCTATGTAGATTTTTCATAACTTGCTAAATTCCGCAAAAGTCCTAATTTCAAGTTTATGGATTCGTTTTGATGGGCTAAATTGTTTAGAAAACTGGTATAGAGTATAGAAATGGTGTCATGATTTTATATGGCTCGAAAGTATAGGTTTGGTGGAGTTTTGAAACAAGGCTTCGAATCTGAAAAATAGGTTTCAAACTTATCAGTCGACTGGTACAGTATCAGTCGACTGATACCCGTAAGCTGAGTTGGGCGAGGCAAGTTTCAATAAGTATTTTCTTACGAGTTTTTGAGAAAGAAAGTGTGACATGGTATCATGCATGACTATTTAAGTTAGAATATCATTCTTAAATAGATTAAAAAGAAAAAAAAAGATTTCCGCATTTTTAGTCGTGCATTAGAGTCGAGAAGTAGACAAAAGTAACGATCCGTCTAAGGCAGGAGAAGGCGGGTCGCTACAGCACAGAGGTGGATCGGTCTGGTGACCGACCCACAAGCCCTGGATCGGTCCGCTGACCGATCACTTTAATTCAAATTGCGTTGTCAGACGCTCTGAACATATCCGATTCTCTGCGCGTCACTTCTGATTCTTGATTTACTGCTTGATATGCTGCTCTAACACTCTGATTAAGCTGCAGGTGACAGGGGAGGATTAAAACACTCAAGGAGAAGTCAATGGAGACTTTCCTTGGAGCAGGTTTGTCCGTTTTCCATCTCAGGTTGCAACGGCCGAGCTGCAGACTGGAGCTGAGACTGGAGCTTGACTGAGGGAAGCTCAGGGAGTCCAGGGAGAGCTCAGTGGTAGCTGGCATTGGTAGATGAGCAGCTGGGAGCTGCAGGGATGGTGTCATCTGATGCTTGGTGGAGAAACAAAAGGGAGAAGAAGACTTCGGCTGAAGCAGAGAAGTGTTCGACAGTTTTTCTGTGTTAAGCTTGCTGAAGTTCTTGCTGCGCCTTGTGTTTCTCCACAACTTGCTTGCTGTGTTCCTGAAGTCTTCATCATTTTTGAGCAAGCAACCGCAATCGAGAAGCAACCAACTCTTACGTGAGTGCTGGGAGGAAAGAACAAGGGGCTTGGAGTCCAACAGTGAGAAGACACGAAGGAGGGAGTCCTTGCGTGAGATCGTCGCTGGGTGGAGCTCAGGATAAGCTCGCTGTGTTCTTGTCCTTGTTAGGTGCTGAGTAAGAGTTTTTCTCTGTGTTTCATTAAGTTTGAATCTATATCCTTGTTTGAAACGCTCTGGAGAGGTTTTTCCACCGAGAAGGAGGTTGCGTTATATCCGGTGAACACCGGGGCTTGATCTGCCGACGATCAAGGGATCGCCCACCTTAAGGGCACGCCAAGGAGTAGGGGCAAGTTATCCCCGAACCTTGTAAACCCTCTTGTTAGCGACCTTGGTAGTTGTTCTTGCTTGCTTTCATTTCTGTTTTGTTTACTGCACTGCTTCCTTTCTTTTGCTTCTTCCGCTGTGCTACTGATAAGTTGAGTGCAGAAACCTCACAAGTGGTTAAAGTCAAAGAGATTGGTTATATTCACCCCCCTCTCTAGCCATCTGTTTCCAACACATGCGACCATTTCACACCTTTTTACTCTACTCCATGATTCATCATCTTGACATCGACATAGGTCTCCACATATTCCATACGATCATCTACGCATCGAGCGTATCTACTCACGATCGAGTACGTACACCCTACTGCCACATCATCACCACCCTTCTTCACCACCATGGTCGCGACATCACTACCGGAGAGATCATTTCGATGACTGAGTTCAATGAAATAGGTATTAGGAATTTTTCTTTAGCGGGGATAGATGTTTCGACCACGGGGGTCATAGCATGGAGACGAGAGAGGGATAGATGGTAGGATGACTCTGACGAGGAGGTGGAGGTAGACGTAGCAGATCTCGCAACAGAGATCAATGAACAGTTACAGGAGCCTCCCCCACCGACCACCGATCAGCGCATTACCCAGTTGCAGACAGAGATGCACAGCTTCAGGGAGGAGGTCGAGGCCTATCACATCGAGCACATGGACGCCCTCCGAGCCAATCGAGAGGCAATCGACGCACAATACAATGAAATGATGTCGCTGCTTCGATCTTGGCAGCCTGGCCCATCTGACCATCCTGGCCCTTCTTTCTAGATCAGTTTCAGCCTACTTTAGTGCATTGTGGACTATTTGACTATCGCTACTGAGTAGGGTTGACTTGTAGTTGACTTGTATTTGACTCGTACTTGACTTGCACTTGACTTTAGTTTGATTTTTCTGGTCCTACTATTGACCAGATGATTCTTATGCATTTATCTCGTTGATTACTTGCCATTTCAATTAGTATGCTAAGTCAATTGTGAGGTTATGCTTAGTAGAATAGGACTGCTCTACTTATGTTTTTAAACTGTTTTATTTCTTATCTGATATTTATTTGAAAAATCATATTTATCTTGAAATTTAAAATGATTTTCGACTTAGTTTTTTTTAAAACTTACCCCCTTCAAAACTAGGGCTTTTTCGTAAATGGACTTAGCTTAGGCCCAAACCCTAGAACTGCATGCACCTATAGATCTAGCAGCCAGCATCTCATAAGTACCTTAGGGTACTTTTGATTGATAACCTAGACTGGGTTGAGATGCTTAGGTCTATGCCTTGATTCAAGATGCTTTAAGTCAGTGCATCTGTACTAATTGGGGCAATAAATACCAATTAAACAGTAATCAGGTTAAGTGTCAAGCTTAGAAAATCTAACATGATTAGAACACTTAACTTGACTAACCCAAGCGAAAGCTACTGTTTATAACAGCTTGTAAGTAGCTAACTGGGTTAGACAAGACCCGAAAGAGGAGAATCAAAATTGATTTGGTCCAGTTTATGCATAGAATTGGTTCAATACAGCACTTCACGTTCCTTACTCAATTTTTTGCTATAATATATTTTTTTGATATATGGCAAAGGGGGAGAGATTGGAAAGGAGAGAAAAAAAGGCTTTAAAATTTAAATTTTAACAAATTGTAAATTTCTCTTTCAAAAACCTTTTATCTCCTTTTTTTTCAAAAAGTAAAGTAATTCAAAATTATTTTTGAAAATTTTCTAAGTACTTAATTCAAAATTCTTTTTGGAAATTTTCTAAGTGTTAAAACTTCAAAATTCTGTTTGAAAATTTTCTAAGTGTTAAAACTTCAAAATTCTATTTTGGAAAATTTTCTAAGTGTTAAAAATTCAAAATTCTATTGGAAAATTTTCAAAGTGCTCGAGAATATTTTGAAAAATTTTCTAACCTAAAAATCCCTTTTGAAAATTTTCTAAGTGTTGAAAACCTGAAAAATCTTTTCATTTCATGATAGACAAGGACTTAGAAATGTTTTTAAAAACCCACGTATTTTTGAAAAACTCAGGGGGTGAATTTCTTCCAGGGGGAGGAAATTATGTACTAGTGTATTTAATTGCTTCATTAATTTAACTTTTTGAACCATGTTGCCATAAATCAAAAAGGGGGAGATTGTTGCTGCAGGCAACACCTATGCCAAACCTGGGTTTTGATAATGGCAAAGGGTTCAGAAGTTAAAATGTTATTGTGATCTAACTTGTTCACTAAGTGTGCAGGAAGAAGTCCTAGGTACACTAGGCAAGAAGTGTTGGGACCGGGTGCATGTTGACATGGATGCAGGTTCGTAATTTTAAAATTAATTACGTGCAGCGGAAGGTTTAGCATAAATAATTTCTCAAATTATTTAACCACACATCTAAGCATACAACCTTATCTTGTGTAGACATGATCATATATTTAAAATTTTACAGAAACGTAAACTAATTTACTTGTTACCTCGTGTAACTCGAAGAAAGGGACGAGATCCAACCGTAAGCGTCCCTCGGAAGCTCTGCCTCTATTCGCGTCCACGTCGAGTATCTTCGGGATGACTTCGCAAAGTCACGAGTTTCATGTTCTCGAGAACTACTAGATTCTCCGAGAACGCGACAAGAAACCAAGAGAGAAGTAATCATATCGGAAAAACTCACCACCAAGGTTGGCCGGAATCACAATTCCGGCGAGAAGGAGGAAGATGACTTGTGCCCAATCCCAAGGTGATGATGGCCAGAGAGGAAGATCGTCCCAACGGAAGAACTTCGTCGCCTCGGTGCTTCTCCTTGTGCTCACGGCAAGAAGAAAGGGGGAGAGGCTTGTGGCCGGCCAAGAGGAAGAAGGGAGGAGAGGGAGAGAGGCCAAGCAAGAATACTTGGATTATTTCGAATGAATTCCAAGCATTGCCTTGGGTCCTTTATATAGTGGCCTCTCAACCGCCAAGTCTCTTTTTTCTTATGGAATAAATTTTCATAAGAAATTTATCATATAAATTTTTTATGACTTATTCCATCGTGCCAAGTCTTGATTTTATATCATGGTTAAAATCATATTTTAATTCATGATAAAAATCAACCAAGTCTCCTTTTCTTATGGAATAAATTTTCATAAGAAATTTATCATATAAATTTCTTTATATAAATTTCTTTATCACGGTAAATCAATCCATGATTGATTTTATAAAATAAAATAAACCAATCCATGGTTCATTTTAATTTCCATGAAAAATAAATTTTATATAAATTTCTTTATCATGGTAAATCAATCCATGATTGATTTTATAAAATAAAATAAACCAATCCATGGTTCATTTTAATTTCCATGAAAAAATAAACCAAACCTTGGTTTATATAAAAATTTATATCATCCACAATTTTATAAAACAAACCACACTTGATTTATTTTATAAATTAATCCAAACAATTTGGTTCCCTCCCTTTGTTGTGGTCGGCCAAGCAAAGAGGGTGGGGACCCTCTTTGGCCGGCCTATCCAAGCCACGCCCCAATGAATTAAACTCATTTAATTCATCTATTAAGTCTTTAAAAGACTTAGCCATTTTACGCTTCCGATGCGTCTGTGAAAAATTCAGATTCGACTTATCGTATGGCTCAACCAAACCTAATCTCTCTTGATTGGAAAATCCAATTTTCAACTCGTTTTAAATCCCTCGGATTACTCGTAGTGCGTGTGACTAAATAGGCTTTCGATTTATGTTGGCCGTCTATAATTAACCAATTATAGAACGATCATGAGTGGCACCTAGTAGTACATCATGATCCCCAATTAATCGAAAGATCAACGGTTGACCTCAGAAACAATTCTTAAACCCTTCAGCAGCTATAATGAATCGTGCCCCATTCCCTTCACCATCTTATACCAACTTGGTTCAGGATATGGTCTATGTGTGTAACACCCAATAATTTCCTGGTATTATTAGGGATTTTTAGGAATTTTTCTAGCATTTTTCGGAATATTATAGCATTTTTTTCGGATCAAAATAAGAAAAAAAAAATTAAAGGGGTCGGGTGGGGATCGATCCCGCGACCACAAGGAAGCAGTTACCTGAGCGAATCCAAGGAACCAGCTAGGCTAGGGTATCAAGCACAAAAAAGGATGAAACGAAATAATATTATAGTTGATTTAGCCCGTTTCATGAAGAGGTATTAAAACTTCCACTTAAGTTGGGTTATGACCCCATTAGGGTTTCGGGAGGCCGCGCGAGCAGAGGAAATGGGCTGCGAAAATGGGGAGAAAGGGGGAGTTTTCTTCTTCCTTCTTCTTCCTCTTGAAGTAGAAAACCTAGGGCTTCTTCCCTAGGGCCGAGGGTGAAGTTTTCTTGCAAAGGAAGAGAAAAAGAGCCTTACACTAGAAATTTCGAGATACTTAGTGAGTTTTCTTCAAGAAAAGAGTAAGTAAATCACTCACCTGCAATAGGAGTAGCTTCGCATGTAGTTTTCTCATTGTAGAACCTTGATTTTGTGATTTATGTGCATGCTTGGAGAATAGGGCTTATTGTGTGATTAAGTTCATAAAGAATACATGTTTTATCATAGAATATGAATTGGAGTATGTTTTGTGTATGTGACCTAAGTATGACAAGAGTAAGTTCTTGAAAAGTCCCAAAAAGGAGTTTTGGGGTTAAGGGCATGCAAGGTGCTCGATGAAAGTTCCAAGTAAGAAAAGGTAAAAGTTTATAGTGCAAGATTTATGAAAAAGAAAGTTAGCTTGATAAATACAAGCATTATGAGTAAGAAAGTATTTTACTTTTGTAAAGTGACATGTACCGGGCAAATGAGAGGCCCAAAGAAAGTAAGAAAGAAGCTCTAATAGGGTGCGGTGGCTAGCTACCCCGAAACCTATTAGGGATGCGCACATTGGTACACTGATACCAGGTACAGTGTCAAGGCCTGAGAAAGTTGATTATTATTTTGAAGTATATGAGTATATGTGAGTATTTTCAGTTTAAGCATATATTTTGCTAAGTATGTTAACATTGTTAAGTTACAAGCATGTTAAAGAGCAAGAGCAAGGAAGTTAGTGGTTTAAAGTATGGAAATGCATAAGTAGCAAGTTTCAAAAGAAATTATGAGCATGTTAGATTTGCCAATGTTTTAATGCTAGTAAATGTTTTCAAGCATGATTGAGCATGATAAGTATGTGAAAGTTTCCATGCGTAAGTATTTCAAAGTGCATGTGTTTTAAAGCAAGCATTATTTGAAAAGAGCATGTTTATCATTGATCGCATGGATTTGTGAGTTAGGATTTACTTACTAAGCATTGTGCTTATTAGTTGCATTTCCTTCTATTGCAGATAAGGGCAAAGAAAAAGCATAAGTTATGGAGGTGGCCAAGACTTGCATTGATGCTCAGTGTCGGTGGAACCGTGGAAGAGATCCATTGGGTTAAGACTTAGAGGCAATTTCTGAAGTTTAGAAACTTGTAGTTTAATATCTTGATTGGTAAAATTTGAACATTGTGTTTAATTTCCGCATAGAGTCAAAAGTTGATACAATCTTTAGCACGATTTCATATGGTTTGGTAGTTTCTTAAATTTCCGCAAAGATTCTAATTTCAAGTCATTAGATTTGTTTTGAGTTGCTAGGATGCTTATAAAACTAGTATAGAGTATAGAAATGGAGTTATGTCTTTGTTTGTCTTGAAAGTATATGATTTGTAGATCTTTGAAAATGGTTTTCAAGTCTGAAATGCAGGTTTTCAGGCATGCCAGTCGACTGGTTCAGAACCAGTCGACTGCGATAGCGAACAGAACCTTCTGTTCGATGTACCAGTCGACTGACCTTATAGCAGTCGACTGGTACCATTGAAAAGAAAATAGTATAGAGCAGTTGGTTAGTGCTTCAGTATTACAACTAAGAGGTCTAGGGGTCAAATCCTGGCCAAGCTAATAAAATTAAAGTTGTTTTGTTTTTTTTTGAAAAAAAAAGAGAGAAGGAAGAAAAAAAAATTCATAGCAAGTTAAAGGAAGTCAAGTAGTTATAATCTAAGGCTAAGAATAAGGGTAAAGTTAAGGTCCAGTAAATGTGGCGCCCGCCTTAAGAGAGAATGTTAGAGAAGGCAGGTCGTCACAGAGTGGTATCAGAGCAAGGTTCCACCCTTCCGCCACACTGACATCAAGCATCAATCCTACCGCCTACCAAGTAAGAAGTTCATATGTTGTAGTTTTATATGCTTTTCATTATTGACTGCTAGTATCTGTAAGTGCATGATGAAGAAGTTCATATGTTATAGTTTTGCATGCTTTTCATTATTGACTGCTAGTATCAGTATGTGCATGATGAAGAAGTTCATATGTTGTAGTTTTGTATACTTTTCATTTTTGACTGCTAGTATCAGTAAGTGAAAGATGATAAGGAAGTATGTTAGTATTATTATATACTAATATGTGCATGGAGATAATGAAGTAAGTTAGTAAGGAAGTATGTCAGTATTATTATATACTAATATGTGCATGGAGATAATGAAGTAAGTTAGTAAGGAAGTATGTTAGCATTATTATATGCTATTATGTGCATGATCAGTATATGCTATATGAGTAAGATGGCATGATATAACATATGCTATATGAGTATGATGGTAGTATGAAGATATGACATATGCTATGACATATGATGATATGAGTATGATGATAGTATGGTGATATATCATATGCTAGTTGAGTATGATGATATGTAATGTCATTACCCTCTTTATGATATAGAGTAGGAGAATACCAAGAGGACGTCCTTCATGTTGTGATCTTAGTATAGCAAGACCAAGGTCTTGATTTGCCCAAACACAAGGTTTGGAGGATTTCGGCATGTAAGGTGTCCGATAAAAGTTCTGAGTAAGACCAAGGTCTTAATAAGCCCAAGAACGAGCTATAGGACTAAGAAATGAGATAAGAAACAAGACCAAGGTATTGTTGTATCCTAAAGCAAGTTTGAGAACATTACCATTAAGTGTTAAGTTATACATTTGAGGACGCCCTAGAAAGGCCCAAAATGAGGAGCAAGTTCCTAGAGGGCAAGAGGTAACAAAGTCAGTACCACCACCAAATCTTTTAGAGGTGGTGGCTCGGTTACAAGGGTAAGTAGTAGAATAGCAGCAAGTTATTGTCACCATGATGACTAACCAGTAGGCCGCTCCCATTACCTCGCTGGTGGAGAATGTAGTGGCACCAGTTGTGACCGACGATCCATCGGTTACATCTATAGTCCCGGCAAGGGGGGTAAGGCAAGAAGCGTACCTCATTCAGTAGAAGAAACTGAAGCCAGGGAACTTCCCAGGCACAAGCAAACCATGGGATGCTTGAGCATGGTTCAAAACATTGGAAAGAATAGTAGGGCTACTGGACTAGCATGAGGTAGAGAAGATAAAGTGTGCATCTTTCTGACTTACGGGAGATGCTAGGATGTGGTGGGAGAAAGTTAAGGCCAAGAGAAATGTCAGCCAGATGACATGGGCCGACTTCGAGATCGAGTTCTTTGAAGAATACATTCATATGCGAGTAACCAACAAGCATTATGATGAATTCACGGAGTTCAGACCTGGAGAACTATCCGTGGATGAAGCAGTGAAGAAGTTTAATCGATTAGAGCATCTGTGCCCAGAGCTAGTTAGCACAGAAAAAGAGAGAGTCAGGATAATGCTCAAGATGTTAAGGCCTGAGATAGCGATAAATGTGGCCAGCGGTGTTAAGAGGCCGCAAACCTCCGAAGAATTGATAAGTAGTGCTTTAATCACTGAGCACTACTTAAATAGTATAAAGGCCACCAGAAATGTTGAACGATGAAGTTCTTAACAACCTTACTGTCAGGGGAAGTAATGACCTCTACTCAGAGGTTAAGGGCAGTACCAATCTGGATTTCCAACCGAGAGCTCTATAGTGACTTGGTAGTCCTTGAGATGAAGGATTTCGATGTCATTTTAGGGATGAATTTCTTGAGCAAGTACAGTGCTTCTATAGACTGCCGCAAGAGAAAAGTCAAGTTCACACCAGAAGCAGAACCTTCATTTGAGTTTATTGGAGACCCAAGGAGAAAGACAAAGAGGTTCCTATCTACCTTACAAGCTCAGAGAACGTTAGAGAAGGGGTGCTCTGGTTTTCTAGCTCATATAGTGGATGCAAGTCAAGGAGAAGGATTGAAGAGAGAAGAAGTGAGGGTAGTTTGTGACTCTCCCGAGGTGTTTCCTGAAGAGTTACCAGGACTCCCTCCCAATCGGGAAATTGAGTTTGAAATTGAGTTGGCCCCAGGAACCAACCCAATTTCGAAGGCACCTTATCGCATGGCGCCAGCAGAACTGAAAGAATTGCAAGAACAGTTGCAAGAGCTGCTTGACAAGGGTTTTATCCGCCCTAGTCATTCACCTTGGGGAGCTCCTGTATTGTTCGTCAAGAAGAAAGATGGATCTATGTGAATGTGCATAGATTATCGAGCTTTGAATAAAGTAACCATCAAGAACAGATATCTTTTGCCAAGGATAGATGATTTATTTGATCAGCTGAAGGGAGCCACAGTGTTCTCCAAGATAGATCTGCGATCGGGTTACCATCAGCTCAGAGTGAAGGAGAGTGATGTGCCAAGGACTGCTTTCAGTACAAGATATGGGCACTATGAGTTTGTGGTCATGCCCTTTGGAGTGACAAACGCCCCTGCGACGTTTATGGATCTAATGAATAGAGTGTTCAAGGATTTTCTGGACAAGTTCGTCATTGTCTTTATTAATGATATCCTAGTGTATTCAAAGACTCAGGAAGAACATGTCGAACACCTGAAGATAGTGTTGCAAACCTTACACCAGAAGGAGTTGTACGCCAAATTCTCAAAGTGTGAGTTTTGGCTTGATCAGGTGGCCTTCCTAGGCCACATCATTTCCAAGGAAGGTATTATGGTAGACCCAGCCAAGATTGAAGCAGTTAGTAACTGGAGTCAACCAAAGAATGCTAGTGAGATCAGAAGTTTTCTGGGTTTGGCAGGGTACTACAGAAGGTTTGTGGAGGACTTTTCAAAGATAGCTTCACCACTTACAGCCCTTACCAGAAAGAATAAGAAGTATGAGTGGACTAAAGACTGTGAGCAGAGTTTCCTTCAGTTGAAGAAGAGATTGACCAGCGCTCCTATCCTTACAGTACCCGAAGGTGATAAGAGCTTTGATATATACAGTGATGCATCAAAGCTAGGACTTGGAGCAGTCCTTATGCAAGAAGGCAAGGTCATAGCTTATGCTTCCAGGCAACTCAAGGACTATAAAAAGAATTACCCCACTCATGATCTGGAGTTGGCAGCGGTAGTCTTTGCTCTAAAGATATGGAGGCATTACTTGTATGGAGTGCAGTGTAAGATTTATACAGATCACCAGAGTCTGAAATATTTCTTCACTTAGAAAGACCTCAATATGAGACAACGAAGGTGGCTCGAGTTAGTGAAGGACTATGACTGTGAGATTCTTTACCACCCTGGTAAGGCGAATAGAGTAGCAGATGCTCTGAGTAGAAAGACTTGTGCCACTTCGATGTCCTTATCATCATTGGCACCACCATTACAGAAGGAGATAGTAGATTATGGAGTGGAGATTATTGATGGGCAGCTAGCTCTATTGACACTAGAGTCAACATTGCTTGAAGAGATACAGGAAGAGCAAGCTGAAGATTCTGATATCCAAAGGATCAAGAAGGAGATGCAAGAAGGAGAGAGTAAAGAGTTTAGAGTATCTGACAGTGGGATGCTCTACTATGGTGACCGTTTATGTGTCCCTAATCATGAAGAGCTGAGAAAGAAGATTCTTGAAGAAGCCCATGGAACTCCCTACTCAATGCATCCTGGTTCCACTAAGATGTACCAGGATTTGAAAAGAGGATTTTGGTGGTCAGGAATGAAGAGAGACATAGCTAAGTATGTCAGCACCTGCCTGACATGTCAGAGATTTAAAGCAGAACACCAGAGACCAGGAGGTGTTCTACAGCCTATTCAGATTCTAGAGTGGAAATGGGAAGACATAGCCATGGATTTCATAGTTGGTTTACCAAAGACAACTAATGGCTATGATGCCATTTGGGTGATAGTAGACAGATTGACCAAGTCTGCCCACTTTTTGGCAATCAGAGTGTCTTACTCAATTGAAAAGTTAGCCCAGTTATATGTGCAAGAAGTGATCCGACTACACGGAGTCCCGAAGACCATTATCTCTGATAGGGATGGTCGGTTCACGTCACACTTTTGGGAATGTGTACAGACAGCGTTAGGCACCAAACTGAAATTCAGCACAGCTTTCCATCCCCAGACTGATGGACAGACAGAGAGAGTGAATCAGGTTCTAGAAGATATGCTCAGAGCTTGTGCATTGGACTTCAAGGGCAGTTGGTGCAAGTATTTATGTTTAGCTGAGTTTGCCTACAACAACAGTTACCAAGCCACTATTGGTATGACACCCTATGAAGCTCTTTATGGTAGGAAGTGTAGATCTCCCCTCTGTTGGTATGAAGGTAGTGAGAAGAAAGAAATGGGGTCACAGACTGATCTCATAGATGATACCACAGAAGCTATAAGGAGTATCCGCCAGAGAATAGAAACTGCTCAGAGTAGGCAGAAGAGCTACGTCGATGTACGGCGTAGGCCGTTAGAGTTTGAAGTTGGGGATACAGTTTTCCTCAAAGTAGCTCCTATGAAGGGTGTGATGAGATTTGGCAAGAAAGGCAAGCTAAGTCCTCGATACGTAGGGCCCTACCCAGTGACGAAAAGAGTTGGCAAAGTAGCTTATGAGTTGGAGCTACCCTCAGAGATGTCAGCAATACACAATGTGTTCCATGTCTCAATGCTAAAGAAGCATATCCCAGATGACAACCAAGTGATTGAGCCACAGATGGTACAAGTGCAAGAAGATCTCAGTTATGAAAGTCGACCTATTCAGATAATAGATCGAGCAGATAAGAAGCTGAGGAACAAAGTGGTACCATTAGTGAAAGTCTTATGGCAGAATCAGAAGTATGAAGAGGCAACTTGGGAATCAGAAGATAGCATGAGGCAAAGGTATCCAGAGTTGTTCTAAGTTCGAGGATGAACTTTTTATAAGGTAGGGAGGATTGTAACACCCAATAATTTCCTGGTATTATTAGGGATTTTTAGGAATTTTTCTAGCATTTTTTGGAATATTATAGCATTTTTTTCGGATCAAAATAAGAAAAAAAAATTAAAGGGGTCGGGTGGGGATCGATCCCGCGACCACAAGGAAGCAGTTACCTGAGCGAATCCAAGGAACCAGCTGGGCTAGGGTATCAAGCACAAAAAAGGATGACGAAATAATATTATAGTTGATTTAGCCCGTTTCATGAAGAGGTATTAAAACTTCCACTTAAGTTGGGTTAAGACCCCATTAGGGTTTCGGGAGGCCGCGCGAGCAGAGGAAAGGGGTTGCGAAAATGGGGAGAAAGGGGGAGTTTTCTTCTTCCTTCTTCTTCCTCTTGAAGTAGAAAACCTAGGGCTTCTTCCCTAGGGCCGAGGGTGAAGTTTTCTTGCAAAGGAAGAGAAAAAGAGCCTTACACTAGAAATTTCGAGATACTTAGTGAGTTTTCTTCAAGAAAAAAGTAAGTAAATCACTCACCTGCAATAGGAGTAGCTTAGCATGTAGTTTTCTCATTGTAGAACCTTGATTTTGTGATTTATGTGCATGCTTGGAGAATAGGGCTTATTGTGTGATTAAGTTCCTAAAGAATACATGTTTTATCATAGAATATGAATTGGAATATGTTTTGTGTATGTGACCTAAGTATGACAAGAGTAAGTTCTTGAAAAGTCCCAAAAAGGAGTTTTGGGGTTAAGGGCACGCAAGGTGCTCGATGAAAGTTCCAAGTAAGAAAAGGTAAAAGTTTATAGTGCAAGATTTATGAAAATGAAAGTTAGCTTGATAAATACAAGCATTATGAGTAAGAAAGTATTTTACTTTTGTAAAGTGACATGTACCGGGCAAATGAGAGGCCCAAAGAAAGTAAGAAAGAAGCTCTAATAGGGTGCGGTGGCTAGCTACCCCGAAACCTATTAGGGATGCGCACATTGGTACACTGATACCAGGTACAGTGTCAAGGCCTGAGAAAGTTGATTATTATTTTGAAGTATATGAGTATATGTGAGTATTTTCAGTTTAAGCATATATTTTGCTAAGTATGTTAACATTGTTAAGTTACAAGCATGTTAAAGAGCAAGAGCAAGGAAGTTAGTGGTTTAAAGTATGGAAATGCATAAGTAGCAAGTTTCAAAAGAAATTATGAGCATGTTAGATTTGTCAATGTTTTAATGCTAGTAAATGTTTTCAAGCATGATTGAGCATGATAAGTATGTGAAAGTTTCCATGCGTAAGTATTTCAAAGTGCATGTGTTTTAAAGCAAGCATTATTTGAAAAGAGCATGTTTATCATTGATCGCATGGATTTGTGAGTTAGGATTTACTTACTAAGCATTGTGCTTATTAGTTGCATTTCCTTCTATTGCAGATAAGGGCAAAGAAAAAGCATAAGTTATGGAGGTGGCCAGGACTTGCATTGATGCTCAGTGTCGGTGGAACCGTGGAAGAGATCCATTGGGTTAAGACTTAGAGGCAATTTCTGAAGTTTAGAAACTTGTGGTTTAATATCTTGATTGGTAAAATTTGAACATTGTGTTTAATTTCCGCATAGAGTCAAAAGTTGATACAATCTTTAGCACGATTTCATATGGTTTGGTAGTTTCTTAAATTTTCGCAAAGATTCTAATTTCAAGTCATTAGATTTGTTTTGAGTTGCTAGGATGCTTATAAAACTAGTATAGAGTATAGAAATGGAGTTATGTCTTTGTTTGTCTTGAAAGTATATGATTTGTTGATCTTTGAAAATGGTTTTCAGGTCTGAAATGCAGGTTTTCAGGCGTGCCAGTCGACTGGTTCAGAACCAGTCGACTGCGATAGCGAACAGAACCTTCTGTTCGATGTACCAGTCGACTGACCTTATAGCAGTCGACTGGTACCATTGAAAAGAAAATAGTATAGAGCAGCTGGTTAGTGCTTCAATATTACAACTAAGAGGTCTAGGGGTCAAATCCTGGCCAAGCTAATAAAATTAAAGTTGTTTTGTTTTTTTTTGAAAAAAAAGAGAGAAGGAAGAAAAAAAAATTCATAGCAAGTTAAAGGAAGTCAAGTAGTTATAATCTAAGGCTAAGAATAAGGGTAAAGTTAAGGTCCAGTAAATGTGGCGCCCGCCTTAAGAGAGAATGTTAGAGAAGGCGGGTCGTCACAATGTGTGTCAGTCCCCACTAGGCTGACTACGTCACACCTAGCCCAAGTAACATTTTCTCGTCCTACGGATTCTAATTACTCTCATGTATCTAAGAGATTCATACTCTGAACATGTTATGCTCTGGCCAGAGGTTTCGAGTAACAATCCGACGACAGGCCTTGGGTATACATCTCCTCGCAAGGAGTGGTGAATCCTTTGTAGGCTGTTCAAACATCTTCGGGCACTTCGGCTTATACCCAATCATCCTGGGTCCACAACTCCTTGGAGATGCTTGCTTAAGATGTCAAAGTATAAGTCTCCATGACCAAGATGACTTGAACACCACAAGTCAAAGGAACATCGCACTTAAGCTGCAGTAAGAACTTCATTGACATTTCTATATGTAGACTACCATATGAAGATTTACAGCCAGTCACTCCAATGAACTAGTTCCCTTAACTAGCATTCATGTTTATCTCCGGACATCCCAATGTCACCAGCCAGTGAGAATCAGCTGATTAGAGAATAACCCATGCTAGTCTCAACAGAATTGATAGTGTCCGTATTTATCAATTCATCGACTAGAGACAATTTCAATACTTCACAATTGCACATGTAGAGATAATCACTAGTTGTGAATTCGTCACAAATTCTCTCATGCTGTGAATTGTATTGCGGGCATTCAGTAAATGAGTTTATGATCTAAATCAAATACATAAACATGTATACTCAAATAGTGAATATTCATTTATTAAAATAAATGATTACAATCATAAGGCGATTGTCTTAGGACACTTTTCTCATATCACTAACAAACTCCCACTTGGCCTAATGCCAATCGCTACGGTATCCAATACCACAGGCTTTAACATGACCCTCAAACTTGCTTTAAGGCAAGGCCTTAGTTAAAGGATCCGCTAAATTCCTTTCAGTGGAAATTTTCTCAATTTGTATATCATTCCTACTTATAATCTTTCTGATCAGATAATAGCGGCGAAGCACATGTTTGGATCGCTGATGAGACCTTGGTTCCTTCGCTTGTGCAATAGCTCCATTGTTGTCGCAATAAACCGGTATTGGTTCATCAATGGTTGGAACCACACCAAGTTCTAAGACAAACTTCTTGATCCAAACTGCTTCCTTTGCTGCTTCCGAAGCTGCAATATATTCCGCTTTCGTGGTAGAATCCACTACGGTGTCTTGCTTGGAACTCTTCCAACTTATTGCGCCTCCATTCAAAATAAATACGTATCCGGACTGAGATTTGGAGTCATCCTTATCTGTCTGGAAACTGGCATCTGTATACCCACGTATTATCATATCACCTTCTCCATATATTAGGAACACATCCTTAGTTCTTCTCAAGTACTTGAGGATTGTCTTGACAGCCGCCCAATGATCCATTCCTGGATCAGACTGGTATCTGCTTGTGACGCTCAGAGCATACGATACATCGGGCCTAGTACATAACATAGCATACATGATAGATCCTATCGCGGATGCATAAGGAATCGTATTCATGCAAATCCTCTCGTCTTCTGTGCGTGGACACATAGACTTCGAAAGGTTGATCCCATGCCTAATGGGAAGGTAACCTTTCTTGGATTCCGACATGCTAAACCTTTTTAGCACTCGGTCTATATATGTATACTGCGAAAGACCAAGCAACCGTTTTGATCTATCACTATAGATTCTAATCCCAAGGATATAGGTTGCTTCTCCCAGGTCTTTCATGGAGAAAGTTTTGGACAACCAAATTTTAACTAACTGTAAGACTGATATATCGTTTCCTATAAGTAATATATCATCGACATATAACACTAGGAATACGACTGTACTCCCACTAACCTTCTTGTACACACAAGGTTCGTCAGGATTTTGTGAGAAATCAAACTCTTTGATTGTCTCATCAAAACGGATGTTCCAGCTCCTGGATGCTTGCTTTAGTCCATATATGGATCGTCGAAGCTTGCATACTTTGGTTTTATCAACCGATGTGAAACCTTCAGGTTGTATCATGTATACATCCTCAAGCAGGTTTCCATTAAGGAAAGCTGTTTTCACATCCATTTGTCATATCTCATAATCATAATGAGCTACTATGGCCAGGAGTATCCGAATGGATTTAAGCATAGCTACTGGCGAATAGGTTTCGTCATAATCAATTCCTTGTTTCTGATGATATCCTTTTGCCACTAATCTAGCCTTAAAGGTAACAACATCACCTTCTATGTCGGTTTTCTTCTTGAAAACTCACTTGCACCCTATGGGCTTAATCCGTTCAGGTGGGTTAACCAAGTCCCATACTTGATTTTCGTACATGGAATCCATTTCCGACTTCATGGCTTCAAGCCATTTATCCCTTTCTGAATTTTTCAGAACATTTTCATAACTGATAGGTTCGTCATTGTTAATGAGTAACACGTCGTTCGATTCACTTTTGAGAAATCCATATCTCTCTGGAATATTGCGTGTCCTATCAGACCTACGAAGAAGTGGTGTTGTTTTAGGTTCAACTGATAGCTCATCATTATGAGTTATTGGTTGTGGGTCTAGACTAGGTGTCTCTGTAATGTCTATTGGAGTTTCTTGAACTTCTTCAAGTTCAATACTACTCCCACTATTTTCTTGTAAAAGAAATTCTTTTTCCAGAAATACAGCATGCCTTGAAACAAACACCTTTTGTTCCAAGGGATAATAGAATTGGTAACCCTTTGTTTCCTTAAGGTATCCAATAAATAGACATTTATCAGACTTAGCATCCAATTTGTCTGATACAGTCCGCTTCACATAAGCAGGACAACCCCATATCTTAAGGTGAGTTAAGTGAGGTTTCTTACTATTCCACGTCTCATATGGAGTAGTAGAGACTATCTTGGTCGGGACTCTGTTTAGCAAGTAAACAGCTGTCTTAAGCGCATAGCCCCAAAAGGATTTTGGAAGAGTTGCATGATTCATCATGGATCTAACCATGTCCATCAAGGTTTGGTTATGCCTCTCAGATACACCATTATGCTGAGGTGTATATGGTGGAGTCCATTGAGACAATATCCCATTGTCCCTAAGATAATCTTGAAACTCTTGACTTAAGTATTCACCACCCCGATCAGATCGAAGTATCTCAATACTTTTGCCAAGCTGTTTCTCTACTTCACTTCTGAACTCTTTGAATTTATCAAAAGCTTCAGATTTGTGTTTCATTAAGAACACATACCCGAATCGTGAGTGATCATCGATAAAGATAATGAAGTAGCTATAGCCTCCTTGTGCAAGAGTTGACATTGGTCCACATACATCAGTATATATTAGACCAAGCAATTCTCCTACTGGTTTACCATTTTCGGAAAAGGGTAATTTGGCCATCTTGCCTTTTAAGCATGATTCGCATGTATCAAATGAACCAGGTTCAAATGATTCCAGAATTCCACATCGGTATAATTTGGTCATGCGTTTCTTACTTACATGGCCAAGACGACAATGCCATGTATAGGAGTCTATTTGATTATCTATTCGAGCACGTTTGTTGCTAACTTCGATATTGAAAATGTCATCGGATAAATCTAACGTGTAGATACCATTGCACAAAGTTCCGGTCCCATAAAGAACACCATTTAAAGTTATGTAACAACAATTGTTACTAAAAGTTAAATGGTAACCCTTTTCATTCAAGCATGAAATAGATACAATGTTCTTTATTAACGAAGGAACAAAATAACAATTATCCAATTCTAAGACAAGTCCAGCAGGGAGCTTTAGCAAATGTGTTCCGATGGAAACAGCAGCAATCTTTGCTCCATTTCAAACTCGCAAATTCGCTTCTCCCTTGACGAGTCTTCTTCTATTCCTTAGCCCCCGTATGTCATTACATATATGTGAGCTACACCCAGAATCAAGTACCCAGGTGTACGAGGAAATAGAGTGATATTCAATAACGAAGATGCCTGAAGAGGATGGGGCATCAGATGCCTTCTTCTTCAAGGACTCAAGATAAACCTTGCAGTTTCTTCACCAGTGGCCCTCCTTGCAACAGTGATGGCAAGTGCCTTTTGGTGCCTTTTCAATCCTTTTTGGCCTTTTTCTTCCTTCCCTTATTTTGTTCTTTGGGCTTCCTCTTAGAACTTTACTTTGAGGAACCAACTAACAGTATCGTCTTCTGATCCTGCTTTACAGAAGGCTCTACAGTCTTCAGCAGGTTGAGCAACTCAGGAAACTGGTCTGGAGTTGCATCTTCAGGAGGACGGTTGGGAAGTTGTTCTTCAAGGACATAAGCAAGCTTTTCTGCCTTGAGGACTATCCTCAGGTTTCTAAGCCAGTCCATGAAGTTTGGCCCAGTCAGCTTATTGGTGTACAAAATGGAACGCAAATTCAGAGAAGACATGATCAGGTGATTATCCTAGAAATGCAAATTGAGTTTATGTGATAAGAATGATAAAGAATGCATCAATATACATTCATTAAATCCTATTTATTTTTCGAATTGAATAACCCTTTTTATCAATTCGGGGGATCGTAGGATCATCTCCAAATAGGTTGATATCCAACCATAGATAAAAACAACCATGGCTGTGGCCATCAAGTTATTCTTAGCTATGAAGGTAGGTAATTATACCGATTACATATCACATATATGTAACTACCACTTTATGCTATCAACTAATTGAATGTTTGCATAAATCATTGGGTTGTTAACTCATTAACAAGTATGCAACAATATACATAGCACCCAACTGCACCTCTTTTTACATCGACCTTGGCTGTGGCACAACAAATCGATGCTCCAAGCTTAAGGCTGACCCATTAATCAAGAAATAGTTTTAATATGGTTGGAGCTCATTCAACCGTTTAGTCAGCTTGGATGTGTCCAACAACCAAAACTAAGGATTGACCTCTGACTCCAACTATATTAATCATAAACTAATTCTATGGTTTGAACATGTTGAGGTTCAAGCGGGGCATGGATGTGTCCATCAACCCAAACGAGAAACAAAACTCCGGTTCTAACCATATTAATGGAAGGTGTTTGCCTTAATATTTTGTAAGGGGTTTTGGGTCTCATCCTTTTCTTTCTAAGCACATTCATGACATATAATTATGTCATGTACTAGCGATTTCCTTAATAAAGTATGTATGTGACTTAATTTATCAAGTCTCATTAATTGAATTAGGAACCGGATTTCCTAATTCTAATTTCATACTTTATTCAAGGAATTGATTTGGGAAACAATTTCCTAAATTATCATAATCAATTTCAGAATTAATATGTTTAAGACTTTGATTTCTCTAAATCAAATCTTATTAAATTAAGAGACAGATTCCCTTAATTCAACCACATATTATTTTCATAAAAATCTTATTTAAGGAAATATACTCTATAGGAAACAATTTTCCTAATTAATTTTGGAGACAGTAATATGTAAGAGCATCACCTAATAAATCAAATAAGGAAATTATCGTTTGAGAATCACCTCAAAAATTTCTAAGATTTGATCACATATTTTATTTATGGAAAATTAATATCAATAAATAACTTAATTTGGACGGCTCCCCGAGGCTCAATCCAAAATAAAAATTTATTGATAATATAATTTGGACGGCTCCCCGAGGCTCAATCCAAATTAAACATTTGACAATTTAAATTTAATTTAGGAAATTTAATTATAACAACTAACTTTAAATTGGACGGCTCCCCGAGGATCAATCCAAAATAAAGAATTTTGTAAATAATTTAATTTCCAATTATGAATTTAAATGTCAATTAATATTCCCATAATTTGTCTAGGCTTTCTTGAAAGAAAGTGCCCAAAATTGCGAGCTTTCCATAAATGGAAAGTTTCCAAAAAAAATTTTCAGAATAATTGTAAGTTTCTGGTACAAAGAAAACTTACGTATTTCCAAAATTGAAAATTTTCAAAAATAGGAAATTTCTAAAATTGAAAAGTTTCCAAATATGGAAGGTTTTCACAATTATCATAAAATTTCAGAAACAGGGATTTTCAAAAGTTTGCGAAATTTCATGAGGATTTCCAAATTTTGAAATTCCTAAATCTAAAATTTACCATAATTGGAAAGTTTACATAATTGAAAAATTTTCCAAAATTGAGATCATGACAAAGTTTTTCGCAAAACAATTATATGATTATGTCGAACACTAACCGACTCTGATACCACTGTTGGGACCGGGTGCATGTTGACATGGAAACGAGTTCGTAATTTTAAAATTAATTACGTGCAGTGGAAGGTTTAGCATAAATAATTTCTTAAATTATTTAACCACACATCTAAGCATGCAACCTTATCTTGTGTAGACATGATCATATATTTAAAATTTTGCAGAAACGTAAACTAATTTACTTGTTACCTCGCGTAACTCGAAGAAAGGGACGAGATCCATCCGTAAGCGTCCCTCGGAAGCTCCGCCGCTATTCGCGTCCACGCCGAGTATCTTCGGGATGACTTCGCAAAGCCACGAGTTTCGTGTTCTCGAGAACTACTAGATTCTCCGAGAACGCGACAAGAAACCAAGAGAGAAGTAATCATATCGGAAAAACTCACCACCAAGGTTGGCCGGAATCACAATTCCGGCGAGAAGGAGGAAGATAACTTGCGCCCAATCCCAAGGTGATGATGGCCGGAGAGGAAGATCATCCCAATGGAAGAACTTCGTCGCCTCGGTGCTTCTCCTTGTGCTCACGGCAAGAAGAAAGGGGGAGAGGCTTGTGGGCGGCCAAGAGGAAGAAGGGAGGAGAGGGAGAGAGCCCAAGCAAGAATACTTAGATTATTTCGAATGAATTCCAAGCATTGCCTTTGGTCCTTTATATAGTGGCCTCTCAACCGCCAAGTCTCTTTTTTCTTATGGAATAAATTTTCATAAGAAATTTATCATATAAATTTTTTATGACTTATTCTATCATGCCAAGTCTTGATTTTATATCATGATTAAAATCATATTTTAATTCATGATAAAAATCGATTTTAATTCATGATAAAAATCAACCAAGTCTCCTTTTCTTATGGAATAAATTTTCATAAGAAATTTATTATATAAATTTCTTTATCACGGTAAATCAATCCATGATTGATTTTATAAAATAAAATAAACCAATTCATGGTTCATTTAATTTCCATGAAAAATAAATTTTATATAAATTTCTTTATATAAATTTCGTTATATAAATTTCTTTATCATGGTAAATCAATCCATGATTGATTTTATAAAATAAAATAAACCAATCCATGGTTCATTTTAATTTCCATGAAAAAATAAACCAAACCTTGGTTTATATAAAAATTTATATCATCCATAATTTTATAAAACAAACCACACTTGATTTATTTTATAAATTAAACCAAACAATTTGGTTCCCTCCCTTTGTTATGGCCGGCCAAGCAAAGAGGGTGGGGACCCTCTTTGGCCGTCCTATCCAAGCCACACCCCAATGAATTAAACTCATTTAATTCATCTATTAAGTTTTAAAAGACTAGCCATTTTACGCTTCCGATGTGTCTCTGAAAAATTCAGATTCGACTTATCGTTTGACTCAACCAAACCTAATCTCTCTTGATTGGAAAATCCAATTTTCAACTTGTTTTAAATCCCTCGGATTACTTGTAGTGCGTGTGACTAAATAGGCTTTCGATTTATGTTGGCCGTCTATAATTAACCAATTATAGAACGATCATGAGTGGCACCTAGTAGTACATCATGATCCCCAATTAATCGAAAGATCAATGGTTGACCTCAGAAACAATTCTGAACCCCTTCAGTAGCTATAATGAATCGTGCCCCATTCCCTTCACCATCTTATACCCACTTGGTTCAGGACATGGTCTATGTGTGTCAGTCCCCACTAAGCTGACTACGTAACACCTAGCCCAAGTAACATTTTCTCGTCCTATGGATTCTAATTACTCTCATGTATCTAAGAGATTCATACTCTGAACATGTTATGCTCTGGCCAAAGGCTTCGAGTAACAATCCGACGACAGGCCTTGGGTATACATCTCCTCGCAAGGAGTGGTGAATCCTTTGTAGGCTGTTCAAACATCTTCGGGCACTTCGGCTTATACCCAATCATCCTGGGTCCACACCTCCTTGGAGATGCTTGCTTAAGATGTCAAAGTATAAGTCTCCATGACCAAGATGACTTGAACACCGCAAGTCAAAGGAACATCGCACTTAAGCTGCAGTAAGAACTTCATTGACATTTCTATATGTAGACTACCATATGAAGTTTTAAAGCCAGTCACTCCAATGAACTAGTTCCCTTAACTAGCATTCATGTTTATCTCCGGACATCCCAATGTCACCAGCCAGTGAGAATCAGCTGATTAGAGAATAACCCATGCTAGTCTTAACAGAATTGATAGTGTCCGTATTTATCAATTCATCGACTAGGGACAATTTCAATACTTCACAATTGCACATGTAGAGATAATCACTAGTTGTGAATTCGTCACAAATTCTCTCATGCTGTGAATTGTATTGTGGACATTCAGTAAATGAGTTTAAGATCTCAATCAAATACATAAACATGTATACTCAAATAGTGAATATTCATTTATTAAAATAAATGATTACAATCATAAGGCGATTGCCTTAGGACACTTTTCTCATATCACTAACAAGAAGTCCTGGCAAGGGCTGGGCAAAGAAGTCCTGGTCAAGGACTAGGAAGAAGACCTGATCGGAAGTCGGGCAAAGAATTCCTGGTCGAGGACTAGGCAAGAGTCCTGGCAAGGGGCTGGGCACCGAAGACTTGACCGGAAGTTGGGCAAGAAGACCGGACCGTAAGTTGGGCACGAAGACCTGGTTAGCTGGATTGGGCAAAAGTCAACCGGAGGAGCCGGTTGGCAAAAGGTAAACTCTCCTAAGAGGAGTAGGTGAGGACGCGTTCCCCGTCGAGGGAACAGTAGGCGTCGGTTCGACCTAGGGTTCCATTTGGGAGACCCGAAGTCAGAACCAAGACAACTACGGCTGTAACCAATGTTCAGTATTTTTGGGACTAACCTAAGTTGCAGGGTCGAAGGACTGGTCATCTGCAAGTGAGAGACTTCACTGGGCCTAGGCGCCCGAATGGACACAGGCGCCCGAATGGGCTTAGGCGCCCGTATGGATACGGGCACCCAAGAGGTAAGGCAAAACCCAAAACATAGCTGCGAAGCCTCCGGACCAAGACGGATCTGGCGCCCGTGAGGTCACGGCGCCCCCATCAGCTCAGGCGCCCAAGTGGAGGTGGATAAGTGCTGACCAAGCCCGCGGATAAGGATTCACGGATCAAAGGGCACGTGTTAGGCGCCCCCAACATCACAGGCGCTCGTATGAGCACTATAAAAGGGGCTCGACCCCAAGGCTTCAACATCCATTCTTTCCAACACTCCAAACACTTTCGCTCAAGCGCTGCGCCCCGACAAAGTTCCATTTCGAGATTTCAGCGCCGTCGATGACCCTCTTCTCCGGAATTCGATCCATCTCAGGTGTCGGTAAAGTTTTAATTTACGAAAGTGTTGTGACTTAATTTTCCAAATTCTATATCTGTACTTTCAATCTGTATAAATCTTTCCGAATATAGAATTGGCCAAAGTAAACGGTCAAGGACCGTGGGCCTTGGAGTAGGAGCCAACCGCGACTCCGAACCAAGTAAAAAATCGACTTGTGTTCTTGTGTCTTGTGTTCTTTATTTCTTTCCGCTGCGCATATTCTTTAATTGTCCGAAAAAATTTCGATAACGATATTCACCCCCCCTCTATCGTTTTCTTCGATCCAACAGTGCGTAGGCTAACTCTTTGGTTGCAAGAACGAGATTCCAACTGTTATGGCTAAAATATGTGTGTATGTGATTGGTTGTGCATGTATGTAAATTTATTTGAATCCTCGGGGTTGACGAGGCTAAATTTGGTATTTAATTTTTGTAATTAAATACGACACTTGTTTAGCCGCGCTTTTTATTTACTTTTGATCTAGACTTGATGTACACTCCTTTGTTGAGTATAGGATCGATGGATGTAAATAAATAGCATTTTATCTCGGCTCAGAGATTCCTTCATGGTGGCTTGCGCATGGAGAGGGAGGAGACGACGAGATGGAAATTCCTATTTATCTCGGATCATAGTTGGAAAATTTTGTTTTTTCTTATTTATTGCTTTTAGTTTATACGTTTGTCGTGCATGCATGAAAATTCCTCAATTATAAATAACTAAGTGGGAGAGGGACCCTAAGGGTCCCATGACCTCCATTACTAATTTGACAAGTGATGTGAACAAGCTTGCGCATTGGCTCTGAGTGCCTTCTTCCCCATCGAATTGGCTTGTTCTGCAGATCACTGGGTTAGACATGATTATAGGAAGTTATTTAGGAGCGTGTAATTTTCCCCATAGGATGACACATAATCCAAGATAATTATCTTAGTATCGTGTAATGGTAAACACTGAGATGCAAATAATAGTATCCTCCCCATGGAGTCATTGCTATTATTTGTAGGGCCCAAGAGGAACCAACTATTAATTTTATTTGTCAAAAAGTTAGGTTGACAAGATAATAAAATTAATGGGTAAAACCTCCTCTTACAAATATAGAATTCATATACATCCACACTATTGTGACATGTGAAATTCTTGGTGTTTTGAGGTGTTGGTTAATTTTAAAATTTATTGTTTGAGGAATCAATATTTTTTGAAATCTAAAATTTATGATCGTTGTGATTCTCAGAAAATTTCAAAATGGCTTTCAACCCACTTGCTTTAAAAGATAACCAACTTACTGTCCCTAACTATAACAATTGGGAATCGAACCTAGATAATGTATTAACTGCGGAGGAATCCAAATGTGTACTTTTCGAGTTCTGTCCTGAAAAGCCTAGCATGAATTATAATGAAGAGGAGAAGGAACTGTAGGGATCTATGGGCAAAAATATTTAAAATTTCCGGCGGAAATAAGATCCCTCGAGTGATCCATGAGAAAGAACACTCATACAAAGTGAATTTACAAAAACCCTATCGTATAGGTATACCTTTGGCACTTGCCCTTCGCTTATCCCGCTTATTCGAGGTATGTCGGATCTCTTGCACGTTCAAGTGTCCGTGCCTCTATGTGTATCCACACGAACACGATCTTTGCTTCAGAGAGGAACCACCTTAGTTGTGCTAGCAACTTGGGATGGTTCACAAAGCACAAGAACCTCCACTAGGGAGTTTTGGACAAGGAGGAAGAAAGAAGAAGAAGAGAAGTACACTACCTAGCCTTTGACAAGAGGGGGTATTTATTCTTCTCTAATGAATACCAAGGGTCTTTGACCCTTGAGCTCCTCTCATCTTAATGCTAATAAAACCCAATGAATACCAAGACTTTTGGTATCCCTTGAGACTCTTAATATTCTATTCATCTAATGAATAGAATGTCTCTTAGCCTTCCTCTTAAATAATTTTCATTAAACCATTTAATGAATATTATCCATAATTAAGTGGTTGAGTCTAATCTAGATGAGTCTAACTCAAATTAGACTCAATCCCATAATCCAGTTGGATTCACTTGAGTCTAACTCAAATAATCCAATTCGGATCAAATCTTAGTCAAACTAAGATCAATTAATCTCTGAAGCATCGTGTCCTTAGTGTGTGACCCAATAAGTTCTCGTAACGTTGGCAATGTGTCTAAACCACTTTAGACACATAAGCAATAAGCGACATCTAGCAATGCATCATTGCTACCCAAGTGACGAGAAAGTCGAGATCCGATTTAACCTCCGTGACTATGACAATGTATGACCTTGTCCCCCTATCCTTGATATCTAGATTGACTAATGAGGCATAGACCATGTCATCCTCGATCAATCTTTGGGTTTCTTGATCCCCAAGTAGACTCACTCAAGCAAATGAGATCAATATCTCATAATTGCCTCATTTGAGCATGGTCATGCGTTTTAGTAGTCCTATTTGATCAAGGGGCCCACAGATATCACTCCTGTCATATGGGAGGGATAGATCCCATCTACATCACTCACATCCCTCTGCATAATTTATTACATACCCAGTGATCACCTTTATAGTCTACCCTGTTACGGGTGACGTTTGACGATACCAAAGTACAAAACTCCTTATGTAGGGAACCGTAGTGACTTCAGATCTAAGGACTATTCCTACTAATAGTCACATGAGAAAGTTTATGTCACTCATATGAAAATCTATGAAATTTTCTCATGGCGGGTCAATTCAGTACACATTCTCTAATGTATACCCATGTGTCAACTTGATATCACATATCCATGACTTGTGAGCTCAAGTCATCAATTGACCTACATGCTAGTCTCCATGCATTAATATTGTCCTTGAATATTAATGCTTAACTAGGAATGATTTAGTATAGTGTTCTCTACATCTTCTCACTATTGATTTAACCAATCGATATGATATAGATAAGAACCTACTACCCAAAGACATTATTATACTTAGTTATTTAGCACAAATATAAAGTAAGTATAATAATTAAACATGCCTTTATTAATGATAGAATATGATACAAAAAGTCCCTAGTCAATCATCACATAGTTGGCTCTAGGGCTCCTACTAACAGGAACATTTTCGGCAATGGATAAAAGCAGACGGGATGGCGCAGTGTCACAATTTAGCTTCTATGTCAAATGTGTAGCAACATCAATACCAGGCTTCTTCCACGACTTATGATATGATGTTCAATCTCAAAGAACTCTTCGGACATCATAATTGGGTCGCTAGGCAAGAGGTCATGAGGAGCTTGATGACGACCACCATGACTGAGGGTATGCCCGTGAGGGAACATGTTCTCAAAATAATGGCGCAGTTAAATGAGATAGAAATCCTTAGAGCAGAGATCGATGGGGAAACCCAGGTCAATATCATTCTCCAATCTCTACCAAAGAGTTTTGAGCAGTTTCGACTAAGCTACAATATGAACAAATGTACTTATTCGTTGGTAGAACTTCTAACAGAATTCCAGGCGGCAGAAGGGTTTTCTCCTTAGAGTACACATGCTTTTGTTGCTTAGAAGGTTTCTACTTCTAAACCGAAAGGCAAGAAGAAGAAGAAACAAGCTGGACCAAAGAAAATGGCTGGATTATAGGGACCTCAGGATGGCATGAAGAAGCCGAAAGGCAAGTGATTCACATGCAAGCAGATTGGACATTGGAAAGTGGACTATCCCCGCCGTCAGAAGAATAATCAAGGTATATCTTTTTGTTTAGTCGTTGAAACATGTTTAGCGGTGTTATCTACCGGTACCTGGTGTGTAGATACGGGAGCCACTAATCATGTCTGTAATTCTTTGCAGGGGTTCCAGGAAACCCGATGACTAGCTGAGGGAGAGATTATCGTCTATATAAGCAATGCTACGAAGGTGGCAGCTATTGCAGTGGGAGACATTTATTTGTCTTTTGATAGAAATAAAGTTTTGGTTTTGAGAAATTGCCTTTATGTACCTAGTTTTAGAAAGAACCTTGTTTCGGTTTCTAAAATAATAAAGGATGGGTATTCTATTTCTTTTAATGACAGAGTTGTTATAAAAAGGAATAGAGAGATTATCTGTTCAGGTAAATTAGTTGGCAATTTGTACACCTTAGAACCAAAAACTCCCACGATGCAAATAAAAGTAAATAACTCATCGTCTAACCATAAGAGAAAAGAATCTTCGAAGATGAACCAAACATATCTTTAGCATCTAAGACTTGGTCATTTTAACCTTAGTAGGATTCAAAGGTTGATAGCCTATGGGCCCTTAGGTTCATTGATGGTGGAAGACTTCCAAACCTGTGAATCTTGCTTGGAAGGTAAGATGACCAAGAGGCCTTTCAAGGCCAAGGGGTATAGAGCCAAAGATGTGTTAGAATTGGTTCATTCTTATTTGTGTGGTTCTATGTCTATCCAAGCTAGAGATGATTTTGAATATTTCGTCTCCTTTATAGATGATTATTCAAGGTATGGATACATTTACATGATGCGCCGCAAGTCTGAATACTTTGATTAGTTCAAAGAATTCAAGGCTGATGTAGAGAAATATCAAGGTAAAAGTATCAAGGCACTACGATCAGATCGTGGTGGCGAGTACCTCTTGGGAGAGTTTAGGACTTACTTATCAAAGGCTGAGATTCAGTCCTAAATGTCTGCACCCGGTACGCCAGAACAGAATGGTGTAGCACTGCGAAGGAATAGAACTCTTATAGGGATGGTTAGATCGATGATGAGTCACTCCGAGTTGCCAGATTCTTTCTGGGGATATGCTCTAGAAACGACAGTGTACATACTAAACTTGGTACCATCTAAGTCAGTACCCTCTACTCCCACAGAAGTGTGGAATAGGCGAAAACCTAGTCTAAGACATATTCGGATTTGGGGTAGTCCAGCACATGTGCTGAAGGGAGATGCTGATAAGTTGGAATCTCGTATAGAAGTACGCATGTTCATAGACTATCCTAGAGGAACGAAAGGCTGTTTATTCTATAGTCCTAAGGATCAGAGGGTGATCGTTAGCACAAATGCCCGATTCTTAGAGGAAGACTATGTGATGAACCACAAGCCCATGTGTAGGATTATTCTTGAGGAATTAAGAGGGGAAGTTCAGACCTTAGTACCAACGGTACAAGAGGACATACCACAAGTGACTGCATCGCGTGTCACAAAAGATACACAGGTAGTACCTCGTCATAGTGGGAGGGTTGTTAGACAACCTGAGATATTCATGTTCTTGGGAGAGTCTTCGGACTAGGTCCCTAGCGAACATGAACTTGATTCCTGGACCTATGACGAGGCACTTCAAGATAAAGATGCGGTATCTTGGCAAGGGGCAAAGAATTCTGAGATAGAATCTATGGATTCTAATCATGTCTGGGAGCTAGTAGAACCACCCAATAGTGTAAAAGTCATTGGATGCAAGTGGATCTATAAGTGAAAGAGAGGATCAGATGGGAAGGTTGAGACCTTCAAAGCTAGGCTTGTTACGAAAGGGTATACTTAGAAAGAGGGTATCGATTATAAGGAGACCTTTTCGCCGGTAGTCATGCTTAAGTCTATCCGGATTCTCTTATCTATTGTCACTCATATGGATTATGAGGTATGACAGATGGATGTCAAGACAGCTTTCCTTAACGGAAGTTTTGAGGAGATCATCTATATGAAGCAACCAAAGGGATTCATTGCGAAGGGCAAAGAGAATCTTGTGTGTAAGCTTAATCAGTCCATTTATGGATTAAAGCAATCTTCATGATCTTGGAACATCCGCTTTGATGAAGTAATTCAGTCATATGGATTTTCTCAAAGTCCGGATGAGTCTTGTGTATATAAGAGATGTGACGGAAACGTAGTGGTATTTCTCGTACTATACGTAGATGACATTTTGCTCATTGGCAACAATGTCAAAGTGTTGTCAGACATAAGGGTATGGTTGTCCAAACAGTTTGATATGAAGGACTTGGGAGAAGCAGGGCACATCCTTGGGATCAAAGTTCTAAGGGATCGCAGAAAAGGATGTTGTGCTTATCTCAAGCTTCATACATAGACGCTGTCCTAGCTCATTTTAACATTGAAAACTCCAAGAAAGGTTTTCTACCTTTCAAGCATGGAGTTACTCTATCTAAGGAGATGTGTCCTAAAACATCAAAGGAGATAGAGGAGATGAAGGTAGTTCCTTATGCTTCGGTTATAGGAAGCCTCATGTATGCTATGCTGTGTCCGAGATCGGATATCTGCTTTGCCATGGGCATGGTTAGCAGATATCAGAGTAATCCAGGTCAGGGACATTGGACTATGGTAAAGCATATACTGAAGTACCTAAGAAGGACTAGGGATTTTATGCTAGTTTACCAGGCAGACCAATTACTCCCTGTGGGTTATACGGATTCAGACTTCCAATCAGATAGGGATAAAAGTAAGTCTACCTGGGGGTTTGTATTTACTTTAGGAGGTGGAGCCATAGTATGGAGGAGTGTCAAGCAGAAATGCATGGCGAACTCTACCATAGAAGCTAAGTATGTGGTAGCCTTTGAGGCGGCCAAAGAAGTTGTATGACTCAGGAACTTCATGATGGACTTGGATGTGATTCCTGATTTACCCAGATCTATCACAATTTATTGTGATAACAGCAGTGCGATTGCAAACTCGAAGGGACCATGAGCCCATAAGGCGAGTAAACACATAGAGCGCAAGTACCACCTGATACAAGAGATCGTAAAGCGAGGAGAAGTTGTTGTCGCCAGGATTGCATCGGAGGACAACCTGGCGGATCCTTTCACTAACACCCTTCCAGCGAGAGCTTTTAATAGGCATGCAGAGGATATGGGAGTCAGATGTATGACATTTTGAGGACAGCAAAGACTTTTAGTATAAGTGGGAGATTGTTAGGATGTATACTAAAAGCCTTGCTTTTTGTATAGACATCTACATTTTGAAAGAGAATCACAAGATCACTGTTTGCATATTTATATTAGTATATGCATATTGTCTGATATTTTACATTGTAGATAACATGGTGTGTGGTGTCACATAGAAAGTCGTGTTATCAATTCCTTGTAGAATATAAGTAGAGGCTCACAACCGAGATAGATTTGGACAAACCATCGGGATGGTTGTAGTGTAATTTGGTGTTGGTTTATCTTGACCATAGAATTACACTAGTGCACTTTGTGTGTTTTGAGCAGGACCGACATAGAGGTGATTCAATTTATTCTGACTTTATAATTGAATCAGACCTCAGTTATTATGGAGTATATGCTCTTAATCCCGATATAATAATGGGCACATGTACTTAATATTTATTTATTTGATTTACCAATCGGCGAGATTTATTCTGTTAAATCAATAGGCTCGGTAAGTTGGGAAATAATATTATTTACATGGTGTGTCGTTGATTATAGAAGGAAACCGTGTCATGGTGAATCGGGTTGTTGATGTCGCCTTGAGGAGCTCATAAGATTCATCATGTTAAATCCTGCAGGTGGACTTGGTCCGACATAAAGATAAGGTTGAGTGGTACTACTCAAGGAGTTAGATGTTGATTAATTAAATTGTCAGTAATTTAATTAATTAACGGACATTTGATATCTTAAACATGGGGAGATACTTGTACTCATAATAGGTGGAGCCCATATGTAAATATAGGGGTTGGTGAGGTAGTTCAATAGGGATCCTTTAGTGAAATGGATCTTCATTAATGGATCGGGTCTTGATTCATTAGGTGGTCAAGACCCAACTCCTCCTCATGGTCCCTATTATAGCCCTATATATACCCATGGAGTCATGAGACCAAGGCATCCAATTGATCATCCAAGACATCCCAAGAAACCCTAAGCTCTCTCCCTCTCTCTCTCTTTCTCTCACCTAGGGTTGGAGCCAGCGACTTGGAGGAGGAAGAAAGAAGTGGCACAAGGGGAGAAGAAGAAGTGTCTTCATCTTCTCCTCTTCATCTTCATCTCTTCTCCTTCCTTAGTGCTCGGCTTCAACAGGTTGAGAGGAGACAAGAGTGGTCGGCGGTGCACCAACTCTTGGTGTTCGGCGCCGGCGATCAAGAGAAGGAGAACAGTGGTTAGGGTTTGGGTTGTTTCCTCTCCTTCTTCATCATCTTCTTCTTTCTCCCTTCCTTCGCTTGGCCGGCGCATCCATGAAGGTGGACTAGAGGCCGGCGTCACAAGTTGGGAGGTGGAAATTGGCCGACAGTGAGAAGAAAAGGAGAAGGTGGTAGCCAGCGTAACACCTCTTGGGTGTTTGGGTTCGGCGCAACTTTGGAGGAGGAAGATTGGAGCTTTGGTGACTTTGGTTCTTGGTAGATCATCCCCCACACAACGTCCAAGAAGGGAGGGTCATACAATAGAAGATCGCGAGGTAAAAGGGAAGATATAACTTCTCCTTTGACTCCTTTCATTTGATCTTATTATTTCATGTTGTTTAATTATCATGATGTTAATTATTTGTTAATTAATTTTTTTAGACCTCGATGATAAACATAAAAATTGGCAATCCACTCATCGTCTATTTCGCAGCTAATCGGTTGGATGAGATTGATCACTAGAACAACTTGGTTGTTCAAGCGATCGCTCGAATCGGTTAGCACGACAATGAGACGGTCGTTTGGGAAATAAGTCTCCATTCGGATTGAAAAATTTTAATCTGTGGATATGGAGAGGTTTCCCATGCGCGACCCGGTATCCTCTTTGGTGGAAACCAACATGTTCGATCTGGTGCTTCTGGCACCAACAATAAGTTGTATTCTAGGGTTAGGGTCAATTTCATTTTGGTATTCTTCTTGTTGTGTTTCATTTTTATCTTAAATAATATTATCAATATCATCATTTGATTCTTTAAAGTTAATTTGTTCGTGGTTGGTGTTTTTTGAGTTAGGATTTTCATCAAAAGTTACATTAGTTATTTCTTCAATTTTTTGAGTGGATTTGTTAAATACCGTATATGCCCTACCAGTGGATGAATAACCTAGAAATATTCCATGTTGACTTTTTAAATGATTTTTCCTAGGTACTCTTTAGTGTTTAAAATGTGTATATTGCATTCAAATAATTTTAAATATTTTAAGTTAGGTTCTTTGTTAAAATAGATTCCATAGGATGTTTTATTTTCTAGCATATTTATTAAGATTCGGTTTTGAACATAACAAGCTATGTTTATGGCTTCGGCCCAAAAATAGGTTAGTAGATTAAATTCGTTTAACATTGATTTTGCTGCTTCTTGTAGAGTTCTATTTTTTCTTTCTACTAGGCCATTTTGTTAGAGTGTTTTTGGGCATAAGAATTCATGATGAGACACTTATTTTCTAGACATAAATTTATAAAGTTATAATTTTTGAATTCTCCACCATTATAACTTCTTATTTTCTTGATTTTTAATTCTTTTTCTTTTTCTATTTGTTTACAAAAGTTTTTAAATATAACAAAAGTTTCATGTTTATGTTTCAAGAATTTTACCTAAGTATACCTCGAGTCATCATCAATTATGACTAAACAATAAATATTTCTACTTAAGATGTTAATTCCATGTGAGTCAAATAGATCTAGATGTAAAAGATCAAGTATTGAGTTGGATTGATTTTGATTAGTCAGTTTGTATATTGATTTTATTTGTTTGTTGGCAAGAGTCATAAAGTTTATTTTTTGGAATTCCTAATTTGGGTAGCTCCTTAATTAGTCCAATGTTATTTGTTTTTATTATGGTTCTAATGTTGGTGTGGGCAAGTCTCCTATACCATGGCTAAGTTTCTTCTTGTTGTGTTAAGTGGCATTTGAGTAATGGTCTGGGTAGGTTTATTGTATAAATTGTTGGTGCCGGAAGCACTAGATCAAACCTGTTTTTGATAATGGCAAAGGGTTCAATGTTAAGTTTATGTAGTGATCTAACAAATTTACTAAGTGTGCAAGAAAGTCCTGGTTTACCTAGGCACGAAGTCTTAACCTACAGGGTTGAGTACGAAGTCCTGGTAAAGGACTGGGCACGAAGTCCAAGCCGAGGGTTGGGCACTGAAGACCTAACCGAGGGTTGGGCATGAAGATCTGATTTGAGGAATTGGGCAAGAAGACCTGGTCGAGGAATGGGCACCGAAGACCTTATCCGGAAGATAGGGAAGGAGACTTAGCCGAGCGAGGTCTACGGGCAGAAGTAGAGATGGGTTGAGGTACGGACATCTCGAGATCCGGATGTCACGACCCGAGACCCAAGAGCCGCTGATCCAATATAAAATCGGACATCATTTCCCTTGTCCGGCGGACAATTTACACATACATATAACACAACCACGCAGTTTAATTGGCCTCAGGCCTCAAAATATATAAACACAACATAAAAGCAAGATAACTATAACAATAAAATATAATAAACCATACCTGACTGTGGACTGGTCCGACTTACGACAAAACAACCAATACATAAAACCCCCTTAGGGCACACAACAACACTCATAAGACATATACAAACCGCTAAAAGAAATATGAAACAAAAACATTCCAAGTACAAAACAAAACCATGTCGTCGCGATGGGTAGGGACTGGCTGCTGGGTTCTTCTGGCGACTCCAAGTATCTCAACCTGAAATAAAAACATGGGCAACGGTGTGAGTCCAAATGAACTCAACGGATACCTAAACAGATATGCATAGTAAGTTATACTAACAATAAGAGTCAAGCTGATACAATCTCATATGTACAATAGAAAAGGCATACACTGAAGATACTAAATGTAGGTACATACCAGAATCCATCTATCCTACAGAGGGTGAAATAAATCTCTATAGAACAAGGATAACACATAATCCAAGGTAAACAGATTTCCAGTATATGCATGTCAATCAAGTGCAGCAATCAAATGCAGCAAGCAATGCACAATGCAAAATATGCACATGGTGCAATGACATGTGTCACCCCCTAATACCAGTCAGGACACCGTCCACCTATGATAAATGAACGTCCGCGTGGGTAGGGTTGTGGCAACTGTACGCACCCTGCCATCACTGCTTCTGAGTGATCGAGTAACAGGATACTGGCGGAGGACACCTTCCTACCCCAAGCAATGGGGGAGTCTCGCTCTCATCTTCTCGTGTCTCAGGACGAGAAAGGATCCCTGGCTGCTACCACGTACCAGAACCACCCTCCATATAGTGGTCGTGTGGAGCAATACAGGGCAAATGCACACACTCTATAGTAGCTACTACCCCTGAGTGGATGTATGTGCATATCCTCATGTAACTGGTGATGGGCTCAGACTACATAGGAGCCGATGATCGTCAGCATGCAACGATGCAAGGATGGTGCATGATACTAACACATACAACATCCACCAAGTCCTCACCTATCATCTCAGTGTGCTAGGTATAGGTCTGAATCCTATATCATGGGATACAAGTAACCTACTTGGTATACTAAAAAAGTAACTAGTGATTCATCAATGTCAAATGCAAGAGGATATATCACTACATCTATGCACGTATATACATATGGCAACCATCGAGACTATATGAAACTAAAGGGAGATCATCTCAAGAATAAGCAACAGATGCCAAGTAGAGGTATACTAAGGCAGATATAACATATAAACTTACAATTATCTATAACAAACCATGCATAGCAATATGACAATATCAAAAGAGATAAGTCAGAGGTACCCGCCTCAGGGAAGAAGCTCGTAGTCAAGAGAACCCACAGTCCAGAAATCCAAATAAATCAGCAATAATAAATCCCAATCAATATCCTATATCAAGGAACATATTTATTAAGCTATTTACACAAATAGTGACTAGCTTAAACAAATCCCTAAACCGTATTAGGATTATTCTAATCATCACGTTCATTGAATTAACCCTAATTAAATGATCAGTTCTTAATCCTTCAAATTTATTGAGATTAGGTTCAATTTCCAAACTAATCTCAGGTAAGGTGTTGAGGCAATCGACCCAAGAATGATCGGGAAGATCATGGTTTTGATATGTGTGCCAATTAGTTTAAGGTTAGGGTGTTATGTTGTATTTGATATATGTGATTGAGTTTGTAGGACTTGGAGAATCACACATGGAGAACATATCTGAGGGACGAGAGACGAGGGAGGAGAGCTCCAAGGGCAAGCCGGGAAGTGGACTTCAAGGGCACACGTGAAGGGTGGCATGGAGGCAAGCCAAGGAAGGCTTGTGTGTGCATCCGAGGGACGATAGCCAGAGGAAGAAGACTTCAAGGGGCAAACCAAGGGAGCAAACCTGAAGGTACACGTGAAGGAGAGTGTTCGGAGTGGCTGTTAGTGAGTTTAGGGGCTGGGCAGTCGACTGGCCCAAGGGCAGTTGACTGCCAAAACTCACAGAGAGTTTTCAGCTTTGGACCAGTCGACTGCCCCAGGGGCAATTGACTGGTAACCCCTAAAACTAGCCGTTGGCTGACAATTATTGCTAGGCCAGTCGACTGCCCCAGGGGCAGTCGACTGGTACAGGTCTGGACAGCTTGCGAAGTTGTCCTGTTCTCTTACAAAATGGGACTTTTTTGTACGTGAACGGTACGATTTTGTACTGTACTGAAGTGGTGTTCATGCCCCGACTGATCGGATCTTCCTCTCGTTCTTCATCGCAACTTGTAAAGAGGAAGACGACAACGTTTGTAAAGGTTTCTCCACCTTTGAAGGAGGATTTCATAGTGGAGAGTGTGCTACCGCGTGGATCCTTGGATTAGTCACCCATTCGGGTGGATACCAAGTAAAAATATTCTGAGTTAGCATTGCTTTCGTGTTTTCATATATTATTTTGTATTGCGCTAACATCTTTGTATAGAATTCAACGAAAAAGTGCTATTCACCCCCTCTAGCAATGCCTTCGATCGTACAATTGGTATCAGAGCAGGTTCGCTTCGGGAGAACTCACCGTCGACCGGAGTAAAAGAAAATGGCGTTTCAAGAGAGTTACATCACTGCACGGCCTCCATTCTTCGACGGGAACGACTTCACATATTGGAAAGGTAGAATGCAATATTATTTGATGAATGATATTGAAAACTGAATAAGTGTTGCAGATGGATTTGATGCACCCGTTGACGAAAGAGGAGAGCCACTACCTATGAGAACATGGTCAAAGGAAGTTATGAAGAAGGCGCAAGCAAACGTGAAGGCTACCACCACACTTCAATGCAGGCTCTCAAAGGAGCAACTCAACAAGGTGGGGCTGTTCAAGAGCACCAAAGATTTATAGGAAAAACTCGTTGAACTCAGTGAAGGGTCCAACGAGTCAAGATGGGCAAAGAAGGATCTACTCATTGCCCAACTCCAATCACTATCTATGAAGACCAACGAGACCGAGAGCCAGTTGCATGGAAGGGTAAAGGAGATCTCCAACGAACTCCATGTGATTGGAGAGAAAGTTGAAAACCGGGATCTCATAAGGTACGTTCTACAATCCTTCCCGAGAACAACCTTGTGGGCATCAATGGTTGATGCCTACAAAGTGTCAAGGGATCTTTCAATAGTCAAGTTAGATGATTTATTTTGTGAGTTTGAATTGCATGAGCAAGCTAATGTTTCTGCCAAAGAGAAAGGTATAACTTTCGTTGCAGAAAAGGAGAAGAAGAAGAAGGAGAAAACAAGGTGGTCTACTCCTCTTCATCCGACTCAGAGGAGTCCAGTTCCTCTATGGATAGCGACCAAGAGGCTTTCATGGTAAGAAAGATGCGTAGGGCATTTAAAAGTTTTTCTAACAAGTCTTATGCCAGGAAAGGATCCAAGAGTAAGAGCAAGACAAAAGACATAATATGCTACAACTGTCACCAAGAGGGGCACATGAAGAATGAGTGCCCCCAACTAAAGAGAATAGAAGAAAAGAAGGAAGAAAAGAAGAAGAGTGATAAGAAGAGGACAAAAGGAAAGGAGAAGAGTGCCACCAACCTCAAGGCGACTTGGGATGATTATCATCCTTGGAGGAGGAAGAGGAGCAAGTGTCCCATTTTGCACTTATGGGAGTGGACCACATGGAGTCATCGGACAATGAAAGAAGCTCAAGTAGTGAAGAAAGTGGCTCATCATCATCATCATCCGAATCAGAGACGTCGGATAGTGAGGTATATAGCTTACCCTCCTCTATTTTGGTCAAAATAATTTCTAGCACAAATATGGACTTAGCTAAAGCTAGAAGAAAAATTAAGGACTTAAAAGATGAAATTGCCATGCTTAGAGTAAAATCTACAAAACTTAAGGAAGATTTGCATGCTTGTTCTACCATATCACATGATACATGCTTTGAAAATGAAAATAAGGAACTAAGGAAAAAGGTAGAAGACCTAACCAAGGCACTTAGAAAGTTTCAAGTCGGCTCTAGTAACCTTGACATGATAATAAACACTCAAATAGCCGTCTATAACAAGGTCGGGTTAGGATATAGGCCAAAGACCAAGGAAGTGGCTTTGGTCTCACTCATGGGTAGAAAATGGTACATCTAGGAGACAAGGGGCAAGGGAAACATAAAGAAGGCTTGGGTACTAAAGAAATTCTTAAATGATGCTTGTGGATCAAAAATTTGGGTACCAAAAGATTGCATTTTCCATGTTGTATAGGTAAGAGTCAAGGATGCCTCAAACATGTGGATAGTAGATAGTGGATGCTCAAGACATATGACTGGAGATATGAGCAAGTTCACCATTATAAGTTACCTAAGAGAAGGGACAGTTTCCTTTGGAAATAGTGGGAAACTCAAAATTATTGGTAGGGGCACCATTGAGGTATTCCTACAATTTCTATCCACAAAGTACTTTTAATTAAGGACATAAAATTTAATTTACTTAGTGTAAGTCAATTATGTGATGCGGGCCTTAGGGTTGAATTTCATGCTAGAAAATGCCTTATTAAACAAAATGGGTCTGATAATGTCATACTAGAAGGGTATAGAGAGGCTAACCTTTACTATCTTGATCTTGCTTATGCTTCTAACCATTTGCCTAAGTGTCTCATGTCTAAAGAAGAAGAAGGGTGGTTGTGGCACCGAAGACTTTGGGCACGTCAACATGAGGAGCATTGCAAGAGTGGCCAAGGAGGAGTTGGTGAAGGGGCTCCCTATGATCAAGTATGAGAAGACCAAATTGTGTGATGCATGCCAAGAGGGTAAGCAATCAAAATCATCACACAAAGGTAAAACCCTCACCACCACTACTTTACCTTTAGAGCTTTTACATATTGATCTTTTTGATTGCCATAGTACTCCCTTACTAGTAGGGAGTAAATATTGTTTAGTCATTGTAGACGATTTTTCTACATTTACATGGGTTTTCTTTATGAAACATAAGGGTGATACCTTAGAAATCTTTATAGGCTTTAGTAAGAGGGTTGAGAATGAAAAACACCTACAAATTAACCGAATTAGGAGTGACCACGGTGGGGAGTTCCAAAACTCAAGCTTCTGACAATTTTGTGTAGAAAGGGTATAAGCATAAATTTTCATGCCCAAGGACTCCTCAACAAAATGGGGTAGTAGAGAGGAGAAACAGAGCCCTACAAGAGGCCGCTAGGACTATGCTTAATGCATATTCTCTTCCTAGCTACTTTTGGGCCGAAGCGGTTAATACCGCTTGTTACATTCAAAACCGGATTTTGGTACATAGGTTCTTAGGTAAAACCCCCTTTGAGTTGTGGAATGGGAGAATTCCACAAGTCCACTACTTTAGGGTCTTTGGGTGTAAAATGTATATTTTGAACACTAAGGATGATCTAAGAAAGTTTGAGTCAAAAGCAGATGAGGGAATATTAGTTGGTTATTCATCCACAAATAGGGGTTATAGAGTCTATAACAAAAGGACAAAAGTAATTGAGGAGTCCTCAAATATTGACTTTGATGAATCGACAAATACTTACCCTAGGAAAGCCTCAATTGATAAGGACATAGAGGAAAGTCAACCCCTTGCCCAAAGAATCCAAGACTTACATTTGGAGAGCAATGATCAAGGGGGAGTAAGAAGTACCCTAGAAGATGAGGAACATGTAGTCAATGAACCCATAACATCTAGGCACTTGAGACATCACCAAGATCACCCTATTGACCAAATAGTGGGTGATGTCACTCAAGGAGTAAGAACTAGGTCCTACTTTAGAGACCAAACTAGTTAAATTGCCTTAATATCTCAATTAGAACCTAAGTCTATTGATGAGGCATTAGGTGATGTAGATTGGGTCTTAGCAATGCAAGAAGAGCTAAACCAATTTGAGAGAAGTGAAGTTTGGGAGTTGGTTCCTAGGCCCAATGATTGCACCATTGTAACAACTAGATGGGTCTTTAGGAACAAACTAGATGATCAAGGCAAAATCACTAGGAACAAGGCTAGGTTGGTAGCTAGGGGGTTTAACCAAGTTGAGGGACTATATTATGATGAGACCTATGCTCCCGTAGCTAGATTAGAGTCCATTCGAATTCTACTAGCCTATGCCGCTCACATGGGTTTCACACTTCACCAAATGGATGTGAAGTCGGTATTCCTTAATGGGGTCATTAAGGAAGAGGTCTATGTAGAACAACCCCCCAGGTTTGAGGACCCAAACCATTCTAGACATGTTTACAAATTGAGAAAAACCTTATATGGATTGAAACAAGCTCTCCGGGCTTGGTATGAAAGACTTTCTTCATTTCTAGTGTCTAAGGGTTTTAGGAGAGGAACAATTGACCCGACTTTATTCCTAAAATCTAAGGATAAGGACATATTTGTGGCCCGAATTTATGTAGATGATATCATCTTTGGGTCCACAAATAATGACTTCCTACAAGAGTTCATCAAGTGTATGGAAGATGAATTTGAGATGAGTCTTGTAGGAGGGTTAACTTTCTTTCTAGGTCTTTAAGTTAAACAAACAAGTGAAGGGACACATGTATTTCAAACTAAGTATGCTAGGGAAATACTAAAGAAATTTGGACTAGAAAATGCTAAGGTAGCATCTACCCCTATAGGAACAAATGTGAAAATAGATAGTGACCTTGAAGGGAAAATGGTAGACTCAAAACAATATAGGAGCATGATTGGGAGTCTATTATACCTAACTGCTAGTAGACCCGATATACTTTTTACGGTAGGTATGTGTGCAAGATACCAATCATGTGCCAAAGAGTCCCATTTGGTAGTAGTGAAGAGGATCTTAAGGTATGTTAAGGTACCCTCAATGTCGGGCTTTGGTATCCTAGAACCCCAAATGTTGATCTTATTAGATACACCGACTTGGACTATGCGGGGTGTAAGCTAGATAGGAAGAGTACTAGTGGAGGGTATCAATTCCTTGGGTCTTCCTTAGTTAATTGGAGTAGTAGGAAACAACCATACGTTGCCCTATCAACTACGGAAGCCGAATATGTGACAATGGGTGGTTGTGTATCCCAACTACTTTGGATCATGTACACCTTAGAAGATGATGAGTTACATTACTCCAAGGTCAAAGTCTTGTGTGATAATGTAAGCACAATCAATTTGACTAAAAATCCGATTCACCATTCTAGAACAAAACACATTGAAGTGAAGTATCACTTCATTAGGGACCATGTGGCAAGGGGTGACATAAACTTGCACTATGTTGAGTAAAAGTCAAACCTTGTCGACATTTTTACCAAGCCTCTTCCCAAATCGGAGTTTACATCCTTAAGAAGACGCCTTGGAATGTGTTTTGTAGAAGTATAGGATGAACCTTGGAGTAACACAATAGGAAGGTGGTGCTTGATCCATTAGGGTGATACAATTGGTTCACTTGTGCTTGTGGCATAATGTTGAATAATTAAATGTATCAAAATTATTGAAAATAGACCAACCATAGGGAAAGTAAGTGTTTAATCAATGGACACTTTGCCCAAAGATCATGGTTGGACATTTTAAACATTTGAAAACCATTTCTTGTCTTATATGTTTTGCCATAAGCCTAGAAGCTATATGATTTCAAAACTAGGTTGAGATTTTGATACAAACTTAGTGGTTTTTAAGAAATATGGATTTTAGTCAAAAGTCAAGCATGTTTGAAATTTTTCATGAAATGATATTTTTCCCTGATAGAGTATTGTACAAGAAATATGCTTGCAAATTTTTACAAGTTTTGGAATTTTCTGGAATTTCTGGGAGGTTTCTGAAATTCGGCTCAGAAGCTGAAATTTGCCACTGACAGAGTATCAGTCGACTGCCCCATGGGCAGTCGACTGGCACGCTTGATTTTAGCCTGTTGATCTATTTTTCAGAAATCCAAAATTCACTCATTTGATGCAATGGATTAGGGTTGCTTGAAGCAATCATTTTGATGGTGACAAAGGGGGAGAATGGGTTGGTTTAAGTTAGAGTTTTAGCTTTTTAGCTTAAATTTTTGACTTAACTTGGATAACTTGGATTATGATGAAACTGGATGAAGGCATAGGGTTAAGGGGGAGGTTACCTCTTAGGTTTTGCTATGTCTTATATTTTTAATTGTTGTTGCTTGGTGTTAAGTTAGGTTTGAAACTTAACTTAGATTATGAGTAGAATTCAAAATGGGAGAAGACATGGATTAAGAGGGAGGTTACCTCTTAGGTTTTTGATATGTCTTATGTTTTTCAATTGCTACTGTTATTTACTTTGTTGACTGGTATTTTATCCCTAAACTTAAACATATTGTCACACATCAAAAAAGAGGAGATTGTTGAGGCAATCGGCCCAAGAATGATCGGGAAGATCATGGTTTTGATGTGTGTGCCAATTAGTTTAAGGTTAGGGTGTTATGTTGTATTTGATATGTGTGATTGAGTTTGCAGAACTTGGAGAATCACACATGGAGAACATATCCGAGGGACGAGAGCCGAGGGAGGAGAGCTCTAAGGGTATGCCGAGAAGTGGACTTCAAGGGCACACGTAAAGGGTGACATGGAGGCAAGCCAAGGAAGGTTTGTGTGTGCATCCGAGGGACGATAGCCAGAGGAAGAAGACTTCAAGGGGCAAGCCAAGGAAGCATACCTGAAGGCACACGTGAAGGAGAGTGTTCGGAGTGGCTGTTAGTGAGTTTAGGGGTTGGGCAGTCGACTGGCCCGAGGGCAGTCGACTGCCAAAACTCACAAAGAGTTTTCAGCTTCAGACCAGTCGACTGCCCCACGGGCAGTCAACTGGTGCGGGTCTGGACATCTTGTGAAGTTGTTCTGTTCTCTTATAAAAAGGGGACTTTTCCGCACATGAATGGTACGGTTTTGTACTGTACTAAAGTGCTATTTGTGCCCTACTGATCGGATCTTCCTCTTGTTCTTCATCGCAACTTGTAAAGAGAAAGAAGACAACGTTTGTAAAGGTTTCTCTACCTTTGAAGGAGGATTTCATAGTGGAGAGTGTGCTACCGCGTGGATCCTTGGATTAGTCACCGTTCGGGTGGATACCAAGTAAAAATACTCTGAGTTACCATTGCTTTCATGTTTTCATATATTATTTTGTATTGCGCTAACATCTTTGTAGAGAATTCAACAAAAAAGTGCTATTAACCCCCCCCCTCTTGCAACGCCTTCGATCGTACACAAGGTCCCAACAAAACACAAATCCAAAATAAGGCTTATGGTAAGGCACCACAAGGCCAATTAGGTTATAACCTAATGCCTAGCCCAAACCAAACAACTCACCCAACATATGGTTTCAACCTTGGGTTCACAAGTGGTACACGGCAAGCATCACACATACATGCTAAATCAAACTCACTGAAACCAATATTCAACATAAACCTCTACATGGATCGATGAAGATTCCACTCAAGCTCATGCCAAACCATTTCCTACTCTAATTCTGCCTAGCTCACAGTAGAGAACCACCAACACTTTATAACAGGGTTGTTCTCCCAAAACAAAAGCAAAACAAAACCTACAACATCCCCAATAGCTCTTCCCAGACCCAACACCAACCAATAGCTCAAGGTTAGCACATACACAGATCAAGAACAGGGCAACAATCAATATACATACTACTAAACATGCATCCCAAATCATGATTACGACAAACCCACAACACCCAACTGAATTCAACCTCATGGGCAGCTCACAGTAAAAGCTCCATCCCATACATGAATCAACTCAACACATGTCTCCCTACTGAAATAAACCCATTCATCCACACATACATCCCAGAATTTCCAAAAAACAAGAACTAAACCAAATTATACATAGGGAATCCGATCAACAGATCTATCCACATGAAGCAAAAAAGATTCCCCACAGCAAACCAAAATCGGTCTCAAAATAGAGCTGCAATCAACTCACACAAGCTGTAATTGATTGCCAAAACCAAAACCAACAGCAGAATGATTATGAAAACTAAGGCAGAAATCTCAATCAGAAATCCACATTCAAAAAGCCAAGAAAACTATTCGATCAATGATTCACTTGTGAAACTTCAATTTAGTAGCTATGATCCCCACGAAAATCTGCTGCTAGAATCAGTCCTTACCTTAGGCAATGGCTGACCCCAAGGCTTTGCTCAAGCGTGCCCGAAAACAATCCAAGGAGAGGATCCCTTGTGCATCTGCCATAGATCCAATGGTTACCACGTACACGGGGTCAAGATGACCTAACACTCCATATCTAAGTATCACCCGATCGGAGGTGAAAAACTCAATCACCGGCAAAACTCGCAACACCTCCTCCTGGCTCCAATCGTTTTCCCTAGATCTAGAGAGAGAGCAGCAGAGGAAAGAATGAAGATCGTCGGCCTTGGGTTTGCTAGCTTTGCAGGGAGAGAAGAAGAAGGAGGTGGCGTTGGGTTGTGGCCGTGGGCTAGGGCACGCGAAGGGAAGAAGAGAGGAGGCAGACTCGGGCGTGGCTGTGGGTGAGTGAAGAGAAGAGGAAAAGAAAATATATATGTGTGTGGAACTTTTTGCAGAAAAGCCCCTCTATTCTCCGTAATCCAAACATTACCCTCAGGATAAGGTTTTTGGCAGTTTAACCCTTCTAAATTTAGTGTAATACACATCAAGTCTCTAGGTTAGATTATTTATCCACTTAACCCCTTAGCTTTAGCCAATTTCGAACCCAGTCCAAAATTTTAAGGTTTATTTATTTTTTAAATCTCGAAGGTTAAGGGTTCTAGTAATTTACCCTTTGGTAAATTTAAGAATTTACCCGAAAACTTTTACCCTAATCCGATAATCCTAAATCTCTCATGTAAATTTACTAGTAAAATTTATTTTACTAGTTTTTAATTGGCTGTATTTAACACCGGGAGTCTCAGAGACTGAGCAAAAGTCCAACCAGAGGGGTCGGTTGGCAAAAGATAACTTCTCCAGAGTGAAGTAGGTGAGGGCGCGTTCCCCGGAAGAGGAAATAGTAAGTGTTAGTTCGACATAGGATTTCATTTGAAATCCGAAGTGAAAACTAGACAGCTCTGGCTGTCATTCATGCATATATTAATATTATTATATTGTGTTCTTGGATTAACCTCGGTTGCAAACAAAAGGAACCAGCTGCTGCGATCAGGGGCACCTGAGAGGGCTCAGGTGCTCGACAACCCAGCACCTGAGAGGACTCAGGCGCCCCAGAAGGGGTTTTCTCAACAAGTGGCATAGTAGAGTTGGCAGTCGTGCCACGTCAGCTCCCAGGCGGCTCATTGGTCACAGGCGCCCTAGTGATCCTAGGCACCCAAGAATAGGATAAAAGTTGGTCGAGTCTACGGATAAGGACGCGGTTGATTTGGGTGACGTGTAGGGCACCCCTATAGCTTATTATGCGCCCAAGATCTAGTATAAAAGGGGTTTCACCTCCATTGCTTCTGACATCAACTCAAACACTTGAAAATACTACGACAAGCTTCTGTGCTCAAGTTTTCTACGCCAACAACGCTCAAGATCGATGACCCGCCGCTCCATCATGTTCTGCCCTTTTTCTTAAGTGTTGTTGGTATAAAGTTTTCAATTTAATTCTGTACTTAAATTGTTATACTTGTACATCATTTTCTGACTTTTAGTATTGCGCAACGAAAATGGTCAAGGACCATGGGCCTTGGAGTAGGAGTCGTCACAGATTCTGAACCAAGTAAAACAAACTGTGTCAGCAGTCTTTTATCTTGCTAAGCTCTTTTCCGTTGTGCTTACTCTCGATAAATTTCAAAAAATACGTTATCAATCTTCACCCCCCCCTCTATCGATAACAATGATCCTACAAGTGGTATCAGAGCGGGTGGCTCAATCTCGGTGAAACCACTAATTGAGCAAGTTTTTTGAATTCTTTTTGTTATTTTCTATCAGAAGAGGTATTATTGCCTTTTCTGATATTTTCATTTTTTTTAGTCTTTTACGTTCGTGGATTTTCTCGTCTTCTCGAAGTTGGTGTAACACCACTCGAGATTTTTTTTTCTTCTATACCCCACAACTAATCCAAGACCAAGTCTTGGAACAAATTTTCTTATTTTTGTCTTTTCAGAAATTTCCATGGCCTATCAAGGATGGAGCAGTGCTCGCCACCTTTATTCTCCAGAGAGAATTTCATATGTTGGAAAGGTCTAATGGAATCCCACCTGAAGGCACATCTGGATTTGTAGATTATAATTCAAACGGGGTTAACATTACCTATAGAAGATGGAACATCAATTGCTTGGGACAAACTAGATGAACCAACACTAAGAACAATCGAGACCAATGCCAAGGCAACAATCATCCTACAATGTGACCTGACCAAAGAAGAATTGAAGCACGTTGGATCCTTCAACTGTGCCAAAGAGATTTGGGAGAGACTAATCGACCTACACAAAGGGATTTTCGATATTGTGGTCTTAGAAGGTGTCTATTTGAATCATCGAACGAATCAGACAAAGAAGAACAAGATCAAGTGAGTTACCTTGCACTCTTAGTACAAGCACAAATAGCCGAGACAGAGTCTGAACCTGAATCCGAAGCCAAATTCGAACCAGAATCAAAACATGAGTCCAGATCCGAGACAGCAACAGTCAAGGGGGAGATTCCCAATGGGGATTCAAAAGGTAAAATTATAAATTCAAATTTCAAAAATTATATAATTTGTTTCAAATGCAGGGAGAGAGGTCACTACAAAAATAAGTATCTTACTCGTAAGATATGAATGACACCACCAACGACGACGAAGGAACTAGTTCCAGGAGCACGAAAGGACAAGAGTCATAACCAATGCTTCAAGTGCCAGTAATTTGGACATTACAAATATGAATGCACAGATAGAAGAACCAAAGATCTAGCACAACCAACCGAGATGGGTAAATTACTTTATATGAAAATCTAGTTTTTGCAATGAATGCTGATAATGTAACTAATTACTCTTGGTCAAATTTAGATATGGATACATGCTCAAGTAACATAATTAAATTATATAAATTAATTAATTCAAATTTAAAAAATTAATACAAGAAAAATGAGATTTTGAAAATTAAACTAGAAAAATTAATTAATAATCTTGCTAACTTAGAAAATCTAGAAATTTCCCCTCATTGTGATTTTGCTTAAAGATTTTTTATTGCCATTCTTAGGACTAGAAATGGTTAGATAAGGATCTGACTTGATTGAAACTTGCACAACCTAGTATTAAGATGGGGCGAGATGATAGTATGTTAGGAAAGTCTGTCTAAAGAGTCAGGTAGGGAGGCGTACCCTATTTGGTCCTTTTAGCCCGATGGAACTAGCCGAAGCTACCTTGCCACATCCTCGACTAGTTAGACCAAGATTTTTCAAAGACTAATTTGAAAATGTAATTTCATTAAAAAAAACTTTGTCTAGAAAAGGGTCGTTGCTTCGATAACCAAGAAGGCCCCTGTGCCTCGCCAAGACCTGGAAGCCAATTATTGAAATTTATTTTCATTTTACTACTTGTTAAGGTTCAATCAAATCATAGTTTTTAATTTAAATTCAAAGATAAAATTTGACGCATCTCACAAAACATATAAGGGTTCCCTATTTTCTCACTTAGAAATAGGTGAGATGCTTAGGTCTATGCCTTGACTCAAGATGCTTTAAGACAGCGTATCAAAAGTAGTTGAGATAATAAATACAATTGAACAGCAATCAGGTTAAGTAATCAAGCTTAGAAAGTCTAACTTGATAAGACTACTTAACTTGAATAACCATAGTGAAAGCTACTATTTCATAATAGTCAGTAAGTAACAAACTTGGTTAGACAGGGACCTAAGAAATTAAGATTTGATTGGTTTTCAAATTATTTTTTATGGCATGATTTACTTTTTAGACTTAAATCGTCCTTGGACTCAATAGGAATATTAACTTGGTTCAAATCTGACTACTTGGTTCAAATTACTTTTTAAACTTAACAAACTATTCTTTAGCATTAATTCTTTCTTAATTATTTCATAATTTGATCCCAATCATTTGCCTTCTTAGAAATTAACACTGTACATTTTTTAAACTTTTTTAAAATTTTCTTATGTTTTTTTCAAAACTCATATGCTATGATACATAATATTTTCTTTATTTCTCCTTAATCAAAATTTTCTTTCAAAATATATTTTCAAAAAGAATATCTACTACAATTTTTTAAGATATACGGAAAAGGGGGACAGTAGAAAAAGTAAAGTTAAAAAAAATTCTCTTTTCCAAATAAACATCGGCAATTTACCAAAGGGCGTACTTAAGAATTGGAAATTACCAAAAGGCGTACCATGGTTTCATTTTCACCAAAGGGCGCACTCATTTTAGTGAACTTCCTCTTATACCCCTCCTGCTAACTACTGCCTTTCTTTTTCTCTCTCAGTAGCAAATTCTGAGACGTCTGCACATGCTTTTTTAGACTTTTATTTTAAAATAATATATTATGGAGTCGGCGTTAAAAAACGTAAGGTAAAAAATCGAAAAAATATTTCAGTTAAGAAATATCTCATCCAACGTGATTTAAAAATAAAAATAAATGATTTTTTATATTTGATGAATAGAAATTAATATATTAAATAATATTTAATAAATATATTAATATATAAAAAAAATTAAAATCAACAGATTTCAGGCAGCGTGGGCCTGAAATCTATTGATTTCAGGCTAACGCTGGGCCTGAAATCTTTTGATTTCAGGCCCACGCTGGGCTTGAAATAAAAATATATCAAGCCCAGCGTGGGCATGAAATAAAAATATTTCAGGGCCAGCGTGGGCCTGAAATCTTTTGATTCAGGCCCGACGTGAACTCAAATTTTTTTTCTATTTTAAAAATATATTAATATATAAAAAAACCTATCAAAATATGTAATTTCAGATTAAAACGCAGGGTCTGAAGTCACGCTAGGAGGGCCTTATCACAGATGTGTTCAGGCCCTCCAGGCCTAAGGAATGTTCATGCCCTCCTTGGGCCTGAACAATCTTAGATAAATATAAGTAAATTAAATAAAAATAGCAATAGTTCTAGTTAGAGTTGAGATAGGAGATGGTATTTTTGATGTCTAAACTTCTAATGATTATAAATTATGTTGCAATAGGAGATTTTTAAGTATATCAGTGTGTTTTCACCAAAATCCACTGATGGACCTAGTATATTTGGATTTCTCAAAATCCAATATCAATAGTTAGAGTCGAGCTAGGAGATGATATTTTTGGTGTTCAAACTTCTAATGATTATAAATTATGTTGCAATAGGAGATTTTTAGGTCTATCAGTGGGTTTTCATCAAAACCCACTGATGGACCTAGGATATTTAGATTTCTCAAAATTCAATATCAATAGTTAGAGTAGATCTAGGAGATGGTATTTTTGGTGTCCAAACTTCTAATGATTATAAATTATGTTGCAATAGGAGATTTTTAGGTCTATCAGTGGGTTTCAAAACCCACTGATGGACCTAGGATATTTGGATTTCTCAAAATCCAATATCAATAGTTAGAGTTAAGCTAGGAGATGGTATTTTTGGTGTCCAAACTTCTAATGATTATAAATTATGTTGCAATAGGAGATTTTTAGGTCTATCAGTGGGTTTCGGTGAAAACTCACTGACCGAAACCCACTGATGAACCTAGGATACTTAGATTTCTCCATACTTAATATCCCTATTTAGAATATACTTAGGAGATGTTATTTCTGATGTACAAACTTAGTACCAATAGTTTTCAGTTATGTTCTCTAATCGTATCAGTTGGCACACAAAGATATATAAATATGACTGCATCTTGGCCACAGTTAAAAGAAATATCTCTTTCAACATGATTTCAAAAATATAAAGTGATAATTTTTATATTTCATTCATCTAAATTAATATAATAAATAATATTTGGACCTTTTTATAATTTAAATTATAAAAAGAGATGTTATTTGGCACAGTGTCATTTTTATGTCTTTCTAAGTGATTTTTATTGTGATTTAAGAAATATAAAGAGATGTTTCTTTATGTTTCAGAGTTACATAAAAAAATCTATCATAACACATGATTTTAAGCCGACGCAGGACATATGAAAATACGTAATTTCATATTCAAACGTAGGATAAAATCGCGCTAGGAGGGCTTGAATACGGATGTATTCAAGTCCACGGAGGATCTGTTTGTATTTAGGCCCACGGAGGATCTATTTGTATTTAGGTCCATATGAGTCATGATACAAGGCTAATTAATCCCCAATTAATTGAGAATTAATCCAAATGACCTATCTCTCTTCTCCTCTCCATCTCTCTCCTAGGGTTCAAGAGGCTGGCGTTGGAAAGGGAGGAGAACACTCTCTTCTCGTCTCCTCTCAACTCTACTCTCCTCCTAGAGCTCGGGCAAGCGAGGAAGAAGGTCTTCACCTCATCCTCCTTGGCCAGAGCGAGCTCGAGAGGGAGTTCCGGCACAACCTCATGCCTTGTTTGATCGTCGACGAAGGGTGAAGAAGTCTTCTTCTTCCAAGGTGCCGGCAGTGGATTCAAGTAAGCAGGAAGAGGGATTATCTTCTTCCATCTTGATCGGCAGCAGCTATGAGGAATCCTCCATGCTTGGTCGCTGGCGCAAAGGAAGAAAAGGAGAGTTGCACCGGAGGCACACCTTGGAGGTGGGCGGCATCGGCGCAAGAAAAGGAGATTGAAGAAGGGATTTTTGGAAGATATTCCGGGAAGAAGAAGCGCTCTTCTTCTTCCTCTTCATCTTCTTCATCTTCCCCTACTTATTGGAGGCCGGAGCAAGCAAGAAGAAGAAGCTTCTTCCTTGAAGGGTCGGCATCGGCCAATTTGAGGTTGGTGCAAAGCAAGGAAGGAGATTGGGTGATTAATTGGAAGCCTTGGTGACTCCGCGTCTTGGTAGGTCGTCGCCCACATGACATCCAGGAGGGGAGGGTCATAAGTTAGAAGACTGCGAGCTAAACAACTAGGTATAACTCTCCCGAGCTTCATTTTGCTTTTGCTATGTTATTGCTTTGATATTTGTTGTCATTGCATGTTGATAATTAATTATCATAGATTAATTATTATTAATTAATTTGATGATTAATTTAAGTCATGAACCCCGAAGATTGTAACGCCCGCCACTTACCGTTAGGCGGCGCGTTACTTTTAACCATTTTTTTTCTTACTTACTTATATCATTGCATATGAATCTAACATTGCAGTGGAAATGAAACATAACTAAAAGCATATGCAACGATAAGAAAGTAATAACATCATATAACATCTAATAGCATCCATACTTAAATAAACTCCAAAAGAACTAGCAAGTATCATGCATAAAGTAGCAACATATGTCTTATTCGAAATAAGAACTAGGTCTATAGATGGCACTAAAGTGGATCGATCAGTCAAGTCACCACCACACACATTAGCCCTTCCTGCAGCTGCCCATTCCTCAGAAATTTCTATGTTTCTCTGCAACATAAGCAAACAAACTATAAGTATAAAACTTAGTAAGGTCTTTCCTACTCACTAAATCCGTACGTCACATGCATTTTAAAACATATAACATTTCATGGATAGCATAAGATTTATAAGGCACATAGGATACATGAAGACATATAAACATAGAACATGTGCATTTCAAAACATTAGGATGCTCTTTGGAAAACATAGTAAATAATACTTTAAAATCATATACATCATCTTCTTTGGGGTCCCCAGCTTTGTACCCATTCTTTCTTTTGCGCGCATACCCCTATGTAGGATGTGAGGTAGCTAATCCCGACCTACAGGGATCTACATTCTAGGGTTACAATCTTTCAGCCTAGGGACAGCTTCGGTAGTCCAGAATCGTGGATCTTTTTCAAGACCAGGTACAAGCCATTCTTTAAAGTAAAATATATATATGCATTCTTTTCTTTTCTTTCTTTCTTTCATATAGAACATGCATTCCTTTCTTTCTTTCTTTCTTTCATATTGCATGTACTATAGACATTCAATCATTCATAATCATAAGCATACTTTCATATATAGAATATGCATTCTTTCTTTCTTTCATATTGCATGTACTATAGGCATTCAATCATTCATAAACATAGGCATACAATCATGGCATAATCATTAGCATAAATAGCAAGACATGGAAGGACCTTTCTATTAACACATGTAAGTGAAGCAACCATCATGCTAGTTTCATCAATACATCATACTTATAACATGCTTGTCTTAATTAAGGCAATATGTTAGTTTAATCTTTCTTTTCTCATCATAATACATGCTGGCCGAAACTTCATAGCAAGGATATCATAGCATAAGAGTCATATAATCATGGAAATAAAAACATACATTACATAAGAGGTCATTTACAAGTACACTGGTAGTCTAGACTTCACTAAACACTAGTTTAGGTGCATGAATTGTACTTGAACTTATTCTTAGCCTTCATTCTAGTAATTGGCCAAAATTCACAGTATGTATAACATGGTATAAAAGTTCATATAACATGTAAACAAAAACATATTTTACCATTAAGGTCATATACAAGCATAAAGGTAGTCTAGGCTTCATTAAATACTAGTTTAGGGGCATGCTTTGTACTCGAACCTATTCTTAACCCCTATTCTTGTAATTTGTCAAAACTCACAGTAGGGATTTCATAGCATAATCATTCACATAACATGGGAATAAAAGCATATTTTTCATAAGAATTCATTCACAAGTGCAAAAGTAGTTTGTACTTCACCAAACCCTAGTTTAGGTGTATGTGTAGCGACCCGCCTTCTCTACCTTAGACGGATCGTTACTTTTGTCTACTTCTCGACTCTAATGCACGACTAAAAATGCGGAAATCTTTTTTTTCTTTTTAATCTATCTAAGAATGATATTCTAACTTAAATAGTCATGCATGATACCATGTCACACTTTCTTTCTCAAAAACTCGTAAGAAAATACTTATTGAAACTTGCCTCGCCCAACTCAGCTTACGGGTATCAGTCGACTGGTACTGTACCAGTCGACTGATAAGTCTGAAAACCTGATTTTCAGATTCGAAGCCTTGTTTCAAAAGCCCACCAAACATATAGTTTCGAGCCATATAAAATCATGACACCATTTCTATACTCTATGCCAGTTTTCTAAACAATTTAGCCAATCAAAACGAATCCATAAACTTGAAATTAGAACTTTTGTGGAAGTAAATAAGCTATTCAAGTTTATATGAACTTTAACCTTAGAGTTTGTACCAACCTTGACTCCTATGCATTCATAACACCAAATACATGTTCTATAACCTTGCTAAAGTATTATGAAATGTGAATGCAACTTTTCTAAACATATTTAAGCAATAAAAACTTGATTCAAAGGGGGACTAGTACTATCTTGGCACATGCATCAATATCTTCAACAAAGTATCAATATTCCAAACTACTCACACTTCTACTCATCCAACGCAATCATAAGGATATGTATGCTAAATGAAATGTCATGGAATCTTTACTCTAAGAAATTGAGCATGTAGTACTATCCAAGCTTAAATGTTCGCTAAACTCCATAAAGCAAGAACTTGAAATTTGAATAAACTAAAACATTGTAATTCAAATAACTAAATTGTCTCGTCTCAAGGATCTCTCCAAAATCAGCCACCACACACACTTTACTCAGCACCGCCTCGTCGCCTTCCTTCAGAATTGCTTGCCTTTACCTTTATCTGCAGTAAGAGGAAATGCAACTAGTAAGTAAAAAGCTTAGTAAGTACTATCTAGCTCACAAAATCTCGAAATGTGCAAACATGCTTCTTGATCAATATGAAAATCATATGAGATACTTGTATGCTTGAAAGAAAACTAAGAACATGTATAACTCAAAACATGCATACTCAAGCATTAATAAATCTCAATTTACTTTTCTTGGCTCAACTTGAAACTTTAGTTATTCTTTAACTTTTTGAAAATTCTTTAAACTTTAGAAAAATTTTGCTAAAGCATATACTTGAAAATAATAATCACTCGGATCCACTGAAGACGTAAGTACCATCTCATGCGCGTTCCCTAAAAGGTTGGGGTAGCGAGCCACCAATCCTAATAGAGCAGACCTTGGTCTACCAGGGCCAAGACCTTGGAATTGGACACCTGGATTTCTTTAACGACGCCCTTGGACGTCGGGTACTGGCCTTAGAAAATAAAATAGCTTTTCTTTCTTTTCTTTCTTATCTGTAAATGCCTTGGCATTTTCTCGAGCACCTTGCGTGCTAAAATCCCTAAGTCTTGACTTTTGGGGATTTCTTAAGGCCTTGGCCTTTTCTTTTCTTATCTTTATCTTCTCTTTTCTTTTCTCATAACTTTCTTAGCCCCTAATCTCACATAGGGTGCTTTATCAAACTTATACAAGCATATAATAAACTAAGATCACATGCAAAAACTTAAACAAAAAGGAAATATCTCTTTTAAAAACTTTTAAGGGAAATTCTTGCGGAAAAACCGCCTCTTACTGCAGGTGAGCAGTACTTACATTGGTTTCCTTGAACTTACAACCAAAATTGACGTCTAGGGCTCGGGAGAAGCTTGAAATCTCTACGAACCGTCCGCGCCTATGTGTTCTTCTCGTCGAGACGGACGAAACGTTCCGTCTCCTTGGTTCCCTCTTGGCCGGCGCCCCCTTGGAAGAGGAGAGGAAGGCTTGGGAGGTGGCGTGCGTGCGTGAGGAAGAAGAGAGACGGCGCGCGTGGGGTTTGGGCGAGAGGGTTTGAGAGAAATAAAAACTTCTCCCTTTAATTTTCTATTTATACTATCTTTATGGAAAAAAAAACGTAACTACTTCATAAATTTATTTCTCTCCACCTTTTCTTGTCCTCCATTCCCTAGCCCAGCCGGTCGTGTGCGCGTTTGGTCTCCTGGTGGTCGCGGGTTCGAACCTCCTGCTGCCCTTAAACGTTTTTCCTTTTTTAAAAATACTAAACGGACTCGGAAAATTCCATAAAAATATTCTAAAAATTCCTAAATATATCTAGAATATTTCTAAATCATTTTTAAATGGTTCTAAGGACTTTAAGAACTAAAAATGGGAATTTTGGAGCGTTACAGTATGATCTAGAGTTCTACTTGGATTATCATGCATATGGGTACATGTAACATTTTTCTAAACATCAATACTTAGAATGGAGCATGAATTTAGGCTCAAACAAGTTAGATAAGGTACTGACCCTAAGGTATAAATTATTTGCATCATGAAATAAAACACCCAATCACATGCATATCACTTGATTTAACCATAACTTCATGAAGGTCTATAAAAATCTGTTTTAAGGCATAATTTAAGGTCCCTTGGCCGAATGTTACAGCGGTCCCTTAGCATATATTCCACAAAATTTTGTGGCCTAAAACATTTATATAGCAAGGAAACAATCATTAGAACAATAGCCTACTTCATGCATCAACATTTATCCATTTCATGACTTGGCCGAATTCTTCCAAGTCCTTTACATCATGGAGGGCATTCAAATACCATGTATCCATCATATATTCATTATAAAAAGGTAGTAACAATTTCATGGACTCTTCCTTTAAGTTTTGGACATAGAAAAGGGGGGTACCCCTTTATGGCCAAAACTTCCCTCAAGGTTTTCTTCCATTTTCTTTCACCCAACATCACAAGCAAACATAAAAATCATAAAAAATACATAAAAAGCCATTATATTGCAGGTGAGGGAGTCTTACCACTTGTGCTTATGTTCCCAATGATCTCCAAATTTTGGAGAAGAAACGACCTCTTAAACTCTAGCACTCCTCTTGTTCTTCTCTTTTTTTGGTCCGGTTTTGTCTAGGAGGTGAATGACTTGAAAATGGTAGCAAGGGCCACAAGGATTTCGGTGGGGAAGAGGAGGAAGGAGAAGAGTTTGGTGGAGAGAAAAGGGAAGGGTTTCTTGGTCGAAATGCCGTAGGCATTTCCTCCTCTTCATGGCCTTTTATGATGAGTAAAGAGGCAAGCACCTCTTTAATGATGTCTCTTCAATTTTTTTGTGTCTCTTCATCTTCTTTCCCACTTATCTACAATTCTCCATCCTCTTCTAATAGCACTCCCTTGCTAGGTGACTTGGTTACATGAATATTCTTAAGGCTTTGCTTTCCTTTGAGGTTCAAGGTTCAATCCTTGGCACCTCCTCTTCTTTTTGCTTTCTCTTCCTTTTATTATTTCTTTTTTTTCCAAGTCCGCATAACCAAAGCCCACCTAGAGAATGCTACTTATTTAATTCATACGCATGCATACGCATATCATTATTCATTCATACATGTGTAGGTTACTCAAGCATAACATTAAATATAATACCTAAACATAATTATCTCACATCTACTACATGTCAAGATAATGCCTAACATTTCTTTATTCACATCTTTTTCCACTAAATTCATAATATTATTCTTGGCCACATGTTCAATTATTACATCGTTCCAGAGGGAAATTTGGGGCGTTACAATCCACCCTCCCTTCTGAAAAGTTCGTCCTCGGACTTAAAACAACTCGGGATATTTTCGTTTCATATCATCCTCACGTTCCCAGGTAACTTCTTCAGATTGCTGACTTTGCCACAAGACTTTGACTAAGGGCACTTCCTTGTTCCTTAGTCTCTTGATGTCTCGATCCAAGATCCGAATGGGTTTGCTTTTGCAACTCAGGTCCTCCTGGATCTGTACGACATGCGGTTCAATCACTTTGTCAGTACTGGGAATGCACTTTCTGAGCATCGACACGTGGAACACATTGTGGATAGCGGACATCTCCTGAGGTAGCTCTAGCTCGTAAGCCACCTTACCCACTCTGTTCAAATCATTTACGGTCCCACATATCACGGACTCAGCTTTCCCTTTCTTCCCGAATCGCATTACTCCTTTCATAGGAGCTACTAGGAGGAACACCAAATCTCCAACGTCGAACTCCAAAGGTCTACGTCTCTGATCCGCATAGCTCTTCTGCCAGCTCTGGGCAGTCTCTATTCTTTGGCGGATACTCTGTATGGCTCGGGTGGTGTCGTCGATGAAATCCGTCTGGAGTCCCATCTCTTTCTTTCCGCCACCCTCGTACCAACAGATTGGAGACCTACATCTCCGTCCATATAACGCTTCATAAGGTGCCATTCCGATAGTAGCTTGGTAGCTATTATTGTAAGCGAATTCCGCTAGACATAAGTATCGGCACCAGCTCCCTTTGAAATCCAGGCACAAACTCGTAGCATGTCCTTCACTACTTGATTTACTCTTTCTGTTTGCCCATCAGTCTGAGGATGAAAGGCGGTACTGAAACGCAGCTTTGTGCCGAGAGTTTTATGAACACATTCCCAAAATTGCGATGTGAAGCGGCCATCTCTATCTGAAATGATGGTCCTGGGAATGCCATGCAGTCTGATGATTTCCTTAGCATACAATTGAGCCAGTTGCTCAATCAAATATGTCATCTTGATTGCTAGGAAATGGGCTGACTTCGTCAATCTGTCGACGATAACCCATATAGCGTCATATCCGTTTGTAGTCCTGGGAAGTCCTGAAATGAAATTCATAGAGATATCTTCCCATTTCCATTACGGAATTGGAAGTGGCTGCAGAACTCCTCCGGGTCGTTGGTGTTCTGCTTTCATTTGTTGGCAGGTCAGGCAAGTGCTGACACGCTGAGCCACATCTCTCTTCATACCGGACCACCAGAATTTCTCCTTCGGGTCTTGATACATTTTAGTGGATCCTGGATGCATCGAATAAGGGGTTCCATGAGCTTCTGCTAAAATTTCTCTCCGCAGCTCCGGATCATTAGGGATGCATAGACGATCCCTAAGGTATAATACTCCCCCATCGGCGATACGAAAACCATCGCCCTTTCTTCTAGGATCTCTTGCTTGATTCTCTGAATACTCAGATCACCATTTTTAACACAACTTTATTTATTAGACCTTATAAGTTCATATACAGCAACTAACTGAACTTAATGAACTAGATAGGTTAACATCATGCCCATAATAAAAAATATTATGGCAGTGGCTGTCACTCTCTCATTCATCCCCACTCGGCCTGTCTCGGGATCTTCTACCGTTTCCATCAGATCCTCCTCATCCATCTCGGGACCCTCTTCGATCATCTCGAGAACTTCCTCGGGCATCTCGGGGTCTTCCTCGAGCATCTCGGGATCCTCCTCGAACACCTCCATCTCAGGGTCTTCCTCAAACATCTCCGGATCATCCTCGAGCATCTCAGGATCTTCCTCGAGCATCTTGGGATCTTCCTCGAGCATCTCAGGTTCATCTTCCTCGAACATCTCAGGTTCTTCCTCGGACATCTCCGGATCTTCCTCAGAATCTCCCAGATCCTCCGGAAACTCATGGCGAAGAAGCTGCTTGCATAGCTCAGTATATGAGATCTGACATTCATGCTGGCCCCATATCTGGTGTGCCACTTCTCTCGCACGCGTGGGTAATGACCGAATCAGTGCTCCAATTCTATAGTCATCCACGATGGGAAACTCTTCCTTCTCGAGTTTCCAAAATAATCGGTCCAATTTTCCCATATTATCTTGGATCCCAAGGACCGGACTATAGTCAACTTCTTCTATCTGCTCCATTAGTTCACGACATCGCTCATAGCAACGATTCATGGTGCAGATCTCGTGCGACATCTGGAATTGAAAAATGACATAGTCAGTACAAAACTGACAAAAACCAGTAACACCACTAGTTTTTTTTTCAATTCACCAATATATGCACGGGAAGAAGCACACAAACAAATAAGTTTCTTTTACTTTAGTAGTTACAATCAATTATTTTATGATTCTACTTTCCATTGCTTTATATTCTATTTATTTAAAGTCTTCTCACTATAATACTAACTCTCTCTTTCTCAATATTCTTACACCTTACATTTATGTAGTCTTCTTGCTCTGCTATTTAAACATTTTACCATCATTATGCTTATTATTTATACGGACATCTGAAGTGACTTTACCAATTACACATGTTACTCTGTCTTCTAATCATTCTTCCTTCACAAAATAACACATAGGCTAGTATAAAGTTACTGTCATTTCTATTCATATACATGCATTTTAAATCATTATCATCATAGGGCATGGTAAGGTATCTTCCTAGTTTTATCCAAGGTAAAATCATGCTTCCATCATACATATCATATGGTATCTTCCTAGTTTTTACCCAAGGTAAAATCATGCTTCCATCATACATATCATGAATCATACTTGCATAATTAAGCTATCAATATAAACATGAAATAAGGCAAGTATAGAATTTCTTACTTGGAAGCGGCAGGAGGTAGGCTTGATGTGTGTGTAATGAGATGACAAACTGCTCTGATACCAAGCTGTAACGCCCGCCCCTTAACGTTAGGCGGCGTGTTACTTTTAACCCTTTTTTTTCTTACTTACTTATATCATTGCGTATGAATCTAACATTGCAGCGGAAATGAAACATAACTAAAAGCATATGCAACGATAAGGAAGTAATAACATCATATAACATCTAATAGCATCCATACTTAAATAAACTCCAAAAGAACTAGCAAGTATCATGCATAAAGTAGCAACATATGTCTTATTAGAAATATGAACTAGGTCTATAGATGGCATTAAAGTGGATCGATCAGTCAAGTCACCACCACACACATTAGCCCTTCTTGCAGCTGCCCATTCCTCGGAAATTTCTATGTTGCTCTGCAACATAAGCAAACAAATTATAAGTATAAAACTTAGTAAGCTCTTTCCTACTCACTAAATCCGTACGTCGCATGCATTTTAAAACATATAACATTTCATGGATAGCATAAGATTTATAAGGCACATAAGATAAATGAAGACATATAAACATAGAACATGTGCATGTCAAAACATTAGGATGTTCTTTGGAAAACATAGTAAATAATACTTTAAAATCATATACATCATCTTCTTTGGGGTCCCCGGCTTTGTACCCATTCTTTCTTTTGCGCGCATACCCCTATGTAGGATGCGAGGTAGCTAATCCCGACCTACAGGGGTCTACATTCTAGGCTTACTATCTTTCAGCCTAGGGACAGCTTCGGTAGTCCAGAACCGTGGATCTTTTTCAAGACCCGGTACAAGCCATTCTTTAAAGTAAAATACATATATGCATTCTTTTCTTTTCTTTTTTTCTTTCATATAGAACATGCATTCCTTTCTTTCTTTCTTTCTTTCATATTGCATGTACTATAGACATTCAATCATTCATAATCATAAGCATACTTTCATATATAGAATATGCATTCTTTCTTTCTTTCATATTGCATGTACTATAGGCATTCAATCATTCATAAACATAGGCATACATTCATGGCATAATCATTAGCATAAATAGCAAGACATGGAAGAACCTTTCTTTTAACACATGTAAGTGAAGCAACCATCATGCTAGTTTCATCAATACATCATACTTATAACATGCTTGTCTTAATTAAGGCAATATGTTAGTTTAATCTTTCTTTTCTCATCTTAATACATGCTGGCCGAAACTTCATAGCAAGGATATCATAGCATAAGAGTCATATAATCATGGAAATACAAACATACATTACATAAGAGGTCATTTACAAGTACACTGGTAGTCTAGACTTCACTAAACACTAGTTTAGGTGCATGAATTGTACTTGAACTTATTCATAGCCTTTATTCTAGTAATTGGACAAAATTCACAGTATGCATAACATGGTATAAAAGTTCATATAACATGTAAACAAAAACATATTTTACCATTAAGGTCATATACAAGCATAAAGGTAGTCTAGGCTTCATTAAACACTAGTTTAGGGGCATGCTTTGTACTCGAACCTATTCTTAACCCCTATTCTTGTAATTTGTCAAAACTCATAGTAGGGATTTCATAGCATAATCATTCACATAACATGGGAATAAAAGCATATTTTTCATAAGAATTCATTCACAAGTGCAAAAGTAGTTTGTACTTCACCAAACCCTAGTTTAGGTGTATGATCTAGAGTTCTACTTGGATTATCATGCATATGGGTACATGTAACATTTTTCTAAACATCAATACTTAGAATGGAGCATGAATTTAGGCTCAAACAACTTAGATAAGGTATTGACCCTAAGGTATAAATTATTTCCATCATGAAATAAAACACCCAATCACATGCATATCACTTGATTTAACCATAACTTCATGAAGGTCTATAAAAATCTGTTTTAAGGCATAATTTAAGGTCCCTTGGCCGAATGTTACAGCGGTCTCTTAGCATATATTTCACAAAATTTTGTGGCCTAAAACATTTATATAGCAAGGAAACAATCATTAGAACAATAGTCTACTTCATGCATCAACATTTATCCATTTCATGACTTGGCCGAATTCTTCCAAGTCCTTTACATCATAGAGGGCATTCAAACACCATGTATCCATCATATATTCATTATAAAAAGGTAGTAACAATTTCATGGACTCTTCCTTTAAGTTTTGGACATAGAAAAGGGGGGTACCCCTTTATGGCCAAAACTTCCCTCAAGGTTTTCTTCCATTTTCTTTCACCCAACATCACAAGCAAACATAAAAATCATAAAAAATACATAAAAAATCCATTATATTGCAGGTGATGGAGTCTTACCACTTGTGCTTATGTACCCAAAAGATCTCCAAATTTTGGGGAAGAAAAGACCTCTTAAACTCTAGCACTCCTCTTGTTCTTCTCTTCTTTTGGTCCGGTTTTCTCTTGGAGGTGAATGACTTGAAAATGGTAGCAAGGGCCACAAGGATTTCGGTGGGGAAGAGGAGGAAGGAGAAGAGTTTGGTGGAGAGAAAAGGGAAGGGTTTCTTGGTCGAAATGCCGTAGGCATTTCCTCCTCTTCATGGCCTTTTATGATGAGTAAAGAGGCAAGCACCTCTTTAATGGTGTCTCTTCAATTTTTTTGTGTCTCTTCATCTTCTTTTCCACTTATCTACAATTCCCCATCCTCTTCTAATAGCACTCCCTTGCTAGGTGACTTGGTTACATGAATATTCTTAAAGCTTTGCTTTCCTTTGAGGTCCAAGGTTCAATCCTTGGCACCTCCTCTTCTTTTTGCTTTCTCTTCCTTTTATTATTTCGTTTTTTTTCCAAGCCCGCATAACCAAAGCCCACCTAGAGAATGCTGTTGGATCGAGAAATGCGAGAGAGGGGGGGGGGGGGTGAATGTCGTAATTCGTTCGGATTTAGAAAGAGCGGGTGCGCAGCGGAAATAAAAGAGAACACAACAACGCAAACACAGCCGGTTTACTTGGTTCGGAGCCTGGGTCGACTCCTACTCCAAGGCCCACGGTCGTTGACCGTTTTCTGCGGGCAATTCTATAAGTCCGCAAAAGTTTACACACAAATAATAATAAAAATATTCTCGTAAACTTAAATACAACTCTTGTTACCGACGTCCGGTGAAGATTGAAGTTCTGGAGCAGCGGGACGTCGTCGGCTTGAGTTGGCAGCTTTCTGGAGCGTGTCGTGGAAGCAGAAGAGCGTAGAATTGTCGAAGGAATTGGTTGTTCAAGAATAGGGTCGAGGCCCTCTTTATATAGGGCAGGGGGCGCCCGACATGCTCGGGGCGCCCCCCACGTGGCTCTTGATCCGGCGAGCCCTCTGGTCAAGGCTGATCTCTTTATCTTCGGGATCAGCTTTGACCGGGGCGCTCGATGCGCGCGGGGCGCCCAGTTGACCGGTCAAAGCGTCATCTTCAGGGCTTCGCGAGAGTGAGCTGCAGCAGCCTTCAGTGGCGTGGCACAGTGGGCGCCCGAGACACGCGGGGCGCCCGACATGCGGGGCGTTTACCTCTCTGCTGACTTTGGGTTGACTCTGGGGCGCCCGACACATCCGGGGCGCCCTGCTCAGCTACGGCCTCACTCCTTTGAGGCTCTCTGAGCTGCAGAAACACAGTCCTTCGGTCCTGCATCCAGGGTTAGTCCAAAACAGCAAATAATAAGTTAGTTAAAACAGCCTTAGCTGTCTTGGTTCTGACTTTGGATCTCCAAAATGGAGCCCTAGGTCGAACCGACGCCTAATGTTCCCTCGAGGGGAACGCGTCCTCACCTACTCCTCTCGGGAGAGTTTTACCTGGTGCCAACTAGATCCTCCAGTTGGACTTTTGCCCAGCAGTCCTTCGCCAGGTCTTGAGTTACCAAGCTTCCCTTCGCTTGGTGCCTAGCAGCCCTTCGCTAGGTTTTTTCTTCTGGCAGCCCTTCGCCAGTGCCTAGCATTCCTTCGCTAGGGCTTGTCCTGTCTGGCAGTCCTTCGCCAGTGCCTAGCAGTCCTTTGCTAGGGCTTGTCCTGTCTGGCAGTCCTTCGCCAGTGCCTAGCATTCCTTCACTAGGGCTTTTCCTGTACACTCAAGAAACTCGTTAGACAACCATTAACCCTTAACTTTTGAACCTTTTTGCCAATATCAAAACAAAGGTTTGACTTGGGTGCATACTGCACCAACAATCTCCCCCTTTTTGATATATGGCAACCTAGTTCTAAAAGTTAAGGAAAAAAAGTGCTGAATTTAAAATCCTAAGTTAGATTCCCTCCCCCTAGAAGAAATCTCCCCCTAGGTTTTTCAAAAACAGGTGGTGTGAATGAAGTACTTAGAAGATTTCATGTTTTGATAATAAGTTAGGAAATCTCTACAGTTTTTGCTAAGTTTTTCGAAAAAAACATTCTTAGTTTGGGAACCTTTAGAAAATTTTCATTTTTGAAAAAATTTCAGACTTTAGAAAATTTTCAGTTTTTGGGAAAAATTTCAAACTTAGAAACATTAAGTAAAAATCATTTTAAGCAAAAAATAGTTCAGAGCTTAGAAATAAATTATACCATTTTTCAGTTCAACTTTTTGAAAAGACTATGGAAAAGAAAAAATTGTGTTTCCTGTTTCCTTTCCAACTCTCCCCCTTTGACATATATCAAAAAGAATGCAGAAAAAAAAGAACAAAATTTGCAATACTTAATAGAGCATTTGCTGTACTGAATCAAAATAAGACCTAAGTCTGGTTAATCCTTTTAGGGACCTGTCTAACCACTTAGCTACTTACTAACTGTTATAAACAGTAGTTTTGGCTAGGGTTAGTCAAGTTAAGTGAGCTGTTCAAGTTAGATTGTCTAAACTTGACACTTAACTTGATTGCTGTTCAGTTTGTATTTAGTGCCCCAACTGCTGCAGATGCACTGACTTAAAGCATCTTGAGTTAAGGCAAAGACCTAAGCAT